>OZ017738.1:179584448-179909448 GCA_963969285.1 Odontomyia ornata
GGGGCAAAATAACTCAAAATTATTCGATCTTCGCATTTAAAACAGCCACTATTTTGCTTGACGATTACTAATACCACTAGCTAAGCCAATTCTCAAAGATATTCATGATACCTACCATTCCTGAAATTTTCATGCAAATCCTTGCAAAGCTGTAGTGCCTAAGTCGGTAAAAAGCGCATATTGTTCCATAGCCATACTCATATGTTTCCACAGTAATACAGCGCATATTGTTCCATGGTAATACAGGAAAATTCAAATCGCTATAACTTCGTTAAATAACATTCGATCTCTATGAAACTTTCAGAGCAGATTAATCTTATAAATAGTCATCTGAGAACTGTATTTTGTTAAATTTCAGGGCACCGTTAAGATTTTATTCAAGAAAAAATAAAATCGATAAATCATACTATTACTAACAAAGTTGAGTGAATTTCGACTTCTCACGTATTCGTTGTTGTTGTACTCATAAAGGCCTACATTAATGATTTTTTTCAGATTTTTCCGATTTTTCGGGTCAAGGGGGGGGGGGGGGGGTGGGTTCACAAAATTTTCGTACATTTCCCCTTCCCCTGCACCCCTCAAAGCAAAATTTGTCATTTTAAGACCTGTTTTGAAAAGTTCTCATTTTTTTGTGGTAGGGAGGTGAATGCTATTTATCCACAGAGTGTGGGACCCCCATGCACGACTGGACTACCGACTAAACACCTCCCTGTCAACCTGAGGACCCAGCCTGGGACCGTTTGGCACATTACTTCGGGCCAGGTCTCGTTTTGTTACGCCGTGGGGCGCCTTCAAGCTGGGGAGTCCCTTTCCTAGCGGGAGGGGAGAGGTAATGCCAGAAGAGCGATCCCCTAGCCCCAGCGCCCCCGGCTGCTGTGAGTCCCTCTTATATTTTAGAACTGCCGGAGCATAACGTGCCACCTGGTTCCATTTGTCAACCGGTTTGAGCGTCACCGCAAATATATTATCCGGGGTGAGCTCTCCCGTCTCCCTGTAGAGTTCCCTTCGCAGTCTGACCCATTTTGTACACGCAAAAAATGTATGACAGGCATTGTCCTCCTCTCCTGGGCAAAACCGACAATCGGGAGGCCGTGACTGGTCTCACATCCGGGATGAGGCGCGCAGTCCACCTTCCCTTCGTGCAATTCACGCAAGACTGCTGCCAATCGTTTAGTGAGCGCTGTCTCTCCTCGCGGACAACTATCTCCTTCGCATCCTCGTTTCGGCGCAGGTAAATAGTGCGGCACTCTATAGCAAGGAGGGCAACAGGAGACTGTTGGATACGAAGATGCAATTCTCAGTGCTCCTCTTCTCTGTACCTGTGCCAAACGTTTTCGGTATACCTCCTTGCTGAGAGCGTCGCCCCATACCTCTGCTCCGTATAGTAGCACTGACCCTGCAGCACTCATCAAGAGGCGTCTTTTTTATGGGCTGGGTCCCGCTACGTTGGCCATAAGTCGACTCAGAGCCGATATTCCCGAAGCAGCCTTCTCAGCCGTTGCCCTGATTTTCTCAGAGAAACTCATCTTCGAGTCGATCAGTAGCCCCAGGTACTTCACCGCCGGCTTCGATTCGATTTGTATGTCTCCAATACTGATCATCCCTACTCTAGGGATTCTCTTTTTTGTCAAGATGACCATTTCGGTTTCCCCCAGTGCTAAACTGAGCCCAGGAGCAGTCATCCAGTCCCTCACTCGGCGCGTTAGCATACCTAGCCTAAGTTGCGCTTGTTCAACGGTGCGTCCAGTGACTAGAGCCGCAACATCATCCGCATAGCCGACCAAGCGCGACTCATCTGGCATCTCAAGTCTATGTAGCCCGTCGTAAGACACGTTCCACAGGTCCGGACCAAGGATAGATCCCTGGACAACACCCGATGTAATTTCCATCCTCCGTTGGCCCTGTGTTGTGTCGTAGAGCAGGTTTCGGTCCTTTAGGTAGTTCCTCAATAGCCCCATTAGATATTCTGGAACTTGAAAAGAGTTTTCCAGCGTGTCCAGAATATCCACCCATCTAGCGGAGTTGAAGGCATTCCTGACGTCGAGTGTCACCAACAGGACGATCCGTCGCTTGGTGTGACTATATGCCTCTGCCTTTTGGACCGCGTTCACCACCTCTGCAATCGCATCGATGGTAGAACGTCCTGCTCTAAAGCCGTACTGTCGAGGGAGTAGGTCCCCAGCAGCACGAATCGCGTCAGTGAGTCTTCCCTTCATGAATTTCTCTAGCACTTCCCCAGCCGTGTCTAGCATGCATAACGGGCGGTATGCAGACGGTGATCCAGGATTTCTCTTCCCCTTGCTGATCAGCACGAGCCTCGCCACCTTCCATCGTACCGGGAAAACCCGTCCCGTAGGCAAACGTTGAATGTGCTGAGCAGCAAGTCAGGACAATGGTGATAGACGAGCCGCAACACCTCAGCTGGGACACCATCTGGACCTGGAGCCTTCCTCGCTTTCAATGAGAGGACTGCCTCCTTCAGTTCCAGCTGTGTGTGTGGGCACTCTACTGCTGTTTCACCATGGACAGCGTCAACACGGACGAGATGGGCGGGGAGGAGTCCGCGTAATGTATACAGGGCTTCCATAGGGCACCAAGCTTCCCCATGACCAGCTTGTAGCCAAGGCCCCACGGATCCTTGTTCACATTGTCCACTAGGTCTTGCCAGCAGCGAGCCTTGCTACTGTTGATCAGTTTGCGGAGGCATTTCCTGGCCGACTTATATGCTGCCACCCTGTTGCATGCCTCGTCACTGTTCCGCGCCCGTTGAGCCTCACGCCGAAGCTTGTGACACTCCCTTTGCTTTTCAGCGATTTCAGTTGACCACCAGTACACTGGGGCTTGCCGTGCCGGGGTCTTCGACGGGGCACAGAAGCGCAGTAAGCAGTCGTAATGATGCTCATAGTAGAGTTTACCACGTCTTGGGCTACCAGTTTTTTCGTCCCCTCCGAAGCTCCCTGCAGCGGCTCACCTGCTGTGAGAACCTTGACGAACCTTTCGGTGTCTATCCTTCCGATGTTCCATCCAGTTGCAGAAAGCTGAGAGCAAGGACGTCGGGAGACAGCATCACTTATCTCAAGCAGAATGCACTGGTGATCACTGGCTGAGAAGCCCTCTAATACTTTCCAGTTGTGTATCCTCCGTACTAAGGACTCCGAGGCAAATGTCACGTCCGGTATGGTTCCCTCACAGCCAATACGGCGGAAAGTCGGTGTGTCTCCGGAGTTAAGTATGACGAGGGCCGTCTTGGCCGCCATTTTTAGGATTCATTTTCCCCGCGGATCCATCTGAGGCATGCCCCATTCGATGGCTTTAACATTGAAGTCGCCCCCAAAGAGCACTTTAGCCCCCTGCGTTCGAGACAGCACCCTCCAAAGCATTAAGCTTGGCTTGGAAAGATGATATCGACTCGTTAGGCGTTAGGTACACACTAAAGAAGGTGATCCCTGATCACCGAACCCACACGAAACCATCCCCCCGTCCACAACTCTCCGCTTGAAAGTCACTGTTCCGAACCCGGATAGCGGCAGTACCAGTTTCATCAGAATACCATAATGCAGGACTTTTATTATGGTGTTGCTCACTCAGGAGCGAGAAGTTGGCTTTCATGTCCCTCGCAAACTGCTCAAGCAGATTTTGGGCGGTTGAACTGCGGTGTAGGTTTTTTTTTTTGTGGTAGGGAGGTGAAGGCATTTACGCCCGCCGAGTCTGGCAGTGTGGGACTCCCATGGAGGATACCCTTGAACTACCCACTAAGCGCCTCCCCTGTCAATCTGAGAACCTAGCCTGGAACCGTTTGACACATTACTTAGGGCCAGGTCTCGTTTTGTTACGCCGTGGGGCGCCTTCAAGCTGGGGAGTCCCTTTCCAAGCGGGAGGGGAGAGGGGAAGCGGAAATGCCAGAAGAGCGATCCCCCAGCCCCAGCGCCTCCGGCTGCTGTGAGTCTCTTTTGTATTTCAGGACTGCCCGAGCATAATGTGCCACCTGGTTTCATTTGTCAACCGATTTGAGCATCACCGCAACTATATTATCCGGGGTGAGCTCTCCCGTCTCCTTGTAGAGTTTCCTTCGCAGCCGGTGTAGGTTTAGCTGCAGGATGCGGGTCATTGCAGCTCTGATTTTGCCTTGGCTAGGGCTTCCTGGAGCACCCGGCATTTTCCTGATCCCAAGACACGTCCAAAATCAGGTGTTGGATCAGCATCCTTGCAAAGAATACAGTGTGCCTCCTTCGTACACTTTTTTTCTTTTATGCCCCATTTCACCGCATTTGTAACATAGGGAACTCCTATCGCGTCCTTTACATACTTGTGTGGCGTGACCGTAACTAAGGCATTTGAAACATTGAAGAAGCGTTGCTCTTCGCCGTATCCTACAGATATCCCACCCTATTCGTACTTTGCCCTTGTTAAGGAATTGTTCGGCGTCCTTTTCGGTCAAGTCAACTATGACCATGCGTTGTCCCCTGTTGTTTTTTGATGTCAGTCTCGCTTTGATCCTTCCCACGCTAGGGAACTCCCTTTTGATGGCCTCTTCTACCTCGGCCAGATCCGTCACGCAGTCTACGTCCCGTATTTCGATCGTTGCCATCGGCTCAAACGGGGCTTTAGTTGCGCTTTTGCTGGGGACGTTCTTTACTGCGTCACAGAATGCTTCTTTATTGCCGGCCTCTGCTCCGAATTCAACCAGTATGTGGCCCGACCGCGTTGGTCGTACTACTTTAATGGTGGTATTGGTGTCTTCGGGCCTTACGTTTCCCCTAATGTCCCGCAGTATCTCCGCGTAGGATCGGCCATCTTGAGGCTTTACAAGCAGTGCCTGCTGCCGGGGTTTCGTCAGGGCTTCTGCCTCTCCTGTTTTGCATCAGGTCCTTTTTCTAATTGGGCGTCCGTACGAACTTTACCTGCTGGCTTTTTTTGATGGAGTTTCTTTGCAGCTTTCTTCTCTCCTTTGGTAAGCACTGTCTGGAACCCCTGATCTAGTGCTCCACGCCCGTCAAGGTTCGATTCCTTCCTTCTTATATCCAGATCTCCTTCGATTAGGCTAGACGCCATTCTTTTATTGACTTTTAATGGTGGAGCTATCTGCGTGTCGCCTTTAGATTTCGCCCCAAGCGCCTCTTTAGCCTTCTCTTCGTCTTCGGCCCTTAACCAGCTCCTCCGATAGTGCCCTATGCGATTTAGGAGCTTCTCTAGTTCAAGGAGCCCTGCCTTTGCTGCTTTGCTGATTTTTGGGGAGTCCCATGCAGCTTGTATTCTTTTCAGAACATCTTCCGCTTTTCGGAGTAATCTTTCTTCTTCGTATCACTGTGCCGCAATTGTGCCTTGCAACCATCCTTGGGAGAGGTTATCGCGTTCCGTTTCCGAGTGCAGTACTTTCGCCACATTTTCAACGTTGGCGGTGCAATCACGCGGTGTCTGGTCACTGTTTGCTTTTAGTGCCGTAATCTCCTCGTTGGCTTCTGGATTTTTCGTTGCAATGTCGGGATTTACGACCCTTGCATCGGTCGCTTCGGTAACTATCGCAGCAGTGACAATCGAATTTTCTATGCTCTTTATGTTATCTCCCACCGCTCGAACACCTGAAGTGTCCTGCAGATTTTTCCGCTTCTCCTTAATAGGACGGTCGGGCATTCGCATAATTTTTTCGCTGCGCCCGAACGCCGCAGGAATCTCAGTCTGAACCAGACTGTCTACAATTCTTCGTTTTTCGCCTGCCTTCACTGTCGTTGTGTTAGTCTTCGTTTTTTTTCGTTGTTAGTACCGCTCGCGATGTACTGTTGACATCGTGGCTGCAACCGCTGGTTGCGTCGTCGTTATTATTTTTCGTTTCTTGTTCTGGGTATTTGTGGTCTTTTGATTTTGTTTGCTCCAGTTTTGTTGGGTCCCCCCTCGGAGCCGCTATCTCCGTTCGTGTGTGTAGTCGCCTTTTTGGTCCCATGGTTATCTTTGCAAAGCAGGGCCCCATGCGAGGGTTGGCATAAGCTCTTATGGGGACAAGTGCTCAGAGCCAGCCCAGCGCTAATTGGGTGTCCATCTCAACCGAACCTACACCACCAACCCAATGGTGCGAACTTCGAACGTACTCCGAGGCCTGCCAAGGTTTTACCGGGACGGAGACGTTATGATAGTTGAATTGGAGCCGTTCACACACGAGTTTCACCTCGGCGCTACTGTGCAAAGCAACTATGTAGGTCCAAACCATCACATCCGCCAGCCCAAAGCGTCATTTCCAGTTCGTTGTCCAAAGCGTATTCCAGATCCAATCAGAGTCGTTACCTGTCATCCCAGGAGGGAACCTCACGGCGCCCCCCATATCCTCGGGTCCGTGGGGGTGGCGCTCCCCAAAGAATGCTAGCCTCCAAGAGTGCTCTTGTCGACCGGCATTCCCCCTGCGGGAGAAAAGTTCTCATTAAGACTTTTCATTTGATACCCATATTGCCTACATGCGATGAAAACTTTTTTTCAGGGGCAACTCCCCTATATGGGGAGACCCCCTTAAAAACCTTATAAATTTTTTTTTTCGTGATGAAACTTTGAAGAGGGCGTCACTTTGCACCTACTTACAAAATCTTATGTTTCTAGCTTAAGTAGTTTACGAGAAAAAGTGGTGTGACACACGGACGGACAGATGGACAGACAGGACGCGATTTTAGTAGGGTATTGTGAAATGATTTTACAAAACCCTAAAAAACTGCACTCACTTTTAAACCTATCACAACTTAAAGTAGAACTATTTTCGGACCTAAAAACATTCATATGCATCTGCATATGACATCGCGTAATACGGGGAATCCCCCGGTTTGTTCTGTACGGATACTTTTTCTGATCTACATACATATGTATTGTGTTGCCATAAATTGATTTTGTTTGTGTTCCAAGTCTTTTTAAATAGTAAGTATTATGAAACTTACTGGGAATCTTGCAAAAGTGTAGATTTTATGATATTATAATATAAAACAAAGCATTCAAATAAAGTGGAGTGGAGTTTTTAATACTACGATAACCTTGTTATGTTGCATGAACGGATACTTTTTCTGGCAAGTGTATCTTCATCCTGTCATGAATTTTTCACTATCTTAAAATGTAGGTACCTTGATAATGATCTTCAAATCCAGCACAACTTCGACACACGACTCGCAACATGTTGGGGGTGTGAACAACCGAATTTCTTCCAAGCGTAACAAAGTCCCACACAAAATCATCCGCGAGACATCATATGCCATACCTTCGATGATCTCTCCATGCCAAACAGATGTTCCAAAGGATCCCTCTTATGCCTTTGTGTTCTTTGTTACCATAAAGAAGGAAATTCGATCTGCTCCTGCTGTATGGGTCATAAGACTACGGAAAAATGAAATCAAATCTAAGAAGAAAGAAAAATGAAGAGGGTTCAGCGATTTTTTTATTCACAATTAGGAAGTCTGCAGAAGGTACAGTCTACTGAATTTAGTGAGTGTTTATATTTCTTTTGAAAATATGGGTTTAAATAAATTGCTGTAATGGTGTGTTATAATATTCAATTATTCTTTGGTTTTAGCTACCACCTAATAGACCCCAGTTGGTTTAAGGCAGCAAGGACACGATCTCATTACTCCCATAACAAACTGAAACAGCTGGAGATAATTTTAAAAATAGATAGAAGGACGCAATCCCTTATGACTTCAAATGAAAACTATCTTTAGACGACGTGATCAAAATGTGACAAAATAGTTTTGTTATTAGCTGAGTTGTTGTCGTCTCATAGTGAATTATGAAACAGCTAATGTTAGGGTCGGGTTATATGTGAAGCCCTATCGTGATCGACAGAACAATATTTATTTTCTTCATGAAATATTATTGGCCGCGTCAGTCCTGTTGATTTATCTACAGATGTGACTTTAACAAGGAAACTCCTGGTTCTGGAAAATTTGATATACATACGAGTATATGTATGTATTAGGGGGAAAGACTTTTTGTCTTATTTCCTATCTTGTTGATATCAAAAATTAAATGTGTACTGGCAACTTTTTTGCTGTAGGGGATTATCCCTGATTTAAACATGTTTTTTCACTTCTATCCAAATCAAATTCACAATGAAAACTATCCAATACATACATAACTTCTCCATTACTCGTGTCACAAAACTTTACAAATTTACTAAAAATCAAATTGAGGCTTTTATTTACGAGTATCTACTCTTCTCGGAACAGAATAGGTAATTCCACCGATTGTCTGGACCTTTCAATCGTTTTACAGAAGTAAACATCCAAAAGGATCTTCACATATCCCAAAGTGGACAAACTCGCAAATAAATTCAACGTACATATGTATGTATGTTGGAAACGTTCATACATATGTACTGTTGACGAGATTTATTCTCTAATGGACTTAGCTTGAGAATCGTTTCCGTCAGCTATTTTCACTTTCATAGTTACATATAAACAATTTAGTTTCTGTTGTTGTCCTGCCGAGAACTTTTGAGAGGAAATTCAAAAGGTCATTTGGAATTTATCTGCACAATTGTTTGAGTTCCCGTTTGACTGCAAATGAGAATATAAAACTTAAATAACGACAAAACTTATCACTTTACGAAAGATAATCGTCGAGAGTGTCCATTATTTTACATGTTATTTATTTTCCTTTCAAATTTCGCATGCACGAAAATTTCAAGGAAATTGATGGACATATTATAAGCGTTTGCGTCCAAGAATTCGTTAATACTTGGAACTTAATCCATGTGCCTGCAACAAAGTGTACAAAATTTGCAAGAAAGTATCAACTTGCAATTTATATCTTTCAATTTAAACCCTTCTTAATTTTGCAGAGTGTAAATTTGACTGCATTAAAGGTATCCACCTTCTCCAAGGATATTAATCTTAACACCACCTGCATAAAAAACCACGACAAGACTTGATTCCAGAATCTTTGAAATTTATTGCCATTAATAAGACGCTCTGGCAGCGGCACGCTGGTGTGTTAAGTAAGGACATCTCGATTTAATCAATGATAAGTTTTAATGTCTGACAGACTCACGAACCCTTTCATTTGGGCTTCGCTCCAGGTGAAAGCCATCATAACTCAGAGCTCAGAACAGAACCCTATCTTGATTACAAGAGCACGTAGACGAAAATGATAATAAGGAAACACCCCTCAAATTGTCTTCTAATTATCTTATGAAGTCTTCAAACGCTTATCGACAGCTTGTGTCGGGCATAGAAGAACCACAAGGATCCGTACGTAGGGACCAGAGATGAGAAATGTTATAGTGGCTGTTCGTGTGCCATCTGTCCAATTTGTTTTATATTCTTTTGGGATTAATAGACCTAAATGCTACCTGCTGTGAATCTTTCCTATTCCTTGACTATAGTTATTAGCTGAAGTTTGAAAGAGAAATTTATGTCTTGTTGTTATTTTATCAGACTTGTTCTTTAGTAAAAAAAAGTATACTCTTCTGAGTGAATGTGTTGTAAGTTTTAAGGATTAAAAATATTTACAGAACCACATTAAAGTCGATACCTGTCTGTTGGTCTGTCCGTAGGAAGGTAGAAAGAAGTCTTCCCCAAGGACTACTAAAGTTGAAATCATCAAGCTGTCTGAAAAGGTTAGGAAATGTTTCTATAGTCAAAAAAATCTCTTATGAGGATATGACCTATTCGAGTTTTGTTCACCACGGATAATTGAGTTGGATATCGAATGAAATGATTTATGAAGTCTTTTTATTCTGAATCTGAATTGAGGCACATACTTGCTATGTTCAGAGAATTCTAGTATGTTCAAATGAACCACTGATTGAGTTAGAACCAATACAAATACAAAATTATATATGGTAAGTCTAAAGTCATTTTTCAACTGAATATTTTTTTAATTTAAAATGAGTTTTATTTAAGTACAAGCTAAGGAACGAAATACATATATCTAGTAAAGGAATGAACACCTTAAATCTATTTTCTATGAAATTCCTAAAATTTCAGACAGACATGCGAAACAGCAAAATTCCATATAATCAAAATCGTGCATGAAAGGCAGGGGGATTTCAATTCGCATGCGAGAGCAAGGCATGTATGTAGTAAAAGTACTTCACTCACGCATGGATGAAAATAAGCTCATTTCGCGTCCATTACTTTATATGTCTTTGATCACATTCTAAAATAGAAAGATGACTACGTCCTGGGTTTTAGAGAAACTAAAGACATACATCACTGTCAAACATCTTGGTCCTGTCAAAAGGCTACTGGTAATCAACATAGTATGTAGAAAGCAAAAATGATGGCATAATCACTTTTCACTTAGAAGATCACCTCGAAGAGATATTGAAAGACTATAATATGGCAACAAGCACTAAGCCCATAAGCCGAAAGTCTCTGGTTCGAGTTTCGTTGGCGTCAACGAGATTTAGTTCCAGTGATTCTTCGGACGGACTATAAGAGCGTTCAGTTATGACACGTGCTGGTTTAAAATCAGAACGTATTGCTGCTGGGTGGACGGACACATGGCCAAAATGTGATAATGATCATATCACCTAGTGGAGTGCCGATGCCTTCGATCATGGCACTCTAAGCGAAGGCCCGAAAGGGGCGGTAGTGCTACGAAAAGAAAAGAAGATAATACGGCAAATTGTAGCAAATCTACTAAGCTTATTGATCGTACAGCAGTTTTTTAAACAGATTTCATAGAAAAACGCCAGAACACCTTGCTGAGGCTAAGAGGATTCCTTATCAGTATACAATAACCCACTTATTATCTTCTACAAGCTACCAAAGTAGATATAGCATTTGTGGTGAGTCATCTGAGCAAATCCCCAGCGAAAAAATTTGAACCGCTTCCTGAAGAATCACCTTTGAAGCGTAATCGCTAATAATTCTATTACACCTGCAAGCTGATGCGCAATCCAATTGCAGCTGAAACCTGACGAATCCGTCTGGCAAATATCCGGCATGTCACGTTGCAGCTCATCATTTGTTCAATTAAAATATGAATTAGAATAGTAAAGTCTATTGTTAACGCTTAAGTAATAAAGACCTTATTTTTAAAAAAACAAATTTTTAATCTTATCAATTAAATTGGCACCCGAGCAGGGATCTGCGTGTCGTATCAACCGAAAGTAGTCTCGAATTAACGAAAGGTATCGCAGGTCACGTAATCACGTATCGCGAAGGAACGAGGCCCCCGAGTAATCAACGGATAAAAAGGAGTCGCACGTATCCCGACAGCCCCTTCGCGGTGAAAATCGTTGTATTAATTCTAATGTAAGTTAATGTTAAGGCTAATGTGAATTTGAATTTGAGTTAAGTAATAAATTAGTCGAACAAAAAATAAAGTGAAAGTTAAATATTTATGAAAATTTATGATTGTGTGGAAAATTAAATTTCCATTAGTGAGGAAAAAAATTTAAGAATAATTAAAAGTGGTCGAAAGGTTTTAAGCACTTATATATTTTCATGCGGAAAAATTTGTAAGTAGCCTGAAGATTTTAGTTGCGATGGTTCCCAAACCTAATTTTTATCCCTTATACCAACATTATGTCCCGTCGGGAAAATTTCATTATGCCAGCTAGACTTCAAAGGGTTTCAGAGAAAGAAGTGAATCCTCAACTTCCTGAAAACCCTTCAATATCGGATCAAAGAGTGGAAAATCCACAAATTAATATGGAAGAAGTCATCACAGGTATTCTGGCAAGAGAAGCACTACGCCTAGTGCAGCAACTACTTACGCCGGAAATTAACTTGAACCTCGAACTGGACCAGAGAATAAATGAAGACCGACTGGGGACCTAACTGATCTAGATAAGATCCCAGATATTGTGAAAAGTTTACGTGAATTTTCTGGACAGGCTGGGGAATTTAGTTCCTGGATCGGCTTTCGGTTTCAGGTTCAGCTAAATACTACGGAATACTGAACGTGATTCGTAACAAAATTGTTAGTCAAGCCGACATGGTTTTATAGTCTTATAACACTCTCCTTAATTGGGAACGAATATCAAGCTGTTTGACACTATATTATGCAGACAAAAGGGATTTGGGAACTCTCGAGTACCAAATGACCTGTTTTGACTAGGGCAACGATAGTGTGCATCAATTTTATCAAACTGTTTACCATCATTTGTCCCTCATTCTTAATAAGATTTCCAGTTCAGGATAGGAGTAGAGGCTATGAATATCTAAGTTCACTCTTATGGAGACAAAGCCTTAGATACCTTTATAAGGGGCCTTACTGGTGACTTACCAAGGCTTCTTAGTATGAAAGAGCCTACCGATCTTTCACAAGCCCTTCGCTTATACCTCAAAATGGAGAACATTATAGGGCACACCATGCTAATAATAACCGCCCACCGGCACTACCCAGGCACAAACCCATTCCTGCGCCTAGAAATGTCCATCCTCCTGATTTCATGCGCATATCTCATCAAAATGTGCAACGTCCATACCAGGACTGTAGTTTAATGCGACAACAGCCCCAACAAAACTTTTTCCCTTCAAATCAATTCTTCCGAAACTAATACTCAGTGCAATATCAGGCACTGCCTGCTCCAAGAATGTATCTGAAACCACAACCACGTCCTGAGCCCATGGACTTAGACCATTCCATACACTCTCGAGTCACCCCATCCATAAAAGCAGCAACGGTCATTCTACATTGATGCTAAAAACGAGTTGGCCGAATATAACGAAAGTAGTCAATAGAGAAGACCAAGGTAACGAGGAAGATATTTTCGATTACATGGAAGCCGAAGGGAACCTGGCTGATCCTGAAAGCTACTGCCACGAACCAGACTTGGTCGAAGAAGACGAAAGCACCCGAAACATTCATTTTTCAGGCTACTGAGCTCTTTGCTACCCTATATCAAATCCGTGGCAAGGAGCGGTACTATTTTGAGATTTCTTATTGATACAGGATCAAAAAAGAATTACATTCAGTGCAACTGTGTAAAATTTTGTATCCTTAACGGCAAACCATTTTTAGCTAACTCAGTGGGAAGCAATATAAAAATCACTCATCATGCCATGATAAACTTATAAGGTCCTCGCGTACCTCCACTCAAATTTTTCATTTTACCGGCTCCGACCACATTTCATGGCATTATTGGAAACAATAGCTTAAAGCAACTAAAAGCTGTCATCCATACCTCTGAAAACGATGTCACGATTCTCGATAATATCCATATTCCAATAAAACAACGTACATGTGAAGGTGTTAACAATATTGGAATAAGAACTCCACATCTTTCTGAAGGACAAGCAAAAAGGCTTGTAAATGTTTTAATGAGGCACCCTAGTCTGTTTGTAGGTCCGGATGAAAAGCTGCATGTATGACCAAAGTAGAAGCGGAAATACGCACTATGGACGATAACGCCGTGTATTCTAAGACTTACCCGTATCCAGTGGCTCTCAAGCTCTTTGTAGAACAGGAGATTGAGAAACTGCTGCATGCTGGTGTGATAAGACCCTCTAAATTACCCTACAATACTCCAGTTTGAGTAGCATCCAAAAACATGGATGCTTCCAATGAAAAAAAATACCGATTTTTCTTAGCACTACAGCTCCTTTTAGGCCTTTGCTTCCAGCAAACAGTGCCTCCAACTCTCCCGGTCCGTTAACCGTGTCTTCCAATTCCGAAATCCGAGTAGCAATGGACTATCTTCGTCGACCGAGTCAGGCCAGCATTTCCTCGGTTTTCCCACTGGCGCCCAGCCTTCAGTTCCCCCAACGAATGCCTTCTTGCGTATCCGTTGTTCGTCCATACGATTCATGTGTGCAGCCAAATGCAGCTTCCGCAGTCTTACAATTCTTGAGACCTCCAGTTCGTCAAAAATTTCATACAACTGATGGTTGTATCGAATTCGCCATTGGTCCCCGTCTAGCTTCGCTCCGATTATTCACCTCAGGACCCGTCATTCAAAGCTGGATGCTTGGGTTAGGGTCCATGTTTCACACCCATAACATGACACAGGTCTTACCACAGATTTGTATACTTGGAGCTTTGTTCTCCTGTATGACGATCTTCAAGATCGTCGATGCTGAAAAGAATATTTTATTTACGAGGTGTATTCTTCGGCATATTTCGTCTCTTTCATTGCCCATTTTCGTTATTTTGGCACCTATATACACAAATTTGCTAACATTCTCGATACTGTTTTTGCCAAGTGTTATATTTTGCGTATTTAGGGTATTTTTCCTCGAGGGCGTCATGAGTTTTGTTCTATTTTCGTTGGTTTGTAGCCCTATTAGTTTTGCTTCGTTGTCGAGTTTCAAGAAGAGTTCTTTGGCAGTAGTTAGTGACCGTGACAGAGTGTTGATGTCTTCCGCATAGGCCACTATTTAGCTCGACTTGTATAGTAATGTACCTCGCATATCGACAGGTAGCTTCCGTATGACGTACTCCAGAGCCGAATTGAATAGCAATAGGGCCAGCCCATCTCTCTGCTTTAGTCCGATACCAAGCATTATTTAGTCCGTTACGATCAATTCTGTCCTATGCTTGCTTGAAGTCAACGAAAATTTGGTGTACGTCTATGTTGAACTCCCAGCATTTTTCAAGTACATGCTTGACCGTGAACAATTGGTCTGTTGTTGATCTACCTGCCCTAAAACCACCTTGACACTCTCCAATAATACTGTTGGCGTATGATCCGATTTTATTTTCTAAGATTTTAGAAAATATTTTGTACGCCGTACAAAGTAGTGATATTCCTCTATAATTTTCACACTGTAGCTTGTCACCTTTTTTCTGGATAGAGAATATAATTGATTGGCTGCACTCCTTCGGCATATGTTCTTATTGCCAAATGTACTGGATGACTTTGTGAATAACTGGATGAACACTACTGCCACCATGTTTGATGAGCTCCATCAATGCCCGGCGCTTTATTATTCTCGGTGGTGGAACAAACTCGTCCAGAGTTGATGGGGCCAATGGAAGCTCTCCGCAGACATCTATAGGCTCCGATGTTCTGGAGCTGTGTGGAGGACTAATGAGTTTCTTGAAAAATGATGCCCATCTTTCCTTAATCTTGGTTTCATCAGCGATAATGTTGCCACTGTCATAACGACAGAGCGTGGTTTTTGGCTGATAACCACGTTTCAGGCTTTTCGCTACTTTGTATGCTTGTCTTGTGTTATTGCTTGCTAAACTTACATCTAAACTTCTCAATTGGTCGTCATAGCATTTTCTTTTCTTTATCCTAATTATCTTATTTACTACTCTTCTGAGATTTTCATAGTGTTCTCTCTTCGTCCTGGTTTTCCTACCTACATATTCTTTGTGCGCCTGCTTCTTTTCATCTAACGCATTGTGGTACTCATCATTGAACCAATCATTCCTCTTGCGCCGGGCTTGATGTCCAATCGCATGTTCTGCCACGGTCCTGATAGCCGCTTTCACTTCCATCCAGAGCTCGTTGCTCGTCTTTAACGATGCATCTGATAAGATGGGAGCCAGCTGGTTGTTGAAGGTCTCCGTCACAGACGCTGTTTGGAGCCTTTCGATGTCAAATTTTTGCAGCGGGTTGGTCTTCGCTGAATATGCCTTTGACATAGGACATCAATGGGTTAATTTGATCAAGTAATGATCTGAGTTACAATTGGCTCCTCGGGATCAAACATGATCTATCTGGTTTTGTGTGTTGCCATCTGGTGATACCCAGGTCATTTTATGAATGCGTCGATGTGGGAAGCAAGTCAAACATATGACTAGATTTCTGCTACATGCAAAGTCAATCAGGCGCTGGCCGTTGTCATTTGTTCCATCGTGGAGGCTATATCCTCCAGTCGTTCCCCGATGAGATAGCTCATTGCCAACCTTAGCGTTGAAATCACCCAGAATTATTTTTGTGTCGTTTGTACGCAATCAGTCGACCAGTCTTTCCAGGTGATTGTAAATGATTTCTTCGTCCTTTTCTTCGGTCGGGGCGTGAACATTAATCAGCCAGATTTTGAAGAATTTCGCTATTATACGGATCGCACACGACCGTTCGTTGACTGCCTTAAAATCAATAACGTGCGATTTGAACTCCCTATCCACAATGAAGACCACTCCGAATTCTCGTTTTCCAGTCGGCTTCCCACTTTTAAATTTTGTGTGCGACCTCATGTCTTGAATATCGTTTCTAGTTCAATTCGTTTCCTGGACTGCCAGTGTTTTTAATTGATATTGACTGGCCTGTTGTAAAAGGTCCTTAACAGCGCCAGGGTGATTGAGTGATCTGACATGCCAGGATCCAATGTCACAGTCCTTGTTTCATTTGTGAGGTCGTTGCCGTGAGTCCAATCCATTCCGAAACCCTTCTGCAGGTTTCGAAACATTTTAAGGTTTTCCAGGGACGGGGAGTATGTCCGTCGCCCAACCTCCTTTCCGGCGGCATGGTTATTACGTCGATTACGTTATCAGGCGCGGAAGATTTGCCTTCACACTCTACGTCCTCACAAAGGAGGTGTAGGTAGGATTTAGTAGCAGAGCTGTAGATGCTTTTACAGTTATTAGCATTTCTCGACATTTAATGTTACATTATTGGGGAACCAGTAAACCCGATGTGCACTCCGAGAGCATTTACTACCATTTAATTGAAGGGGGGGTTTGGGATGAGGAATCATGGAAGCTATGGGTTGGGGAAACAAGGGGTTCCCTTCTCCCTTCTCAAATGGGCTTGGGACCGTCTATGGCGGAGTTATACATCTATATATATATATATATATATATATATATATATATATATATATATACATATATATATATATATATATATATATATATATATATATATATATATATATATATATACATACATACATATATATATATATATATATATATATATATATATATATATATATATATATATGTACATATATATATATATATATATATATATATATATATATATATATATATATATGTATATATATATATATATATATATATATATATATATGTATATATATACAATATATGGGATATAACGAAATTTCTGACTATGCTAGAGGTTGCGATTTTTCTCCGCTTTACGCCAAATTTTCAGGAATGGTGTATTGAATAAATATCTCGGTTAAGAAATTTTGTTTAAGGAATGCTCCTAAGTGAAAAAACTACATTGTTCTTTCACCCGAGCATTTTAAGCTATCAACTAAATAGCATTTTTCGCTCGATGGACTTCAGCTGGTTCCAGCATATGGGCTGGTTCCATTAAAAATCTCGCAGTTTCGTACGAAGTGACCGATATACTCCTGAGAAGCTGCCAATGTAGTTCTTCCACTTAGGACAACCAGCATTCCTTAAATAAAATTTCTTATAAGTTCGCCACCACTGCGTAATAGTGGAAATTATTGCTCGATAGAGCTTGCAGTACTGCCATGCTGCAGCATATATACGAGTATATATGTGTTCATGGTCACCTGGAACCCCCGCAGTCGAGCTGCCCCGAGGTGACTGATGTGGCAGCTCCTGAAGAGTATATCGGTCACCTCGTTCAAAACTGCGAGATCTCGATTAAGTTCGTGAACCAGCTATATTTGCCAGGCGAAAACAAAATGGCGGCTATTTTAGACGAAAAATCGTGATCAAAGTGTAGCTCCGATTTGGATGACATTTAGTACAAAGTTTCACTAATGTATATGATAAATCTCACAATGAAAAATCCAAAGTCGGCTAGTCTGAATCAAAATGGCGGCCGCTCAAAAGTTGAAAAACGTTCAAAATTTTGTTGTTGTAGTTGTGACCAAAGTTTTTAACAGATGTTAATGATACTCGGTATTTCGATGAAAAGTATATGTATCTAAAGAATAAAAAAAAACGGGGGTCAGGTCACAAAAAACAAAATGGCGGCCAGTTGAAGCTCAAAAATTCAAAGGCTAGCAAAAGTCGGAATCGGTTTTAAGAAAGAAATCAATTAGATCTAGAGACTTTGACATTTTGGCAATCATACATGCGCAATTTTCAAAATGGCGGTGGTTTAAATATGTCATATTTTTAGGCTTTTGTGGCCCGCTAGTGGTCACATTTTCCAACGGATTTTGATGAAACTTAAAATTATGGATCTCTGTTCTATGTCCGTATATTTTTCGAAAAATTATTTAAATCGAATGAAAAATAAAAAAGTCGAAAATTTAAAACCTTATATTTTTAAGCTGCCATTTTCACTAAAAATACTTTTGCCCCGTCTAGAGTGACACTCCGATTTAAATGAGACTTGGCACATTGATTGATAAGGTCCTAGCACACAAACATTTAAAATAATCCAAAATCAAATGCATGCATTCAAAATGGCGGCCCCCAAAGGTCAGAAGGCAAGCGCAACTCGCTATTTTAGTAGCAACTGAAATTTTTAATATTTTTCATGGAAGCGTTTTAAATGATTTAGCTTGGAAGTACTTATAAAGCAGACCATTTTTAGGATATTGTAAAATATTCTTACAATACACTCAAAACTATAAAATCGCGATTTGACTGTCGGACCGTCCATTTGCTCGTGCGTCACAGCAAGTTGTTTCGCAAACCACATGAGCTAGAATGAGGAAATTTTCTACGTAGGTCAAAACTGGTGCCTCTCAAAATTTGTTGTGCAGGAAAATATTTTGATGCGTTTAAGGGGTGGGGAAGGTCTCCCCATACAGGGGGGGGGGGGGTGACTTATATTTTTTTTTTATTTCTGTAGCTCTCTTCTCAACAGATTTTGATGTAACTTTAAATTTTAAGTTATTAAAGCAAGTAAATTTAACGTGCAAAAAATTATACATATCGGATGAAAAATAAAAGCGTAAAATTTACAGCTTAATATTTTTAGCAGCCGTTTTCAATAAACGTTGAAAATGGCGGCCTCTGATGGTTCAGAAAAGAATTGAAAATGTATATATTAATGGCAACACAAGTGCTGATTACACTTTTACGGAAATCTTTTGAAATTAACTAATTGAGCTATTTCAGTCGGCAAGCTATCACCTTTTTTGTGGTAATCTATGTGAAATGTGTAAACAGCAAATGGGAGAAGGGCAAAACCTATATTTATATATTTATAACAATTTATTATCCGCCGCTTTTCAATATATGATCCATAAGTGTGCAACTCGATTTAATTAGCAAAATATTTGCGCGTCTAGAAAGGGTCTCTAAATACGAAAGCCGGCAAATTCTTATTATAAATACCCATGTGGTACTACAAAATTGCAGTGAGAAATCTAGTTGCAGGCAAATCAAAATCTTTTTCGAAATCTTACGCTACACACGAGAAATTTACCTTTCTGGCTGGTGCTACCAACGGGGATTTTTTAATGTGTATTTACCATCAGGGTGCATGACATCAGCTATTATCGTTGCAAAGTAGCGTGCTTATCCCTGCAGGAGAAGGCTAGTGTTTATTGAGGAGTGCTACCCCACGTACCCGAGAAAATTCCACCAGGGGGAGTGCCGATCGATAGGAATACTCTTGAAGGCTCGCATTTGGGAGTGCTACCCCCACCGACCCGAGGATATTGAGAGCGCCATGAGGTTCCCTCCTGGGATGACTGAATTTTGACTACGTTTTGGACAACGAACTGAAATTGATGCTTTGGACTGGCGGATATGATGGTTTGGACCTAGTTGCTTTGCACCGTAACACCGAGGTGACAATCGTGCTTAAGTGGCTCCAATTCAATGATCATACCGTCTCCATCCCGGTAAAACCTTGGCAGTCCTCGGAGTACGTTCCATTGGGTTGGTAGTGTAGGTTCGGTTGAGGTGGACTCCCATTTAATAGCACTCATCTGGCTCTGAGCACATGTCCCCATAAGAGCTTTTGTCAACCCTTGTATGGCGTTGCTGCTTTGAAAAGAAAGCCATGGGAACTGGAGCAATGGAAAACACTAAGAAAATAGAAAAAAATTCAAAGACAGGGAGCAAAACTTAGAACGATAACGCAACCAGCGGCTGTAGCCACGATGTTAACAGCACATTGGGAGCGGTACTAACGATGTCAAAAACGACGATGAATACAATGATAGTCTTGTCCAGGCTAAGATTCCTGATGCAAACGCTAGAATGTTCTAAAAGGGAAGAGCGGGAATCTCTGCAGGGCGCACAAAGCGAAGCTGGCGCCAGAAAACCAAAGGGGACAGCGTATGTCCGTCATTGACTTGACCGAGAAGGAAGTCAAATAGTTTCAATATGGTGGGTTGTTTGTAGGATATGGCTACAAGCAGCGTCTCTTCAATGTTTCAAATGCCTTGGCTATGGTCACACCTCACACGTATGCAAAAGACCCGATAGGAGTTCCCTATGTTACAAATGTGGTGAAATAGGAATGAACAAAGGAGGCACACTGTATTCCTTGTAAGGACGTGATCCAAGACCGGATCTTAGCATGTCTTGGGATCAGGAAAAAGTCAAGTACTCCAGGAAGCTCTAGCCAAGGCAACATCAGAACTTCGATTACCTGCATCCTGCAAGTAAACTGCACTGCAGTTCAACCACCCAAAACCTGGTTGAGCAGTTTTGAAGGGACATGTGAGCCGATTTTATGTTACTGAGTAAGCAACACCATGATGAAAGTTCGGGATCACGGTATACAGATGAAATTGGTACCGCCACCATCTGGATTCGGAACAGAGATTTTCAGGAGGATAGCTGTGGACGGGGCATGGTTTCGTGTGGGTTCGGTGCTCAGAGACCACCTTCTTTAGTGTGTTCCTAATGCTGAACAAATCGATATCATCATTTAAAGCCCAGCTAAATACTTCGGAAGGCACTGTCTCGACCGCAGATGGCAACATGCCCATTGAGGGAGACTTCAACACTAAAGCAACCGAATGGCGCATGCCTCAAGCAGATCCGCGGGGAAAACGAGTCTTAAAAATGGCCACCAGGACGGCGCTTGTCGTACTAAACACCAAAAGTAGGCCGACTTTCGGCCGTATTGGCTGTAAGGGAACCATACCGGATGTTACATTCGCCTGGGAGTCCTTCGTGTGGAGGGTACACAATTGGAGACGACTAAAGGACGACTCAGCCAGTGATCATCAGTGCATTCTGCCAGAGGTCTTCCGTTGTCCATGCTCTTGACTTTCTGCAATTGATTGGAACATTGGAAGGATGGACGTTGAGGGTTCATCAAGCTCTTCACAGCCGGTGCTCCACGGTAGAGAGGTTTGCAGGGGACAGAAGAAGTGGCAACTTAAGACGTGGTGAACTGAACTATGATTATATTTACGACTGCTTGCAACGTTTCTATACCCCGTCACAAATTCCAACTCGGAAAGCCCCCATTGTAATGGTGGTTGACTGAAACCGCTGAAGAGCCAAGGGAGTATTTCAAGTATCTGGGAGAGGCAGAATATAAAATGCGGCTCCAGAATATCTAATGCCGCTTCTGAGGGACTACCTGAAGGACTAAAGTCTGCTTTATGGCATGACACAGGGCCAAAGAAGAATGGAAGTTACATCGAGTATTGCTCAGGGATCTATCCTTGATTCAGACCTGTGGAACGTGTCTTACGACAGGCTACTCAAACATGAGATGCCAGATAAATTGCGCTTGGTCCACTATGTGGATGATGTTGCGGCTCTGGTCGCTGGACGCACCGTTGAATAAGCGCTTTTAAGCTAGGTATGCTGATGCACAGTGTGAGAGACTGGATGAATTGAAGTGGTCATCTTGACAAAAAAGAGCATACCAAGAGTAAGGATAATCAGTATTGAAAACATACTAATCGAATTGGAGCCAGCGGTGAAGTACTTGGGGCTACTTATTGACTCGAAGATGAGTTTCTTTGAGCAAATTAGGGCAATGTCTGAGAAGGCTGCTCCAGGAATATTGGCTTGGAGTTGACTTATGGTTGGCATAGGGGGACCCAGTCCATCAAGATAACACCTATTGAGTAGTGCTGCGGGGTAGTACTACTATACGGAGCAGAAATTTGGAGTGACGCTCTCAGTAACGAGGTATACCAAAAACGCTTTTCACAGGTACAGAAAAAAAGCACTGGGGATTGCATCTTCATATTCGGCAGTCTCTGAATCGGTGGTGAAAATTATGGCAGGCGAGACACCTGTTTCCCTGCCTGCTTGAGAGTACCATGCTATTTACCTGCGTTGATTGGAGGGTGCAAGGGAGCTGGTTATCCACGAGAAGAGGCAGTGCTCACTCAAGGTGGTCTTGGGTGAATTGCACCAGGGGAAGTGGACTGTGCGCCTCATCCGGGATGTAACCTATCCCTTAATCGAAGCCATGGTATGATTGACTTCTGTTTGACAGAGCTTTTGAGCGTGCATGGGTGTTTTCAATCTTACCAGCCCAAGTTTTGTAAGTCATGGTCCCCCGATTGTCGGTTTTCCCCAGGAGAGGGAGACGGTGCCTACCACACATTTTTTGCGCGCACAAAATGGGAAGGGATGTAACGGAGTCCCTACAGGGAGTCAGGAGAGCTCACTCTGGATAGTTTATGCGCAATGATGCTTGAATAGGTTGATAAATAGAACTAGGTAGCACATTATGTTCAGGCAGTGCTAAAAGATAAAAGGGACTCACAGCAGCCGGGAGCGTGGGGGCTGAGGGATTGCTTGTGTTGTGAATTCCTCTTCCCCTCCTTTTTCTGTTTGGAGAGGGATCCCCCAGCTTGAAGGCGCCTCACGGTGTAACAAAACGATACATGGCCCAAATAATGTGTCAAACGGTTCTGACTGGGGAGCTGCTTAAGTGGTGGCCCATCCGCTTGCGACCATAGAAGTCCCATACTTAGTGCATTAGTGACATTAACCTCCCAGCTGCAAAAAGATTTTGCTAAGGAGCAGGGCAGTAATTCACAACAGGTCGGATAGGGATATTGGGTTCGAGGAGTTTGTGCTTTAAGGGGTTGTGTGGATGAATTTGAGTTAATATGGTGGTGCTTAGTATTTCAAGGAATGGTTGGTGGAGATTGTAAGAGTATAATTGCAGTACGTAAGTCCGCTTGGAACTTACTAATGGGGTTTTGTTCGTTAGTACGTAGTTGTTGGTGTTAATAAAGTCTGTTCTTTTTTGTATGCAGCCGGTTGTATTCAGGGTCACCATTGTATGTTCTTTGTCACCGTTAATAGGTTCTCCATGAGTTTTTTTCTGAATGTTTCTTAATATTTTATGCTCTTCATGGAAATTCGTTCATTTTGTAGTATATCTACTGCAGTGTGTCTTGCGTGTTCTTTTGCTCCTGCGGTAGTTTGTTGAAAGCTCATTCAGTGTATTGTAAAAGTTGTGTCTAATTGGTTTACATTACGTGGAAAGAAGATTCTGTTCGGTGGTGCGGTTACTGTATTTTGCTTCTTCATAAATTTGTCGTTTTTTTGTCATTGCTTCTTATTTAGTTCTGAGCTTAATATGAATGTTCTGTCTCACGTCATTGTAGAATTGTAGGAAGTTTTTAATTTGTATAAGGTTAGTTGATTATAAGCGTGAATGTAGCAGTCACCGTTTGATTTTTTCCTTTTTTATGTGCAGCGTTCTTATTTCGTTTTTAATGCGAAGTATTTATACACTACGTTATGTGCTTTGTGCAGCAATAGTGTTTTGCTTTATTTCGATATTCGCATAAGTTGGTATTTTGTTATGTTTTAAACACTGTTTCTCTGTTTGCTATAGTTCGATGAAGTGTTAAGATAAGGTTGTGGAATTATTGTAACATTTTTGGCTCGCTGGTAGTGTTGTGGTCAATAATATTATTTATTTGAAATCCGCAGGCGAATTTTCATTCTTTTTGAAAAGCCAATGGGCCTAGTTTGTTGTGTGAGCTTACGCGTTTTGATTCCTTTGAATCATCTTTAGTGTCTAAAGGCTGTGTGGAAGGAAATGATTTTATATAGGTATCAGATGGGTTCAGCAGGTAGATACGAAATTATTTCAGGTAGAGGGATATTAGGTCGTTGTCAACTAAGTTGTTGGATGTCTGTTTGTTCTGGTTCGTATCACTTCCATTTTCGTCGGAGAGTACGGTCTAGTACTGAAAAAATTGCGAAAATTGCATACTATTTAGCACGGTACTTGGCAACGATACTGGCTGATGTCATGAACCTTGATGACAAATACACATTAAAGAACAGCCACGATCTCGCAAATTTAACCACCTCTCTAACATTGACCAACACTTGTCGACTTTTATCACTAGACATCACCAACCTCTACAAATCTTTACCCGTCGATTAAACACTGACCATGCTGAAAGAAAAACGTTCATTCAATAACAGCCAATGATTTACAGATCAGCTACTCAATCTCATAAAGACCACAATCAAGCAGAACTATTTTAAGTTCAATAAAAGTTTATATAGTGCCAAGGACGGTTTGGGTATAGGATACCCAATTTTGTGAACACATCCAATATAAGTGAAATATCATTATAATCGTTAGCTTCTATCACTTTAATAGATCGCAAGTACTCTATGTGTACTGTGTGAGACGGGATAGGTTTCTTTTCAATAGGATACAGTTGACTTTATTTTTTTCCAGGTGGTCGTTTGGCGATCAGACTGATGATGCAGGGATTAATGAATTCCCGAATATTTCTAGCCATAGACGGCATCCAAAAATGCTCTATTAGTTTCGCCAGTGATTTCTCCCATCCGATATGACAGCTATCTTCGTGAATATGTCTCACTAGTAACAAGCGGCAATACTGAGGTATGAAGAGTTTAAGCGCTTTCTGTACTTTCTTGCAAAGTAATCCATTTGACATATCCAGTATCGTTTTGCACTTCGTCATCTTGTTTGATCCTTTTTATAATATCAATTGCTTCGGGATCGCGTTGTTTTTCTATTCGTAACTAATTGTCGGTTAAACTGGTGTTGTGAAGGATTTCTACTGAGGTAGTTGACATGTTAAATATGTTTATCCTATCAGTATTTGATTGTAAAATCGAAACATTGTACATATATCCACCATCTAGCCACTCTAGGTAGTGTCTTTTTTATTTTTCGTGGCCTTGAGTGCATTGCTATCAGTGATTAACTTAAACTGAAAAATTGAACTCCAAGTAAATACCTCGAAAGTGTCGTTGTGCATATACCACGGCTAGTGTTTCGAGCTCGTAACTATGGTATTAGGCTTCTTCTGGTAGTGTGGATTCACTAAAATAAGCTACCATTCGCATATGGTTTTTATATTTTTGGAATAAAATTGCTCCGAAACCTAGGAAACCAGTTTCAGTATGTAGTTCCGGCGGCAAATCATGCTACAAGATTGAAAGTAACGTCGCACTTGATTCCCTATTTCCATGGTACTCCATTTTTCGTTTATTTACAAACGCACGCCGTTTTTCGCAGCAAATTTCAAAATAAATTTCGTAAAGTAATTCACCAGACCTATGAATTGTCTTATTTGGTTTACGAAACTCGCTGTTGGTTTTACTAAGGCATTTATTTAAGCAGTCCCAGGCCTGATTCCCTCAAACGTTATTTCAAGCCCTAGTTATTCAATTTTTTGTTGTAGAAACTTATACTTGTCAATATTTAGAGAGAATCCGGCTATTGCAAATGCTTTTAAGATCATATCCAGTTTATTATCGTTCAAATAAAACAGAACTACCGTATCCTGAAGTGACCCTAATGCTTTATTTATTGCACACTGGAATAATGCTGGGGTATTAGATAGGCCGAATGGCATCTTTAAAAATTCGAATTCGAAATTCGTATTTGGGGATCTGTTGGAAATCGGCGTCATATGAAGTGAAGTAAACTATCGATTGCCCGCCTGTGTATCTAGTTGTTCGCTAATTCTAGGCAAAGGGAATCTGTCTTTAAAAGCTACAACATTTAGTTTGCATTAATCAACACAGAGATGACGTTGCCTATTGTTTTTACGCAATAATATTGTAGGGCTTGCAAAAGGCAAATCTCTGTCTCCAATTATATTATTTAAATTTTGACAAACTAATTCATGGCTGACCAGTAGAAAAAGTGTCGAAATTATAACCATTTGTAATGATTTTATGAAACTTAAATAATATTGCGGATAATTTTGCATTATGCTTTATTCCAATTTTGGCAATAACTTAAAAATTGTTTGAATGCTTGGTTTACGCCGTATTGGTGCCCCATTCTTATTGATTTGTATTTGTAAATAAGGATCTTCAAAAAATCCCTTCCTACAATCAATTCAAACTTTATAAATTTCGAATAATTAAAACGGTCTGTGTGGTCTTGTGGTTAGAGCATGAACGCATCAGCCGAAGGTCCCAGGTTCAAATCTCGTTGGGAGCAACGTGATTTGGTTCAGAAGATTTTTCGGACAGACTATGAGTGTTCACTCAGTGGTGATATGTACTGATTCAATCAGATCATATCATAGCTGAGTAGACACACGGGAGCATGGTATTTTGATCTTGCCATTGGCCAATATGTATTCGCTGCCAATACCTTGAAGGATTGTGAAACATAGTAATATTGGTTTCTGCGATTCGGAAGCCACATCAGTTGAAATTAATGAGCAATTTGCCTCGGAATCGAACAGATAAAGGATAAGAGTTCGAGTCGAGCAGTCGTCGAGACAGCATGGATCGAGCAGCAAAACTTTTTCGGTCGAGCAGCAAGAAATTTTTGGAGGTGTTTCGGAGGGTTTCGGAGGATTTGTATGAATGCTGAAATTTGGAGGAGAGTGGAAATTTCAGGAGTTGCGGAATTTCGGAGGAAAAATTTGTTTGGAATTCGTGGAAAGGAGTTAAAGCGCCTGGACAAGGCGTGTAGTGCAAGCAAAAGTGGAATGGAGTAGAGGAAAGGAAAAGGAGTTGAATCTGGAGTAGGAAACAAATGAAAATATTATTATTATAGCTTTTTTGACTTAAGTGTTGCTATTTTTCTTTATAATATAATTACTTTGCTTTTTAGTCTTTCAATTACTAGATAATAAGGGTCTCAGTTTCTACTTTCTTTTTCCCGCGACAGGACTTCAAGTTATATCTTGGAATCTGTGGGTATCAGGGAAAGCAATGAATATGGGGAGCTCTCTGCCAAAAAATCTAGCTTCACGCGGAAGGCAAGCAAAAACTTGCTGCGCTTCTGTGAGAAATTTGGGGGAGGATAAGTTCATCCTCGACTTGCTGGGTAGTTGCAAGATGCAACTGCAAGTGCCGGAGGTCTTCATTGACTTGGAGATGGATGAGGGTAGAAGTTCCACGGACAGTGGTGATGAGGTGAAGGCTACCGTAAAGCCAGAAGCCAGAAAGAGGCCGATGGGGTCCCCAACGCAAGAGCCAATATCAAAGCTGTCAAAGACCATTGAAGTGAGCGAGCGGCATTTTTCCCATCTCAAAAAGGTGATGAAAATAGCTTCCACTAGTTTCTCGGGGACAATACCCAAGCCGGGTGGAAGGCCGGGCCTAGAGGAAAATAAAGGGAAATCGAAGCCCCAGCGGCCAAGCGTGGCTACTACCAAAAACGAGAGGGTGCCTGCCATAGTGTGCTAAAGGCTTGACCTGAAGACTTTCAGGGAAAGCGTCAAACGCGCTTGCGCACGAAACACTGAGAAGAAGCCAGAGTTCAACGTGATGGTGAACAGCTCCTCATGAATTTCGCTCCACCCTAAAACGGCTGAGGATCACACCCACCTTTTTAATATTCTGAAGTGTGCGAAGTTAGCTTGCTACACCTATAGCCTTCCAGGAGCAAGAAAATTGACTCTCCTACTCAAAGGCGTGAACAGCTCATACGACAAAAATGACGTCGTGACTGAGCTGAAGGACTATCTCGAAGAAGATATACTTTCAGCAAAAATATTCTCCACTATAACCTCTAGGAGGGAAAAAGGACGCTTCCACCCTTCTTATTTCAGTTCAAACCGAACTTTGATGTGAAGAAAGCAATGGTCATAAAGTTCATATTGTACCAGAAGATGCAATGGGAACGTCTGTAGAAAAATTGCACTTCCCAGTGCTTCAACTGCCAAAGATTTTGCCACGTCGCTTCTAACTGCAGATTCGACGTTAGATGCGTAAAATGCGACCTGCAGCATAAGTCCATAGAATGTTCAATCTCAAAGCACGAGGAAAAAGACGAGATATTGTGCGTTAACTGCAATGCTTAGGGGCACCCTGCGAGTTTCAGAGGTTGTCCTAAAGCAAAAGAGGTTGAAGAGAGGAGGAAAATTCTCCAAAAGAAAAACGAGGAAAGGAGGGATTTCATCACTGCCTCCATAAAAAATACTGTACTTGAAGGGGTTTCGTACTCTGGCTTTTTGTAAGGTGCAAAAAAGTAGCTTGCGCCTTAGCCTATACGGCAACAAAAACAGCAACCTCAGTAGTTGCAGAATGACTGCAAACAATTTTTTGGTTGTGACTTGTTCACAGTCATTCGAAAAGTAGACTCATTTATCCCCCACTAAAACAAATCACTAACCCTAGTGAGAAACAAGCTGCGTACTTAGAATTCGCCTTCAAGTATGTTGTCGTGATGAGTTCCACTAAACTCTCCATCCTCAACATATGTTCACTAGCTCCACGATATAAAAGGAATTTCGTTCAAGAATACTTGAACGCCCATAGACCAGACTTGACTGTTTATATCGGAAACAAGACTCAAAGAAAGGCACAGAGCGCATTTGGGGAAATACAAGATCATCAGGCGTGATGATCCAGAGGGAAGTCTTGGAGTTGCTATGGCTCACAAAGGTTACCTGAAAGTCCAAAGGCCCTGACTTCCAAGTCTGAAATGTATTGAAGCAGAAATAATAAGCTCCATGCTGGGAGGTTGCACCTTTGGGGATCTATGTTCGATATGGATACGCGGTGAGGGAACTCATTGACGACTAGGTAACAGTGCCTACTCTGTGCAAAAAATTCGATTTCTATGCCATGGGAGGTGGTTTTCATGCGAAGCATCTCTCGTGGGGAAATATTGCATCTAATGGCTAGAGAACAGCTATCTCTAACTGAGTTCAATCAAATATGGATCGCATACTGATTGCCCCAAAAGAAGCCATCTTCCACCAAAGCTCGTGTGTTATTGACTTCTTCATTGTGTCTGCCAATCTGGTAAATCTCTCCCACAGTTGGGGGAATTTTGAGTGTGGAGTTCTTGGTTGAGCTAACCTTAAAAGCGAAAAAGGGTCTGAAATTTGAGGTTGCAGATCCTCAACTTTTCATTCCATACAAGCGAATCAACTGGGCAGCAGTAAGTGCTGACCTTGACGGAAAATTGAAGGGGATTCCGATCAATGGATCGTAAAATCTTTCTGTTCTTGAAATCGATGAGGGAGTTGCTTGCATAAATTCAACCCTGGATATGGACATCTCAAAGATCGCCATTAAGGAGTCCTCAACGAATTACTTTTATCGACAATTACCGGATAATGTCTTGGAGCTTCATCGTAGACGTAGTAGGCTTGAAAAGCTACTCGCAAGAATCTACCGCCGCAATTTAAATAGGGTAAACTGGAACCGCGGTTTTTGCTAATGAGCGATTTGAGCAGGCCCTGGATAGTATCAAACCAGGTCCCTGTGTATTTCTTCATATCAATAGGATGACGGGCAGAAAAAGGCTGCCCAGGGTCCTCACTTATGATGGATCTATGCTCATGGATGACAAAGCCATCGTTGACTCTATCGCAAAACATTTTACGAAAGTTCTTCAAGGAGAGAAAGGAAGTGAGGACTCTTCCGTTTCTTCGTTAGTGAGCAGCACCACAACGAATTTCGACAGGGGTGATGGCCAATTGTACTTGACTCGGTTCTCTACTTCAAATCCTTACGACACACCTACTGGCCATGGTTTGTTTGTCAGTCCTGAGAGGCTCACTTAGCTGGCACTGGAGCAAGATTAAAAAAAAAAAACTAGCAAGGGCTGAAGGAATCTCCAATTATATGCTTAAAAGGCTACCCCACAATTTCTTTGTTCTCCTCGCGATCATTCTAAATAACTGCATTAACATTTGCTATTTCCCTCAGCAATGGAAATATGCAAATATATTTGCAATACCCAAGAGGTCGGGCAGGACTGGCGTAGTCGATACTCGTCCAATTTCATTGCTTTCAAATATTGGTAAGTTGCTTGAAAGGGTAATACTTCAAGGCATCCTACAATTCTCTTCCATGGCAAGAATTGCGCCGGAAAGACAATTTGGCTTCAAAAAAGCTCACTCCACGGTGAATGCTATGACCGTGTTTCAAGTCGATATAACGAGAAGCTGGCGCAACAATAAGCTTATTGTAGCTTACCTGATCGATGTGAAGACAGCCTTTGATTCTGTATGGATCAATGGCTTCTCTACAAAATGATAAATCTTGGCTTTCCGGCCCATATTGTGAAAATTATAGGCAGCTTCATGAGGAGACGAGCTGCCTTTGCGGTGGCTCGTGGAGCTAGTTCAGGCCCATTTTGTATTGACTCTGGGGCCCACAGGGATCTATATTAGGCCTGTTTCTTTTCAACATATTCACCTCTGACGTCCCGGGCGTAAGAGATGAATATAAGCCCATCTGAACACAATTCGCGCTTTGCCAGGATGCGGCTCTAAAAATATTTGAAATCTCTTACTTCATATTACCGGAAATGGGGAATCAAGGTAAATGCAAAGAAAAGTGATTTAGTTGTGTTCAAGGGCCCCCACAAGAACTTCGGTCGTCGTGCAAGAGGCATCTGTGACTCCAGGGTTAAGTTGAATGGGCAGATGATGCACTGCTTTAGGCAAACGAATTACTTGGGGGTAGTTTTCGACAGGAAAGCTATCTTTATTACTCACGTCGATAATATTTTGAAAATTACTTAATATTAAGGAAATCAATTTTAAAATTTTAAAACTAGTTGTTAGTGCAAATGATTTTTACTAACTTCTTTTATAATCTATTAATGTACGATAATGTTATGCGTGTCAACATTTTAAGGTTTTCTTTTACCAAAAAATTAATATTATAATGTAATTAAATAAAATTATTATTGAACTCCAGGAAAAGCCCTAAGGCACAACCCGCATGTATATTCTTAGGTTAAGCTATTGATGAATTGTATATATGTAAAAAATGAAAAATCACCAAATAAAGATCTTCAATCTTGAATTTTTCAATGCTGTGATTTTTCGGTTAAGACATGGTATTCTGAATACGACTTTCTCTTTCTGTCTCATGTACGTTCAACACACTTCCAAAATGTTATGGCGGTACAAAACTGTTAAAACATGGGCTATCTATTAGGGATGAAAAAATGTTTATCACATTCTGGATGTTGGATGGTGTCGAAAAAGTTAATGAATTCCGTAAATTTACGTTGGAAACACAACCAATTATAAGCTTGATTGTAATATTCTCATCTAATTGAAATGGAAGCTTTTTTCATCTGGGTGAGCTTCTCCATGATGTAATCCTGGGACGATTCTGCTTTATGGTTTTCGTATTTACAATTTTGCGAGGTTGTTTTTCTTTGTCGTGGCCACCCGTGGAATTAGTTCTAATCGATTTCTTAAGTCTTGTCGGTAATTTAGTAGAAAACCATAACTTTGGTACCATTTCAGAAATTTTCTAAGTAAACAAGCTCCCATCTTAACATAGAAATTACTTTAGAATCGGAAAAGCGGTGACTTTGTTTATAACAATCGACACCTTTGCACCACACAATAACGCTAAACAAGGAACGATTCGCATCGAATGGCGTGACATTAAGATTTTCATACCTTGAGGGATATTCAAAATTTTCTATAGTTTCCATCAATTTAGTAAGGAAATCAGAATTACTTAACGGGGAATTTTATCGGCTCTGTCACTCTTTTTGTCTTTACCCATATTTATTCAAATATTTCACACCGCAAAACCAATTAAAACAAAAAATTTAATGGCGTTAAGATTTCAGAACACATGAATTGAAAACTTTCCTATTAAAACACAAGTTACGCCAACAGAACTACGCTCATGGCAGGAGGGTTTTGTATTTAACCTACAATTTGCAGATACGTAGAAAGATTTCATTAAATTTTTATGACATGCACAGCAAATATATTCTTGCTTTAAAAGAACTCCATTTTAACCAGCCAACGTTTTGTTCCAATATTACTAAAATCATTGACTGATCTGAATCTTAAATGTATTATTATTATTTATCTTATTTGAGAATTTGGAAAAGATCCAATCGAAAGTCTAGTGTCTGGTTCGATGGAAAGTAGAAAAATCGAATATAATTGTTGTAATCGGAGGAAATTCAAATAGCTTTAACTTCTGTAAATTTAAAGACCTTATAAAGAACTACTTGAATGATGGGTTTCATCCAATTTAATGATACTCATACAGTTTTACTGACGGAAATACTAGATTCTACTATTATTAGCAAAGTTCAACGAATTTCAACCTTTAAGTTATATGTTATTGGACGTACCTCCATGATTTTGAGGGCTTTGTGAATGGATTTTTAAAAAATGTACTAGTTTCACGACTTCTATTTCCGTCCGTCCGCCCGTCTGTCCATTTGTCCGTCCACCCATTCGTCTGTCCGTCTTTCCATCTATCCGTGCATCACAAGAAACTGTAGAAGCTACAAAGCTCAAACTTTGTGTAAAGGTCAGAGTGGTGGTCGGCCAAAAGTTTAGGTCTTATCAAATATTTCCAAATTTTTTAAGTGAACCAAAAAAAGTAGGACATCAAATGAAAGGTCTTAGCACATTTAGAATCTGAAAAAAGTAATTTTTTGCATTTGGAGTCCAGCGGGAGGCAAAATAACGAACAATATTTGTGTGTCCCCCCTCGCGATTTGATACTTATCTTTATGATTATACTTATCTTTATGATTACAAGGGCAACAAATACCTCAGAAATCAAAACTCACTCAACTCTGCAAATAATAGTATGATTTGTAAATTTTGCATTTACCCCCAAAAATCGCACGCAGTCCCGATGAAATTTAGTGATCTTCTAACTTTTCGCGGTTTGAGGTTCTAAACTACAAGTAAGTTTCGGGTTTGTTGCAACTCGCGTGATAAGTATGGGAAGAGAGGATGATGCCGAAAAACTGGGATATTGAATATTGGTTCGATTTTTGCAATGAGTTGTTCGTAACTGTCGATGTCAACAATGTGTATAATTTTGAAGTTTCCATTTGTAATTCTTGTCTGTCCTGTGTGGATTGTAACTATTTAAAATTTTGACACGAGATTGGCTAGTATGCCAAGCACGTCAGAAATGAAGAGTTAGGTTTTTATGTTACTTTTATGTACTACCTTTCCTGATTTTGAAACAATAATGGAGTTATTGTGTTCTTTAACAATCTCTTGTTTATATTCGGGGGTTAATTTGGAGCCCTTTCTTTTGTGTGTCTAATAGGCTGTCTTGTCTTGTTGTGGTTTCTAAGGTCTGCTCCCTGCTCCCTTTTAAGCTTTTCTATATTCGTCAATCGTAAGCTTTCAAAGTCTTTAGGGTTAACGATGGGCGTTCGCCATAGGAATAATTCTACCGGTTTTTTTCCAATTGTCGAGTGTATAGTAAAGTTGTATTCATTTACGGCGCGTTGCAATAGTTCATTGAATGTTCTACTGAGTACTTCCTTTTTCAGGCACCACATTATTTCAACGAGAGTGGAGTGCCAGCGTTCAATCTGGCTGTTCGCTTCGCTTTTATACGGGGGCATCTTATGAACTGTGACATGAAGTTCATCTTGTAAGAAGGATGTAATGGATGCCGACCGCAATGAGCCTTCATTGTTTATAACTACGTGCTCTGGCACGCAGAAGTAAAACAAAATGTTTAACAGCGGTTGCCTGATATCTTCGTTGGACTTAGGATTAATAATTTTGGCTTGGCCAATTTTCCAAACTTACCGAAGGCCGTTAAGACCCGATTACCTTCTGTTGAGAATATTCCCAGGAGGATGGTGTGACCAGGATAAGATAGAATTGGTGTGGGATTTAAAAGGGGTTTATTTGGATGCCTGTCGTATTTATTATCTTTGCATATTGAACAGTTCTTCACAATATTCCTAATCTTAGTCGACATTTTTGGAAAATAGAAGTTGGTTAAAAGTTGTAATCTATTTTCTTCGGCATTTTGGTGCGCTGTTTTATGCACTTGAAGGATTTTGTTGTCCTACTTGGCTTCGCCTGGAATGTCTTCGACAAGCTTACGAGCGAATTTAGTTCGATATTCTCTGAAGTGGTTCGGGTAAATTTCTTGGATTTTTCCCATGATATTCTCGCTTGTAAGAATCCCATTGATGGTGTGTGGGTTATGATATCTTTTTAGAATATTAATGATATCTACCTCAGAATATTGTTGTTTTACTAGGATATGTCGAGTATAGTAGGGCGTGACAATTTGGTAGCTATCCTCTTCTCCTATTTTTAGTAACAGCAGATTTCTGAAGTAAGGGAGTATCTACAGAGATTATCAGGTTGTGGGATGAACTTTTGTCGCTGTGCTCTGTAGGCGTCATCGAGTTCACTTGCGTCTCTCGGGGTGGTCGTGAGAGAGAATCAGCAACTATGTTTGCTCTTCCTGGTTTGTACTTCAGCCCGGAGTTGTACTCCTCCAGGATTGATTTCCATCTTTTTAATTTGCTATTGGTGTTTTTATTGCTAAGCGCATATATCAACTGTTAATGGTCTGTGAAGATTACCACTTTGCTGGAACCATAAAGGTAGTTCCTTAGTGAGCCTAGTGACCATATAATCGCTAGCATTTATTTCTCATTAACGGCATAATTCTCTTCAGTCTCCGTTAAAGTTCTTAAAAAAAAATGTGATGGGCTTTCTTCCTTGAGAAAGGACAGCACCAATAACGTATTGGGAGGGATCGGTGGTTAACTCGAATTCTTCCTCAAAGTTTGGGCGTGCCAATATACGTCTTTTGAGATGAGTGAACTCTTTAGCATGGTAAACGCTTTCAGTACCTTGGGGTCTAAGTGGATACTTTGATTTTTATAAAACTTTTGAACACGCGTCCATCTTCCTCTCGTAAAAGGGATATCAGGGGTTTTGCAATCTTGGCATAATCCTGAATGAAACGGCGATAGTACCCTGACGTGCCTACGAATGATCGAAGGACCTTTAGAGTTTTGGGAGGTGAAAGATTGACGATTGCCTCTACTTTCTTAGAATTAGTCTTCATCCCATCTTTGCTAACGACGTATCCAAGAAATTCGACTTCATTGTGCAACAACTCGAATTTATCCAGTTGTATTTTTAAATTTACTGCTTGCAGGGCTTTGAACATCTTGTTGAGGTTTTCGAGGTGTTCTTTATCGTTTTTACCAAAGATAATAATATCGTCGATATAAACGTGACAGCGAGAGGGTGCGTTTTTAAGCCCAAATGGCAAGCGGTTAAATTCAAATTTGCCGTTATTCATTGAGAAAGCAGTTTTCTCAATGTCAGATTCCTTTAAAGGAATCTGATGGAAACCACTTTTCAGATTGACCACTAAGAAGACCTCGTTTCATCTGAGGTTGGGAAGGACCTCGTTTATTTTAGGTATTGCGTACCTGTCGGGAATCGTCACTAAATTAAGCTTGCGGTAGTCTACCACTAATCGATACTTCTTTTCTCCCGAGGCATCCGATTTTTTTGGAACAACCCAAACAGGAGCATTATACGGTGATTTCGATATGCAAATTATTCCATCTTCGAGTAGCTTGTTCATGTGCTTCTCAATTTCGCTTTTTATAGCTATGGGATAGGAATATAGCTTCAAGTAAACGGAGACCTTTGTGGTCATTCTAATTTCGCCCTTTACGTTAGTCACAAAAGTCAGTCTTTCATCAGGTTCGGAAAAAGGTTCTCACAGTGACGGATAATACTTTTATGTTTATTACGCTGGTCCTGATTTAAGTGGCTACTTCTTATTCGATACTGTTTACTGTTTCGGATAGGTGTTCTTTTAATGGAATGTTGATATTACCGCAGATGGTCATGACATTTCCTTGCATGTGTATGACCGCTTGTCTTTGCTTCAAACTATCATTACCTAATATGCCATCGAAGGAAATTGATGTTGGGAGAATGAACAATTTTAATTTGTCGGTAAGAGGGCCGAATGGTTGAATATATGCGTGGTGCATTATTGTAACGCTGTCGCTGATCAAATTGGCATAAAACTATCGTTCGTTTGATAAAGGGTTTCGGATATGCCGTGGCTGCACATAATTTTTATTCGACCCTGCATCTATTAAAAATTTCAGAACCTCTCTACTCCCGGATACGTGCTCAAAATAAGGGAGTGAAGAGAGCCTTAATCTAAAAAATACATATCTACTATTGTTTCGGTTTCTTCCAATTTCATGTTTTCAGGTGAATCAACGTAGTCTTGTAGAGTCTGGTCAAGTTCCTGGTCTTCTTGGGTTATGTCATCGTCGTATTGGTCCAGGGTTTTAACGTCATCAGCCTCGGGTTCGGTATAATAAACTAGTTGTAGCTTGTTCGGAACCTGGAAATCTTGCATCTGGGGGCATTTTTGAATAATTTGTTGATTTCTTGGTCTGTAATTCACGTGATGCGTTTTGATAGATTGGTCGACATCCATGGGTTCTGGCTGTGACTGTGGTTTTGAAGGGAGTGTCCACCGATTTAGGGCGTGATTTTGTGTTTGTTTAGATTGCGGGGCTTGTGCTTTGCGTGGATTGCAAAGAATTTCAGGGTGAAACTGATGTCTTGGAGCTGGTATTGGTCTAGGCTGTGATACAGGAGAGATATTCCTCCATGGTTGGATACGAGAAGGACTCTGGTGCTGAGTTTTACTCATTGTAGCTTGAGAGTAGTTTCCATGCTGTGCCCTGAAACCCATAATCTGCAATTTCAGACAAAGATGCAATGCTTTTGGAAGATCCATGAGTTTGCGGGTACTTAACAGTCTTGGTAAGTTACCTCTCAACCCTCGGATAAACGTATCCTGAGCTTTATCACAATAGGCTTGGGTCATTATGTCCAAAGATTCTTGGCTCATTTCCATTGAACCCAATTTATTTAGTATCAGAGACATATGCTGGTATGTGTTCTGATAAAATTCGGGGATGGGGTTCTATCCCCGTACCCGCGCCGTCATTTGGTACTCTAAGGTACCTTAATCCCTCTTATTCACGTAGTGCAGCGTAAGACATCTTGAAATTTTCTCCCAGCTTAGCGGGGTATTCTATGATTCGAGTACAATATCTGCATGTCCTACTATTTTATTCCGCACTACAGAGAGTATCCCATAGTACTTAGCAGTACCGTGAAGGTGTTCGCAAATTTTTAAAATACGTTCTAAGCTCTTGCTCTATGAGGAGAACTTCTCAGCTTCACCTGAGAAAGTCCTTAAGCTTTCCACTACTTCAGGAATCTTATCCATATCGGACAAGTTCCTGTCTTCACCCAAATGTAATGAAATGTCCCTCTCGGTATTGGTATCTGCAGCGGGGTTCATCAAGGAAGCAAGCAGTTGCCTTCCTTGGGTTTGCATAGTTCCTACAACAAGCTGCGGAATTAGTTGCACTATATGGCCATTTATTTGATTGTTGCCATGAGGTACAGCATTATTTGACGTTTAACGTTTGGGTTTTTAATTGCTTCGGCAGCAGCATTTGTAGCACCGATATCTAATTGGGAGGGTGCTGTAGATTGTTTGGGCTTGTCATGTTTTTAAGTTCAGGTCAAATACAACGTCGTTTCTTGTAAAAGGTCAAAGGAACGGTTCAGAGGAAGATCTAAAGGTACTTTTATTGATATCCTGAAAGATCAATCAATAAATCGAGTATACGAGATCAGAAATTCGCAAAATACAAATTAAAATATCAAGGAAAGATGACCAACTAGAAAAACCTGACATAACCAAAAAATGTTTTCATCCTTTCGACCGGTGAAGAAAATTTTCTGACAAAATGATGGTGAAAATGAATAACTTATAAATCATCAAAACACCAAAAATATCCTTTTTTATTTCTTTTGCTAGTGAATTAACTTGCCAACGATGGTTATAACGGTAAAATTTTAAAAATCGAAAATACTGAGAATATGCTTTAATCCTTCCACCAAATGAAGAAGCTTATCGAGAATGCCAACTATGTGGAACGAATTTTAACGGAGCATCAACGAGACTTTACAATATTCACTTTCTTTGAAACACTTTTATTAATTCTGAAAATATTCAATACCCTTCTAACCATTAAAGAAATTTTCCAATAATGGCAACTAAGTGGAACGAATTTCGACAGAGCACCAACGAGGTTTCACAATAAGCACTTTCTCTAAATCACTTTTATTATTCCTAGTTATCCACGAATTCAGTATAGTAAAAGAACTTCTGTATGGATATTTGAAAAATTGAATATATGGGCATCAATATGCATAAAAATTAGATGCTGGTTTTCATAAAAGATTTAAAATTTCAACATTCTTGTACAAAGGATATGATACTTGATTTAAATGAATATGATTAGTCTAAGCTCGATGCGGACAAGTACTGGATCCTGATGAATGTTGAGTATGAGTTCTACTGGTGGCTAGTGTAGCTATTCCAAGGAGGCAATCTTTCACCGATTGTCCCCTTTATGCTTTCAAGGTTTACTAGGGCCCCTGCCTTGTGGTGAACATACACACGCGTTGCTTGGTTATCACTTGCGTAAATCGTAAGTAGGACGGCTGTTCGTGAAACTTATCTACCGTTTGTCGGTTTGAACTAATTTTCCGACCGCTGTTAGTTATTGACCGAGCTAACTAACGAGTGGAGCCCACTTAAGTGCAACACGCATAAACGCAAATTCTGTTTAGATGCACGCATTTTCTAAGCCGCTTGCCTTTGACTTAAATTTGTTCTAAAATCTGGCTAATAACTGCAACACGTTTAAATGCAAAATTCTTATAAGCGCAACAGAAATTTCAGGAGATTTAAGGGCACGTCGTGTGTTTAGATACGGTTAAATGCAAACCCATGATAGCTTTTTACACATGCATATATTGTCATTTGTTTACTGAATTTTTGGATGCTTGTTTTTGAATTCTGCTTATTCTTTTTGGTGATAATTTTGCGACACATTATCATATTCAAATCTATAATTTGTTGGTGAACGGTCATATTAATATGTTTGGTGTTTTCAAAGGTGTCTTTACAGCAATAAGTTTGTTTGCCTAGTGAATTCTTTCAGGTTTTTTTCTCGTATATACATATATGTACATCTGTACACTATTTACAAGTGCATCAAAGAACTATAATGGGTAAAAACTACTATTTAATTCAATTTGATTTGAATAAAATCAATTCTTTCAAAAAATTTCAGATCGTCAACAAATTAAAAACAAGTTGGGTAGACAGACCTATGCTCATGTCAGAAGGGTTTTGTACTCAACTTACAAAATGCAGTAACCAGCAACGAATAAAATCAAGAAACATGTCAAAGACGATTTAATTGGAGAAAATGTGAAATTCGAGGATCATACTATTATTAACAAAGTTGAACGAATTTTGACTTCTGAGGTATTTGTTATAGTTATACCCATAAATATCTCCTTTGATAATTTTTTCAGATTTTTTAGATCACTGGTGTCCATTCGCGAGGGAGGAAACACATTTTTCATGTATTTCCCCCCTGTGCTCCCACGGAAGCAAAACTGTCAGTTTAAGAACTGTTTTGAAAAGCTCTCATAGAGAACTTTCAGTTGATACTCATATCGGCTACTTTTCATGAAATTTTTTTTCAGGGGCCACTCCTCTGTACTGTAATCATCGATTCATGGCCTATTTTTTCGAATCCTAGAATGGTTACAAAGCCCTTTTGCTAGGAGCTCTCTCCTGCCTCTTCGACTTGTTTCAATTATATGTACTCATCTTCATGATACCTATCACTCCTGAAATTTTCATGCAAATCCTCTCAAAGCTGTAGTGTCTAAGTCGGTAAAAAGCGCATATGGCTCCATAGCAATATGTTTCCATAGTAATACAGGGCATATTGCTCCATAGTAATACACGAAAATTCAAATCGCTATAACTTCGGTAAATACTATTTGATCTTTATGAAACTTTCAGAATTTTAAGGGTACCGTTTAGATTTTATTCAAGAAAACACAAAATCGATAAATCATACTACTACTAACAAAGTTGAGTGAATTTCGACCTCTCATGTATTTGTTGTTGTTGTACTCATTAAGGCCTACATTCATGATTTTTTTCAGATTTTTCGGATGGAAGGTTTCCAATCGCGAGGGGGGGTACGCGAAAAGTTCGTACATTTCCCCTTCCCCTGCCCCCCTCGGTACTTATAAGACAATTTTAAGACTTGTTTTGAAAAGATCTCATTGAGACCTTTCCAATGACACCCTACTCGACTACCAATGGTGAAATTTTTTTTTTGAGGGGTCACCCCCTTATATGGGGAGACCCCCCCTTAAACGCCTTTGAAACATTTTTCCACCCTTGAACTTTCAAGAGGTCACCACTTCTGACTTTTCACAAAGTTTCATGGCTGTAGCCCTAATAGTTTCGGAGAAAAAGTGCTATGACATACAGACGGACGGACGGACGGACGGACGGACGGACGGACGGACGGACGGACGGACAGACGGACACAGGTCGTGATTGTAATAGGGTTTTGTATTTTAATACAAAACCCTAAAAATTATCTGACTTTAATGCAAAAAACAGAAATTCTTCGAAATTTGAGTGAAGGTAAATCAAGGAAGGAGCTATGCTCGATGTATGATTGTCACCCATCGACTAGATCAAGAATGGTTGAAGAAAAAGAACATTATCAGCAGCTTGAAATCGAGAATGGCAACCTCCAAAGGAAGCGCCTTCGAAAGGGTACGCATGATCAAGTGGACAAAGCATTGAGCAAGTGGTTTCAACAAATGAATGCCAACAACGCAATCATTACTGGCCCAATGTTAAGAGAAAATGCCATTAAATTTGCCCAAATGCTTAACGTTGATAGTTTTGAGGCCACCTCTGGATGGCTTCATAGATGGAAGGTACGTGAAAATGTTTCCTTTCATAAAACGAGCGGTGAAGTAGCTGAAGCTGACCGTCAAGCCAGTAGTAATTGGTTGGAGAATGTTTGGCCCTTCTTAAACTCCGAATATGAAAGCAGCTGCATCTATAACGCTGATGAATCAGCTTTATACTATAAAGCACTTCCAAGAGGTACAATGGCCTATAGAAACGACAATGTTCCTGGAATAAAAGTCCAGAAGCAGAGGCTAATATTGCTGTTTATGTGTAATGCCGATGGATCTGACAAACATATCTTTACAATCGGAAATGCAAAACAACCTCACTCCTTTAGAGGTAAGACAGTCCCATTACCTTATTATAATTCGAAGAAAACTTGGATGAATCAAACTATTTGGAATCAAATTTTATTAGACCTGAATGAAGATTTTAAACAAAAAAATAAAAAAGTTTTGCTCATAGTGGACAACGCTAGCTGCCACAATTAAACGCACCACTAAGTAATATAAGAATAGTTTTTTTGCCTCTGAAAACAACCAGCTTGATTCAGCCACTCGATCAAGGAATAATAGAGTGTTTTAAAACATATTACCGTACACATCTAGTACGAAAGCAGCTTTTAGCTTTAGAAAATGGACTTTCGCTACAAGATTTTTCAAAAACAATTTCTGTCGGAAGCGCTAAAACTCACTAAAAGATGCTGGTGGTTGGTTGCTCCCACCACAATACAAAAATGTTTTAAAAAGGCAGGGTTCATCAATCTGAATAATGGAAGCCTTTCAGAACTCGACATGGCCTTTGTCGAAGAAGTAATTAATTTACCAATATCAGAAGATGAATTCAGAGAATACCTCTTGTGCGATACAGATGTTGAGTGCTATGGAGAAATGACACATGAAGAAATACTGGCAGAAGTGATGGAATGCAACACCGTAGCAGAAAGCGATAATGAAGATGATGAATCTGCCGAAATGGAAAATATGCGTACTATTCTTTCGTATGGTGACGCACTATCTGCATTTTCTGTATTTTCATGATAATGAAAATATTCATCTTGAGTTGATTGAGGAAGCCATTTTGAAGAAATCAACTAAAATATGCTTTAAACAAACAAAGTTCACAGAATTTCTTAAATGATATAATTTTTTGTTTATATTTGTTTTGTTTGTATGATACTTTATACCGTTACTTTTTAAAATAACGGCTGAAATTTATATGCTGTTCTTTCTTTAATAAAAGAAATTGATTAATTCTTAAACGAGTTTATTTTTCAAACTCAGGTCGTAACGGATAAATGCAATAATTGTGTAATAATACGAAGTACGGTTAGTTGCACAATATTGCATATATTCGAGTTCCGGTTAAATGCACAGCTCGGTTAAACGCAATAGATATCCAAACCACAATTGATTGCATTTAAGCGGGCTCCACTGTACTTCGTACGTGCTAGCTTTCAGCCCCACGTTGGGCGCCAATTAAGGGAACAATCCTTTTAATATTTAAAAAAATATATTTCAGGGTCCTCAAGCCCGTCTTTAAAAATCGAGTACAAGCGATGAACTAAACTAACATTATGAATCAATTAAACATTACAATATCGAAAACGACATAAATAACTCAGCGATCACGTGGAATCGATGGAATTTTCTGCTTCTATTTTAACAAGGTAAGCAGCTCGTGGCAGGTGAGTTCATTGTGTGCTGCTTAACTTATACTTTAGACGGGATACAAAGGGATTAATTTAGACATGTCACTTGACAGAAATTTTTAACAGCTTTATTTTTGGTAATAAATATAAAATACCCTCCGCAAAAATTTCTTTTGAGGAATTTGCATTATAGGGGACACTATTCCAAAGTTTGCGGTAATCAGAATTGCTAGTTCATAAAATTATCAAAATTAATATTCATACAGACCTAATATGATTGAAGAATACGAGATACAACCCCTGATATTTCTGAATAAAATTGGTGAGACATCCTTATTTTCCAATTTGCTTCCAAAAACTGTTTAAATGCCTTCGTCTCATAATTATTCAGATCAAAATGTATTCGTTTGTTTTTGTAAATGCCGATTTTTCCTCTCCGCTTTTAAGCCGGTATTTCCGAATTCAATCATTGTAGTAATTTCTGGTTTGAAAAGATGATCATCAATTCATTAGAATCATTTGATTGAATTTCATAGTAATGGATCAGTAAATATGAAAATATGAAACTCATATGGTTGTGGGAAGAGCATGCTAATAGTCCTAACTATGCACGTTATCCCCAACATTAGATATGAATCGGTTTTTGTAATTTAATGTATCCTAAAAGAAAACAAATTCTCTTTCATTCCTCCGGGATCTTCTCAAAGAACTTGAACTCAATAATAAATTAGTCCTTATAGTTGAGCGGGAAATTTCGAATCCACTTTTGTGTGCTTGAAAATCACCTGCGTAAAGGAGCAACTATGGTTGAAATCAGACTTTTACCACATTTAAGCAACAACTTCATCAGCAGCAGAAAGTTTTACAAAACAATACAGCCAGAAGTGCACCACATTCATGAATGGATTGTTTTAAGAGTTCTAGACGACACAAACGAAAGGATGCTTTTGGAACACTTTAACTTCTTTTTGCAAATTCCCAAACCATTTCAAAGCTGCTTCGTTAATTCCATTAATAGTTGAACTATTCTTAGAACCACAAAATTCAACTCCTTTTGTCGACAAGGCGTGTAAAAAGGAGGATTTGAAGCATTTGGTTTAGCAGGAAAATTTATCTTAAAGGTTTTGAATGGTCTGTCTTGTTATGTTCGTGTATTTATTGATTTAAAAGAAATTTTTCAAATCATTTTCGACTGTTATACTCATAACATCATATTTATCTCCAAAGTAAAGTTAGAAGTTTCATGTATGATCCTATATTGTAAGCTATCATTTTTTTAGGGTTTTGTACTAAAATACAAAACCCTATTGCAAGCACGACCTGTGTCCGTCTGTCTGTCCGTCTGTATGTCACAGCACTTTTTCTCCGAAACTATAGATGCTACAGCCATGAAACTTTGTAGAAAGGTGAGAAGTGGTGACCTCTTGAAAGTTCAAGGGTGAAAAAATTTTTCAAAGGCGTTTAAGGGGGTCTCCCCATATAGGGAGGAGACCCCTCAAAAAAAAAATTTCACCATTGGTAGTCGAGTAGGGTGTCATTGGAAAGGTCTCAATGAGATCTTTTCAAGACCTTATGGGTACCAAGAGGGGCAAGGGAAGGGGAAATGTACGAACTTTTCGCGTACCCCCCCTCGCGATTGGACACCTTCCATCCGAAAAATCTGAAAAAAATCATGAATGTAGGCCTTCATGAGTACAACAACAACAAATACGTGAGAAGTCGAAATTCACTCAACTTTGCTAGTAATAGTATGATTTATCGATTTTGTGTTTTCTTGAATAAAATCTAAACGGTACCTTTAAACTCAATAGGTTTTCGCAAAGAGATGACTATTTATAAGATTGATCTTTTCTGAAAGTTTCATAAATATCGAATAGTATTTACCGAAGTTATAGCGATTTGAATTTTCTTACATTACTATGGAGCAATATGCCCTGTATTACTATGGAAACATATGGCTATGGAGCCATATGCGCTATTTACCGACTTAGACACTACAGCTTTGCTAGGATTTGATTGAAAATTTCGGGAATGATAGGTATCATGAAGATGAGTACATACAATTGAAACAAGTCGAAGAGGCAAGAGAGAGCTCCTAGCAAAAGGGCTTTGTAACCATTCTAGGATTCGAAAAAATCGATGATTACAGTACAGAGGAGTGGCCCCTGAAAAAAAATTTCATGAAAGGTAGCCGATATTAGTATCAACTGAAAGTTCTCTATGAGAGCTTTTCAAAACAGTTCTTAAACTGACAGTTTTTGCTTCAGTGGGGGCACAGGGGGGAAATACATGAAAAATGTGTTTCCTCCGTCGCGAATGGACACCCGTGATCTAAAAAATCTGAAAAAATTATCAAAGGAGATATTTATGGGTATAACTATAACAAATACCTCAGAAGTCAAAATTCGTTCAACTTTGTTAATAATAGTCTGATCCTCGAATTTCACTTTTTCTTCAATTAAATCGTCTTTGACATGTTTCTTGATTTTATTCGTTGCTGGTTACTGCATTTTGTAAGTTGAGTACAAAACCCTTCTGACATGAGCATAGGTCTGTCTACCCAACTTGTTGTAATTTTTAATAGGTTGATTGTGATTTTTAATTAGTTTGGCTTAAAAATTCTAATTTTCTTTCAAAACATTAATAGATTAGAGATATATTGCAATATTTAATTAAGGTGCGACTGATAGAAGTGCGAGTAAAGAAATTAAGATCTGCTCGTACTGATATGGCTTCTGCCTGATTGAATTTACACTGATCCATTCTAAGGTTCATAGCAGCTTTAGGGGAAGCAATGTGATAAATGTTTACTGAGGTCATAGAAGCAGGGAAAAATAATAAGAAGACTTTAGATCAAATATTGTAGTCCATACACTAATCCTACATTATGTAAAATATTTTCACCTTCAGGAAAATTACGTTCCTTATTTTATATCCTTCAACGATTTCTTGGAAATGTTTAGAAATAAATGCGACAAAGGTCCTTCTTTTCTTTTATTTGTTTTCCATTAAAATAAACACAAGTCGGCAAAGACCATTTACGTGACCAACTTAAATCCTAAATTTTCTATGCAAAGCCATGTTCGTATTATCATCCTACAGGTAAGTCCAAAATTAGGTCAAACGTAGAATGAATCAATATGAGGTCAAAAATGGGGGAACTTCCCTAAATCGCGCATTAAACATTGTTGAGATTGTAATCACCAGAGAGAAAATTAGGTGCTGAAAATGGGAAAGTCCAACACGAATATAAGAGTAAACATCACATACAAATAATAACTTCAAGTTCTCCCCCACAATTATGAACATATCAAACAAACATTTTTCTTGCGGGTGGAGGATTTTCGAATTAGTGCTTTATGTTTTCCTGACCATTTATAAATATCCCATGGCTATGAGATTTATGTAGTTTTCAGCGAATTATGCTAATAAATGTTATATTTTGCTACAGAAAACGGAGAGGATTCATGGAGTTCCATTGAAAGTGAGCAAGTGCGAGGAGGACGATCTCGTAAAGTTTTAATTTACGGGCGTTTAAAAGCCAATCAATGTGTTGGGCTGGAAATCAGTCAAACATATTTTATCATGCAACAAATATTATGAAAATAAATTCAGACTCAGGACATGTGTACGTTCATTACGCGAGGAATACTCAATTGCCACCCTTAGAAGGTGTAAGCGGGACCTAATGCTCGAAAATAGAGAGAAATTTTTAATATGTAAATGAAATCGAAGTTCAATAAGTGAGAAAGCACGTCTACTTATAAGGCTTTATCAAGTCGAAGTTTAAATTTAATTTTGAATAAATAAAGCCATACTTTGAGGGTCTGAAGTATGAAGGCATACAATAGGATTTTCAGTCGAGCCCGCACATTTCTCGCTCTAGAACAGTTCTATATATTGGGGAAAAGTGGACAATGGTTGCATCAAAATGCGATGCGCAGCATAGCTGTATAATATGCATAGTCGAAAAGATTCGAATAATATTTTGGATTCTGGTAGACGTTCTGCTTTTCAAGAAGCTTTGGATGCCCTGAAACGTAAACGAACAGATAACAAGTTGGGTAGACAGACCTATGCTCATGTCAGAAGGGTTTTGTACTCAACTTACAAAATGCAGTAACCAGCAACGAATAAAATCAAGAAACATGTCAAAGACGATTTTATTGGAGAAAATGTAAAATTCGAGGATCATACTATTATTAACAAAGTTGAACGAATTGTGACTTCTGAGGTATTTGTTTTACTTATACCCATAGATATCTCCCTTGATAATTTTTCCAGATTTTTTAGAAACAAATTTTTCATGTATTTACCCCCCTTGGCCCCCACTGAAACAAAAACTGTCAGTTTAAGAACTGTTTTGAAAAGCTCTCATAGCGAACTTTCAGTTGATATTCATATCGGCTACCTTTCATGAAATTTTTTTCAGGGCCCACTCCTCTGTACTGTAATCATCGATTCATGGCCTATTTTTTCGAATCCTAGAATGGTTACAAAGCCCTTTTGCTAGGAGCTCTCTCCTGCCTCTTCAACTTGTTTCAATTGTATGTACTCATTTTCATGATACCTATCATTCCTGAAATTTTCATGCAAATCCTAGCAAAGCTGTAGTGTCTAAATCGATAAAAAGCGCATATGGCTCCATAGCCATATGTTTCCATAGTAATATAGGGCATATTATTCCATAGTAATACAGGAAAATTCAAATCGCTATAACTTCATTAAATACTATACGATCTTTATGAAACTTTCAGAAAAGATTAATCTTATAAAAATTCATCTGTTTGCTAAATTTTATTGAATTTAAGGGTACCGTTTGGATTTTATTCAAGAAAATATAAAATCGATAAATCATACTATTACTAACAAAGTTGAGTGAATTGTGACTTCTCACGTATTTGTTGTTGTTGTCCTCATCAAGGCCTACATTCTTGATTTTTTTCAGATTTTTCGGATGGAAGGTGCCCAATCGCGAGGGGGGGGTACGCGAAAAGTTCGTACATTTCCCCTTCCCCTGCCCCCCTCGGTACTCAGAAGGCAATTTTAAGACTTGTTTTGAAAAGATCTCATTAAGACCTTTCCAATGACACCCTACTCGACTACCAATGGTGAAATTTTTTTTTGAGGGGTCACCTCCCTATACGGGGAGACCCCCCTTAAACCCCTTTGAAAAATTTTTCCACCCTTGAACTTTCAAGAGGTCACCACTTCTGACCTTTCCACAAAGTTTCATGGCTGTAGCCTCTATAGTTTCGGAGAAAAAGTGCTGTGACATACAGACGGACGGACGGACGGACGGACAGACGGACACAGGTCGTGATTGCAATAGGGTTTTGTATTTTAGTACAAAACCCTAAAAATGAGAGTTATTCAGGGCAACCGACCAACGTTACAAGGCAGCGGATGACCGACTCCCGCAGATCACTCGGGAGAGTCAGACGCAACTAGCGCTAATTTACGAGCCAGCCTGCAAATGAAATTCCAACAACTGGTTCATGGACTTAACTGGATATGCTGCTATCTGGGCTGCTGACCCCTCGCAAGTCTGCATGCGCAAAAATGGTTGTTCCAGACATGACTATGTCTTCGAAAGACCGAAAGGGTGGGAGGTCATGGAGCAGTACACTCCAAGCGATCATGACTTTACAATTTTTGACCTAAAACCAGAACCAACGAAATGAGTAGACCATGTAAAACCTATGGTTAGAATGTTAGCAAGCTGGATAAATGTAAATTTACTGAATTGTAGTAATCGAGCAATCACACATGCAAACTGCTCGAAAACCTTCCTATCTCCTATCCAAAATTTTAATGGCACATTTAGGAAAATATTTAATTACTTCCATTCATAGTCGTAATTTGTAAAATAGTTTCCTTTCTTATTATTATTAAATTTAATTTTATATAAATTTTCCTTTATATTAAATTTAAACGTTTCCCTTTAATTATATTCTTCATGAGATTTAATTTTTATTATTATTTAGAATCTTTTTCGTTACTTCAGTTAATTTTTCTTGAAAAAATTTTAAATCTTCCAATTAAAATTTTGAAGATGGGAACACTGATTTAGTGCACCCCAACGGCATATCACATTAACGAAGGCAATCGCATGCGGCTGAGTGAGCAACTGATGCGGTTTACCGTATAAACGGGATGGGAAAGAGGAAAGACAAGTTTTGGGGACGGATCGGGGTGTTTGACTTGGACCGCGCCACGGGGAAGACGCGGAAAATGATTGCCATATTTTCTTGGCCCCGTTTTAAAGTCGGGAATATTTGGGAAATTCGATTATATTAGATTCCAAAATCATTCAAAAGTTTATAAAACGTACATATGTGTTGTAAAAATTGATTGATTTACTGCGTGAAGTGTTCAGGAGCACCCCTTTGAAAGTGAAAATTTGCCGCTCCATTTGTCTTCCGTTTCACATATAGGATCTCGACACCCTACTCGTGAAATCTATTTGAAGTTGGATTCGTGGTTGCCTCCGAATTCTTTGTGATAATTCATTATTACGAGTGAAAGTGATATTTTTAAAAAACAAATGCGTTGCAATTATAACCGGCAAAGATATCGCACTACAATGCTTAATTTCCCGTAGTCGTGGATTGCTGTGATAGGATTTCTACCAGTTTCGTGATGTCGTTCTCTTGAAAGATTCAATTTTTTTTTTGTAATACCTCCATTCCCTTCCACTCTCTCCATCACACTTTCTTCGTCGCACAACGCTCGTGTGACCTGCACTTCACAATTCGTCGTTTCTTCAAGTGTGCCACCCAGAAAATGATTAGACCATCGGTATAAGGGGGCATACAAATTATGTGAAGTTATCCTATTAATCTCATCTTGTCCATTTCGTGATCAGCTCTCAGAGATAAAAAAAACTTTGTAATACGGCGTGGGAAAAAAAACTTTTGAGTTATAAAGATAGCTGTCTTTCCAAGCATCACGACGATAGGGTTTAAAGTGTCCTTAGATGCTATGTTGAAATTTACTGGACTGAGATTCTCCACAATAATGTCTATCTGCTATACAATCTCGACGATAGGGTCAAGAAAGGCCCTAAGATGCAATGTAGAAATTTATTGCGCTGAGATTCAATCGTTGTTAAATAAATATTCTTTAAGCCTTTTTTTAAAAACTATAAGTGAGTTTGCATCCTTAACTGAATCTGTGAGATTGTTGTATATACGCAAGGCATCGTTCGTAGCGTCATTCTTTAGACGATCCGTTCTTGCAAAAGGTATTATGAATTGATTTGCGTTCCTAACATTGTAGTGATTTTTCTGCGATACTTTCATAAATTGAATATGTGACGACGAATTTGAATTCAAGCATTCAAAAATAAACTTGGCTTTCTCTGCTTCAACGATTTGAGTAAATGTTAATGCTTTCGCTGATTGGTACACAAATCTGGTTGGTGTACGTATTGGTAGATTTAGCATATTTTTATAAGCCTTGGTAAGCAACCTGGAGATGATATTAAGGTGGTGTTTTGATGTCTGGCTCCAGATTATCTACCCATTTACAGAATATCAACAAAATGTGTTCCTTTTCTTCCCCATTAGAATTTCAAGAAAAACAATTGAGCCAATGATCCATTGATACCCGACGTGACAAAGAAAACCAGTCCCAGAACTACCCGACCCGACAAAGAAAACTGGTCCCAAAAATACCCGATCCGACAAAGAAAACGTTTCTCGAGCGCCTACCATAAGAGTGTGTGTAAAGGGTGACTGTCGTGCCATCATTATTTATTGGAATTGTTGAATTTTTTCAATGAACACGGGTAGTGAATTAACAAAACAAAGTTAATTTCTTAGTGAACGTGAAAAGTAAATTTTCCCCTTTAATGAATGGACTGCCGTACTTTGGTTGCTACGATTAAGACAGGGATACTGAAATTGAAGTGTCCAAGTATACTGCACTGCGGGGCAACTCATTAGAAATTTTGTACGGAACCCTATTAAGTTCCTTTATAAATAGCTCTTCAAATTCGGTAATGTAATGCATCATGGTCACAGCCGCGCTTTCAACGAGAACTGGTGAGTGATCGCTTTTAATTCATTTTTGTTGTGATATGTCATTGGGAGAAGTCCTTAGCGAAGGCCGTCATGTTCGAAGTCGTCAATTTGGAAGCCGAAACGCGAAGTGGCACGCTTGGCTAAGGAGATAAATCAATATCATCGTCTCGTGGATTTTTCGAGACCTCAGCCCTAAACTCGCTTCAGTTTCTTGCGTTACGATGAATGGTTCGTATTATCGTTTTGGCTGAGGACATGTTCTTCTCAAAATCAAGCAAGGCACAAAAACTCAATTAATGAGAAAGGAGTAGTCAACCATACTTGTATAACTTTGCCAAGTACAGGTATTAGAGCGAAGCATTTGCTGGAGTTCATCATTATAACTAGCCTTCAATTTTATCACAAAACTATTGTGATTTTGGTAATGCGTGGTTGCTCAGTCGTCAGTACCGGAAGCGTGTATCTACGCATAGGTGAGGGCGCCCAAGTAGACTTGTTTTTAAATGAAACGTAGTGGCGTTAAGACCATGGATTGCGAACATTTATATTTCAAATTGGTAAAAGTTAACTCTCCGGCAGTGTTTTGCTAATTATACATTCGAATTGTATTTGTGTTTTCTTTTGCCTACCATGGCATGAGAGGATCGAAGGAGATAAATGCTCAATTATATAGGAATCAAAACGAAACCCGCAAAGGTATTACTAAAAACCATTCTGCGCCGTATGTAAATTCTTGCTCATTGGATGTAAGTTCCTACTCTTCCTATGAAAATCATCACTTCTTGACAACGACATTTCATTTGGCAGAATTAAAAGCGAAGTTAAAGGTTTTTCAATGGTTCGTTCACTGCAAAAGGTATTATTGCCAAATTAATTGTGTTAACATCTTTCTTAAAAATAACTTGGAATATAGCTAATATTTTTGTCCCTAAAAATATTCAAGTTGTAACAAAATTTTTTTTTTGCTTTGCACTCCTAAAACGATATCACAAACAAAAATTCAAGTTTTATTGAATCCAGCGTGAAAACCTGTTAAAATTTCAATTAGGCTAAAATATTTAAATAGGAAAATTCATCGCATGAAGTCAATGGTGTTAAATTTATGAACATTTTTCTTTCCTTTTTGGCCAAAAAGCAGACAACATTTTCTAATATACAAAATTTATATTTTTGACCATTTCTTTATGACATACATATTCGTGAATACAAAATATTGTTTGTGATGTTGTCGTATTTTCGGGTGGAAAATATATAAAAGCAAAGCGTTACACCCACTTTTTATTCCACGGGAGCCACTATGGCCCTCAGGAAAATTGGGGTGGGGCTTATGGACCTGGTTTAGCTCATCCAGAGACGGGCGTGGGGCGCCACTCGCTTGTCCCTCAAGGCCCCAATAAGCCGCGAAGCGAGAATGCGGCTTGCCGGAATAACCACCGTCGCGATTCGGCCGAACCCTACCTACACACGGACTACCACTCAAACCTTACACCTGCACTAACCCTCGCCGGGACCACTACACCAACCCCGAACACTTTGATTCTATATATCACTAATTTCACTCTGTTTTATTGCACTTTTACATCGACTTGCCACTCAAGCCGCACCCGTCACAATCTGCAATCTGAAAGAAGTCTTCACCTTTCTTCCTCTGAAAGCGTAAATTTCCTCTAAAAACCTAAAATTTTTTCAATGAAATACGACTGGGTAAAATTTCCAAAACATGGAATACAATTCTCAAATTCTATATAAGCAAACATCTGATTCACGGTAAAACTAAAAAGAACTTACTTCTACTGAGTACCTACAAGGGGCCCCTTCGATGGTTGTATCCGTTGGTGCACTTTATTATTATTTCTTCCACGTCTGGGCTTTGCTTATCACTTCGACTTTAATATTGCTTCCTTCCGCAACTGCTGCTTCTCGTCGTTTCGCACTTCGAATTTCCTCCGCACTTGTTGCTTCTCCTGAACTTCTGGTTTGCCGCACACGATAAGAAAGGAAAAGCGGAGGCGCGTCATTCTTCGCGCGCTTTTATAGCCTCCTCTTAACGGCCAATGTTCCGCTCTTCGACCGAAAGTCATTGTCTCCGGTCATCTACCTCTTCAGCGTGGTAATTTCTTTCTGCCGCCACTTGGTTTCCGCTCCCCTCTGGTGGTGATCACGCCAAGTGCGGCTGAATTAGCTGAACATAATTCACTGACAGTTTGACCTGTCAGTGGTATTTGTTTACTTTTGAGATTTGGATAAAACATTCAGTCTTCATTTGAATGATTTTTTGAATCATCAACTTTAGGATCTGTATTCGTCGGTTTGAATAATGTTTTATCTTGAATTTCTGCCTTAATATTTAATTGCATGTCATTCATTCGGTGATACTGTGGCTTCAGCGATGCGCCTGGTCCCGAATAGTTTAAGTGATCGTACTCGCCTGGTTCTCTTAAACCTTCCTTTTGCTTTATTTCGTCGTATACGTGCTCTTCTTTGGTCATTTTGTCTATACTGTGATACACGTTTGGATTTGTTAAATCTGCATTATAATTCTTCATACCAGTTGCTGTGTTAAAGCTTATTGAATACGTATCAGTACAATTGTTAGCGTTTGAATCATCATCATAGTTTGTAAGTGATGGTTGTCCATTTAGATTGTGCATCTTTGGATGTAAATTATCTAGCAGTCGTGTGTTGTCTGCTGGTGGTTGCATTCCGTAGCCAGGATTATCGAAATTATCCCTTTCTGGATATGATTGCGGATTAGCCATATAAGCAACATATGCTATTTCGGTTTTTAAATTCGATACTCTATGCCGGTAGTAGAAAAGCACGCCAGCGAAAATTCCAATCAGTACCAAGGCCGTTACAATACCAAATGCCAGAGCAGCTTGATTCGTTGAATCGTCAATAACAGCAACACGCTCTAGAATTAATGGAATGTCACAGTTATCTCCAGTTTTTCCTTGACGACATATGCATCCCAGGGCCGCCTGACATACGAAATTTTGAGATGGACAAGCACATGCTTCCATACACTGATTTCCAAAGAATCCATCTGGGCAAACTTGCTCACATTTTTCACCCATCCATCCGGCTTTGCACGAACATGAATCATTTTCCGGGTGACACGCTCCATAGAGACATTGACATTTTTCTTTACAATCTTTTCCATAATGTTGTTCATCGCACGGTCGATCGCATTTTACATTCTTCCAACCAGGAGTACAGAAACATTGACCAGTTTCCGGCGAACATTTAGCTCCATTTTTACAATCACACTTTTGATTGCATTCGACTCCATACGTTCCTTCCGGACATGATTCCGTGCAGTATTTACCGCGGAACCCAGCAGCGCAATAACATTCACCGCTAACTGGTGAGCATTTCGCATTATTTTTACATTCGCAAGCTAGATCACAATTCTTTCCATATTTCAGGAAAGTGCACGGTCGATTGCACTGCTCGCCACTCCAACCAGGTTTACAATGACACAAACTAGTCCAAGGATCGCAAAGTTCGGTGTTATGCATGTCACAATCACATATTTTGCTACAATTCAATCCGTATTTGTTGATATCACATTTTCTCTTTTCGCATAGTCGAGCATAAACATTCGCCAGTAGAAGGATTGCATTTCGAATTATTTGTACATTTACACTTTTGGGAACAGTTTTGGCCCAATGTATTTGGCGGGCAAGGAATCGAACACGTTTTTCCAGTGAAACCAGGGAAACATTCACATTCACCAGTTATATGATCACAGTTTCCATTTGAGCAGTCACAAGTTTGGTTGCCGCCCAAACCATACGTATTAGCAGGACAGCGATTGGCAAATACTGAGCCTATCCAACCCGGTTAGCAGTAACACTTTCCACTTACAGAATCACATGTACCATCATTCTGGCAGTTGCATACTTGTTTACATTCGGAACCATGCTTTCCACTTGGGCATTCATTTTCGCACCTTTTCAATGCCATTGAACAGCCGCTAATCAACCTTGAAATTACCTCACAGCACTAAACGATAACATTCCATTTTCAACCATGCGTTGATTCTGCCCTTCGCTCGATGACAATTATGTTTGCTTAAAACTACAAATAATCGTCTTTAAACTACTATTATGAATACAATTTGGAGTGGCAAACAAACCCTAGTCGAGTGTGGCTAAGCTTTCTGAATATACCAAGTCACGCGAATGCTACGATAGTGTTCGGGATGCGGTAATACTGGTGCCCTTCTGTTGTATCCGTAAAAAAATGCTAAGGGAAACGTAGTGCAGAAGTTTTATCAATAGATATCAAGCCGCGAGCAGTAAATATCTTTATTTGAGTTATATTTTAAAAAATGTCTACGTTATAATCCTTAAAAGTTAAATACCTAGATAAAAATAAAGAGAAAAATAAATTGAAATCAGCATATATATGGAAGATCGACATGTAATTATTGCTACGTTAGTAAAAATCATGAATTGTGAAACCTTACCCGACGGTCTTTCCATTTCTCTCGACTTGACCGGGTATAGGACCCGTATCGATGGCAGGCTCCTCCACTAGTATAGGCTAGCCATCCGGTGCGCTCTTCCATTTTTTATTATCAACAGGGGCTCTTGTCGAGTAGACTGGCCTTCCGCTCGTGTGCCCTTTGATGATATAGGGTTATGTGATTTCATTACATAACATAGCATAAATCGGTTACGATTGATACAAAGTGCTTTTGTATGAGTTTTTCACTCAAATGGGAAATACATGGTCACGTCTACGTTTGGATCTTGATCCAGTTGGGAGGGTGCGTGGGGGCACCTCTACCATCTGGATGCCCAACTCTTATTTATGGGCGGTAACGACGAAGTCTTCTTAAGTCCGTCTGTCTTCCCCAAGTCCAGTTTGTTCTTTTCGTCTGTAATTTCCACCCTTAGTTGATTGCCTCCTTTTCGACTTCGGCCGACATTTATTTAACCCCGGGATTAGTGGATGTGAAATTCTTTTGTAGTGGGTACTTGTGCTAGGGAAAAGAACCTGCACCACGACACCGCAACGCTAGCCTGCCAGCGCATTCACGAGTCCCCAGACTAGGCCAATCTTAGCGGATGCCAGCTTCCGCTGAGGCAGCAGACCATCGCTGCAGTCCTTTACGGACATACTATCTATCTTACTTTCACTACAGAATCCATAAATATATCAAAGAGACTTCCGGGTTAGACTCATGCAGAAAAACAGGTTAATAGCACTATGCTATACATCTGACAAGCAAGTTCCGCTTCCATGCCCCTCCGAAAGAAATTTCGTGGAAAAACGCAGCTTTCAAACGAAATGCCCTCTTACTTTGGGGCAGAGTGTAACGAGCAAGAAATAGGCTCTAGATAGCAATACTTACTGCGGGACTACTTGCAGCTAAAAAAGAGCTCTCTAGGACGATCAAGGCAAGCAAGCCGCTGAAATGGCAAGCGCTATGCCATGAAATAAACACCGACCCAGATAAGCGGTATGGAATCCAGCAGCGTACTTGAAGCTAACGAGTTGTGCCACGTTGTTGATGCTCTATTTCCAACACATCAAGAAAGGAGGGGTGAACCGCACAACCTACTGGTGTGCAATATTCCTGATATCACTGAGGAAGAACTTTCAGGTGCCATCTCGAAAATGAAAGACAGGAAAGCACCGGGTCTTGATGGTATACCAGTAGAAGCTATTAAATTTGTCGTCGAAAACGCCCCAGAGCTCCTTTTACGAGTATTTAACGTCTGCCTTTCAACTAGAACGTCCCTGACTGGATGGAAAACGGCTCGACATGTGCTTATATCTAAAGACAAAGGAGATGTGAGTTCTTCGTCAGCTTACCGACCACTTTGTATGCTGAATACTTCTGATTCAACTATCAATGCACTCTACGAAATGATCAACGCAGTAAAAATAGCAGAAAAAGCTTGCTAGGCCAATTGTCGTTCTGATTACTTTTGATATCAAAAATGCCTTTAATTCAATGAAGTGAGTTGATATCCTGAACATCCTCAAGCATAGATTCAGCATACCAAAATACCTACACGCTGTGATAAGTAACCTACGATGGACCGAGAAACAAACGAATCACCACCGGTGTAGCTGAAGGATTTATCCTTGGGCCTTATTTGTGGAATGCAACTCTAGAAATGCCACAAGACACCTTCTTAGTCAGATATGCCGATAGCGTAGCGGTAGTGATAAATTACGAACGGTGGGCCTCGCGCAGCTGAAAATCAATTAGGTCATGAGCTGAATTGGCCCCGAACTTAAGAGTCGTGGGTTCACGTTAGCAGTGGCGAAAGCCGAAATTGTCCTCTTAATGAGGAAAAGAATTCCAGGTAACCACCGGTATTTTCGAAATCATCTGCATTGAGTGAGAAAATTAAGAGATCCTTTCTGTCGTTACTACCTAGGAAAGTTGGATGGCTGAGCACAGATTTTTTTACGTTTCATAGCTCAAAGACTTGGATTAAACAACTGTATTGATGCCATCGAATCAAACACGAATATCAGAAGAATGTTGAGCAATGCCGAAAACTGGCTACTAGTTTCGCAGTACGCTGAAATAGTTCTACGATTGATGCGGCAGGAAGCGTCTTGAAGACTCTCAACCCAATGTTGGATAATCAAGAAAGCTAGTGGACATCTGCAACATGCACTGCCAAACTAAAGTAATGCGAAAGCGGTTTCCAGAACGAGTCTCAAGTGGTCGGTAGATAAAATTTTTGTGCTTGTGAAAATCCCACATGATGTAGACAGATCCGCCAGATTTTCTATTTGCTGTCTACCTTTTCAAGGTTTCCCCCTGCCTAAATAAAAAAACTAAACTTTATTAACATCAGTTCTGGTATTTCAAAATAGATGATTTCACATCGATGATCGAGATTCGATCAAGTTTTACTTGCGGCATCCTGAAAATTGCGCTTTGGGTCTACACAAACCCCAAAAATATATGCTTGGAAGTAGCTGGGATTTTTTACGGCAAATCCAAATTCAGCTGACAAAAAAAAACATTGCTCATTTGTCGTGTCTAAAGCATAACGGATGATTCCCTTTGTACTAAGAAGTGATGAAAGGGAACCCAATCTAGTGAGCGAGTCTCTTCTAAAAACTGATGGGTTGGTGAAAGTGTGGTCTTGTGAAAAAGTGAGTGAATTACTCACGCGCGAAAGCCATGTATAGAGAAAAAGTAATAGTGGGAATAGTTTTTTGGACAGTTAAGAAAAAGTATCTTATCAGGATTGTAAAAAAGTGAGAAAAAATCAGACAAAAGTTGTAATTGCAAAGACTTTTATTTGTAGAACAATAGTGAAAGAAGTACTATCAGTAAACAAACTAAATTGAGAAAGTGTGAACGCGAATACTGCAAGATCTTTTCAAATTTGGGAAACAGACAAATGGATATTCTAATCGAGGTAAGTGCTTGCTTGTGCGGAGAACATTTGATTTCCTGACATGATTACCATGGGATTGCTGCAAAGATATTGAAATTAGCAAAATAACGATTGCTCGAAAGTTCCAAGTGAGGCGAAGATTGGGTTGTGGAGAGATCGTATAACTATCTGGTTGGACTAATGAAATTAAAATGAGCCATAATTAATAAAGTCAATGTGGAGAAGGTGTAATGAATCAGCCCAACTACTGACAATAATTCGAGAGTCGTTATTGAGTCGACGGTTTGCAACGTAGCCTTTAACCACTCGCTGACACTGAACCGCGTTTTGACAGTTGTCACGAAACCAAGAAAGAGAAATAGCCGGGACCTCGTGAATTTTCTAAGTTGACGGTCACGCGAATCATTAGCTCACCAAATAGCGATTTAGGTTTGGTTTCAACGAGTGTATTGTTTACCATTAAGTGTAAAATTTTGCATCCAAATTGTTCCACAATTTAATGTGAGTGATGTTCGGGAAATGTGAGTATATGCATCAGATAAAGTCATAATCGGAGTATAAAACAGTGGGTGATTTAGCCGGCAGGGGTCGCATGAAATCGGATGAAGGCCGATTGGCATTGTCTTGGATTTCAAGTACATCTGTCACATTCGCCGTAAGAATAATTTTTACATATCTGGTGGTCACCTGACCAAAATAAAAAAGGTAGAGGTGCTCAAGAAGAAAAATTTTCTTTTCTTATATATTTCCTTTTTCACGGTAGACTTTAGTGCGGAAACGAATGCGTGTCTTGCAGTTGGAAGAAATAGCATGTTACCAGTAGAATCTTTGCGACATTCAGGTGGCTGTTGAAAGTTGTGTGCTGGATGAAAGGCACTGGAAAATTGTCGCATATATATCCTCAACCGGGGGAGTGATGACGCTAGCAAAACGGAAGACGGAAGGAGAGTGTGCGTCACCTGAATATCATTATCGAGGTTTGTTCAGTTCGTGCATAATTCGAACAACAAATAGTTCTGTCGGTACGGACCAACTTATATCGGTCATAATTAATCGGACAAGATTCCAAGGACTGATGGTTTATCGGATCAAGTAAAGGTATGTCAACTTAAATCCCGTAGTCAGAGTTTTGAATATCACAATTGTAAAAAAAGAAGGCAAAGGAATTATTTAGCCGAATATGATTTTCGTTTGGAGCCCATTAAGTGATCGGCTTATTATTCATGTAATTCAGTGATAGCGCAGGAATCGTCTTCAGGTGATGTGTCTTATTTGCCTTTGGCGCAGATTGACAGTTGGAAGTTAGTGGAACTATTTTCTGTGACGCAAAAAACAGTCAACTGTTTGTCTGCAATAATAGTGTTGGGCCCTTGTTTAAATACCATTGCTAAAATATTGGAAGCCTGGATTTGCAATGGATTTTCTACTCTAATAATTTCTAGAAACGACTTGTTTAAATAATTAATAGAATAACATTTACCGTACAGCAAGAGCGCCAGGAAGTTATTAAGACGGATCAACTCGCAGATCCTGCCAAATATGTAGCTGTTTTTTGCAAATAAGATTGAACAGCAGCGTCGGCCTGGACGCAAACAGGGTTAATCAGCACACATCCGACGGGCTTGCTAATTGTGTAGCCCCCAAAGACATATAAACTAATGGACGCGAAATGAGCTTATTTTCCTCCATACGTGAGTGAAGTACTTTTACTACATACAAGCCTTCCTCTCGCATGCGAACTGAAATCCCCCTGCCTTTTACGCCGCTAGAGAATCCACACATTCAAGTGGCTCTCTAGTTGAAACCAGTGCAAAAGCGTTGCAAATGTGATAATTAATCAAACTGAAAAGTTTGTTATGGATCGCGAGTGTTTTTGTGTCGAAAAATGAAAAATGTAGTGACGTGTGTGGGATTATAAAAACAGCTCTAGGAAGCATGTCAGGGACGTATCCTTCGTAGGGTAAGTCATGTTCAATCTTTTATATCGTTCAAGTTAGAATACCCGCACGGAAAATTGATTTAGTTCAAGATGCGAAAATTAGTGGTAGACGTCACGTCGAATTTATTTGGAATTCGAATCAACAGCTAATAACGCGCCAACTTCACGCTACATGATAAAGTGCTTCAATTCTCTCGATGCATTTTGTATCCATTCTCTCTGAAATCTAAGGTAGCACCCAATAATATAATGGTGAAACCTTTCCAAGCATATTGGCCGCCGACTGATCGCACATATTCTTGCGTTCATTGTCGAGCTCATTTGGCGAGTCATGATGAACGGATACCAAAGTCTTTTCAAGGCAGCAGGGAGAGCATATCTTTTTAATTCAGTTGCAGACGTAGCATGCGGACAAGCTGAGATTTTACTAACTGGACTTCATGCTGTTGCTGATATATATTGCGAATGTTGCAAAACTCCACTTGGTTGGAGATATAAACACGCATTTGAATCAAATCACAACTATAAAGAAGGCAAATATATCATTGAGTTAGCCCTTATGATCAAGAAAACGGATGGGATTGATCTATTTTTATTGATTCTTGACTGTGCTCCTTAGAGGAGCCGAAGAAGGCGTCAAGGATTATTTTATCAGACGCGTTACTGAAATTTATTTCATTATTATTCGCAGATAATACACAGTCCTTCATCCCCAAATATTTATCTCTAAAAAAAATATACATATATTTAAAGAAAAATATTGACTACCGGAAATATATGTAAATAGTCTTGAAATGTACTTCTTGAGATAGAAATGTATGGGCTTATATACTTTGTGCCCATTAAAATTGTCCCTATTGATGATAATTAGGAACTTTTATAATTACTTAACGCATGGGCCCATATTTCCTTATAGTTAACAATGCGCATGTATAGTAATAATTGGCGAATATTAACAGGATTATTTCATTAATAGGAACTTCCATTGCCCATGCACTTGTATGTGCGCTTGCCTATAATGGACATTATGTTTTCTTAACACAGTGCGTCACTGAGTAATAATATTAAAATCTACTGAAAACGTTTCGAGGAAACTTGACTGTCAAGAAATAGGTTTATATTCCAAGATGTGGCTTAAGTATGCATAAGAGCATGATTCGGAAGTACAGAAGAATGCTCTTCAAATATTTATTGTTGCATCATTATGCCATTGGCTGGTAAAATGACATATTTTGTAAAAGCTAAGTCGAGCAATTAAACTGCCAAAACATAAACATAATATTAAGCATAAAGAGTCGACTTGGCAGTGCTGTTATCCAATTGTTGAGTTTCTATTGTACTAATTTACCATATCCATAGCTGTTAAGTTAGCATTTTCTAATATTTAAGTAATTTATGATGATCCAATTGTATATTATGGCAATTTGAATAACGTTTAGAGAAGAAAATGGGAGATGTGAAGTCGATTTAGTCCTTAAGAAATCATTTATCGCATTCCGATACGGTGCAGGACCCAAATCAAAAACGTCAAACGAATGATAACGTATGAAATTTATTATAAATTCTTTATTATGTTTAGGCCTTAAAAAAATTTTTTTTACTAACGACCACAAGAAAGAATAATATATATTTCCATACTTTTTGTACTTATTTAAAATAATCTTAAATTTCATTTTCGCCCTGCTCATATTGGTGCATAATCATTCAGCATTTCGGTTTCGATTCGTGTAGGATTCGATTCAATTGGTCGAAACTAAATAATATATATTAATATTGAAGAATGATCTTTGTTCAAATCTTAAAGAACATTTTTACTTTCTCGATGTTCTTGTGATGAAAAAAAAGAATACTAATTATTGTAAAATACGATATGAATAATATGTATTGCTAAACTAAATACGACTTTCCTTTCCAGCAAATGCTTCTTTTTCGAGCAGAAATGGCAGCGAACGGTAAGTATGCCGTTACAAGGGTAGGGTTTTAGAAATCCGCGGATGGCCGGTTTCACGTTGCGCTCGGTACGCAGTACCATAATTTGCTTCGCGTTTTTATTATAGTAGGTTTTTTCAGGTTCGAGTTAGAGTAGGATATTTTTCGGTACCCCGTGGGTGATATTCGGGATCGCGGAATTAAGTTCATTTTTGGTTGTTGCCTGGAGGAATATAAGAAATACGGAATAAAGTAATGGTAGATTTCTCTTGCGTGTGTTAATATTTTCGACGCGTTATTAAATCGGGCATGTGAACCGGTAGCTGAAATTTTGTATTCCGGACTTAGTCTGCTCAGGCAAGATCCGTGACCGAACTCCTCTCCGAACTAGCTAGCTAGCCAGTAGCCACCTTAGAGTAGACTAAGGGTGTCCAGAGTTGTTGACCGAAAGGGTACAGTCCGTTGTCACTTCCCAAGACTTCACGTCTAGAGTCAATGAGAAGTCGGTTCAGACTTCATTCGAGCGATTTAAACGGAAAATCATTACAATCCACTAAAACGAAAACAGAAAATTGAACGGCAGCAGCGAGGGGCCTCAGCACGTTAAGAATTGTTCTTTGGTAAATTCCTGGGTGCATAAGCCGAAGGTCCCTGATTTGAACACCGTTGGTGACAACGACATTTGACTCGAGTGATTCTTCGGACGGACTATAAGCCCGTTCAGTTATGATACGTACTAGTTTAAATTCAAAACGCAGCTATGTGGATAAATCAATGGCCAACGCGTGGTACTTACCATATCACCTCGAGTACCGATACATTCGATCAAGATAATGAGGTACTCTATCTCTAAGCCAAGGCCCGAAAAGGGTTGTAGTGCTAAATAAAAAAAAAATCAACTATTTTGATCATCGCCGAGTTACATTGCAACTCCAGAATACTCGTAGAGTTGTAAAAACTGTTAAAAAAGGTTTTCTATTTATTTTGTTCTGGATAATACATTTGTTTAAAATTTACAAATCTACAATTTTCAACGACTCCTCGGCAAGAAAAATGTTAGTAAGTATTTCAACAGTGAGGTACACAAGGTTGGCGGTCCCAAAGATAGTAATGGGGAGGTAATTTATCTTTTATTTTTCCCTTTGCATTTAGTTCTCCTTAGGTTTTCCCCGTGGTAGGGTACTCAATCGGGTACTCGGGGGGCCTGTAGGCAAAGCGAGTGGCGCTCACGCAGAATATTTGCTAGGCTATCCATGTCTTAAGGCCCACAATCAGAGTAGGCTCACCGTAGAGGGTAACACTTTTCAGTATTTTATTTATAAAGAATAACCACCATGACTTAATGATGACATAGGTGTTTTCTTATTTTACTCAGACAGAATAGAATAAAAATTAATTTTGACTTGCAACCACCAATCAAGCTTAAACAAAATCGCTTTCTAGAGATGGGCATAATCGAGTGACAATAATCGAATCATTCGATTATACCAGATCATTCGAGTGATCGATTATTACTCTTCGAGTGATGAATGATCACTCGGAGTCAAAATAATCGAATGCACAACCAATCATTCAGTAGAAGAATCGCTCGAATGAAAATATCCGAATGATTTCTCGCCTCAAATGTTGTTTACCTTATTTCCTTCCTTCGCACTCTCAACATAGCTTGGAGTTTTGGGCTTGGTCGAATGCTCGTCTCGGCAGTTCTATTGTGGGCATAATCGACAGGCAATAATCGAATCATTGGATTATACCCGATCATTCGAATGATCAACTTACTCTCGTGGTGATGAATGATCACTCGGACCCAAATAATCGAATGAATGCATTCAAGTGATCGACTTACTCTTGTGGTAATGAATGATCATCCGGACTCAAATGATCGAATGAATGGATATGAAAGTTGCATTGACTCTTGATTAGAGAATATCTCGAATGAAAGTATTCGAGTGATTTCTCGCCTTGATTTTGGTTTATGTCACCTGCGAGGAATTTACCTTTCCGACTGGTCGTGCCAACAGGGATTTTTAGATAAATGTCTCGAGAGAAATTCACCTATATATATATATATATATATATATATATATATATATATATATCTATATATATATATATATATATATATATATATATATATATATATATATATATATATATATATATATAAATATATATATATATATATACATATATATATATATATATATATATATATATATATATATATATATATATATACATATACATGAGATATAAAGAAATTCGTAGACACACTGCAGGTCGCAATTTCGCTTCGATTTGCACCAAATTTTCAGGAAAGGTGCATTTAGTCAAAATCTCGGCTACATTCGTTATTCAGCAAAATCGACCGATCAAAAACAAAATGGCGGTCATTTTAGACGAATATTCGTGATTTCTAGTTTGGCCAAAATGTAGCTCCGATTTAGACGAAATTTGGCACAAAGGTTCATTAAGGTGTATAATGAAACTGACAATAAAAAATTCAATGTCATACGAGCAGATTCAAAATGGCGGCCGTTCAAAGGTAAAAACTCATAAAAAAATGTTATTATAGCTGTGACCACACCGTTTAACCAATGTTGATGAAACTTTGTAGTATGGTAGAAACCAAAAAAATCTAGACAACAAAATGAACATTTTTAAAGTCAGGTCTCTAATTTCAAAATGGCGGCTGGTCAAAGTTCGAAATTTTGAGTGCCTATAAAAGTCACAATTTCTATGAGATTTTAACCAAACTTTAAATCGAGGTAGATCTTATCAAGCTCTAGCGACGCTGTAGTTTTGGTAGTTATAAGACAGTGGATCACAAAATGGTGGGGGTGTAAAAATACGATTTTTTTGAGATTTTTGTCACCCTCTAGTGGCCAAGCTACTTAACCGATTTTGATGAAATTCAGTATTTTGCGTTCTTGGTTGTAAAAATCGGATGATAAATAAGAAAGTCGTAAATTTTTATCGTAATTTTATTAGCTACTGGTTCGATCAAAAATTTGCGATTTTCGTTCTCTCAAAGTATAACTCTGATACGAACATTATTTGCTGCACTGGTAGATTAGACTAAACGATGGGTTCATGCAAAAACCAAGAAAAATAAAATGCACACCTTCAAAATGGATGCTCTTCATTTCGAAACAAAACAACGAGCAAAGTTTGATTGCTTTGCAATAGCAAACGAAGTGCTCACTAGATATCCATGAAATTTTTTAAAACGGTTGGCATTATAGGTGTTCATAAAGTGAACAATGTTTTTTAAAGGTTTGTTCTCCAATTTCAATATGGCGACTGATAAAAGTACCGAAGTTTCAACGCCTTCAGAAGTCATAATTTTCGTTCGATTTGAACTAAATTTGATATCAAGATCGAGTTTTTAAGTAATAAATCTGTTCAAATTTTTTGTTTGTATCAGAATAAGGCTTCAAGTACTGATGACTGTTAAGTTTTTAGGCTCCAGTTTGGCGGCCATATCTCGCAACCAATATTAATTATATTTATATGTAAATGTAAATGGAAAAATATTCTAAATTGGACTTTAAAAACGAACATCAAAGCCTGAATTTTCAATCCTGAATCTCCTCTTTCTACGTAAATCTAGTAACGTGCAAACCTATATGTTCATCGAAATCTAACCACCTCCGAGGAATTTTCCTTTCCGGCTGGTTGTGTCAACGGGTATTTTTTTAGATCAGTTGTGTATATAGATAGCAAAATTTGTAAGTTGTGGGGATTGTGAACTGGATTTTAAAATAAAAGTATGCTTAAAACTACCGTGTTAATATATTTTAAAGTAGCGGCGGGGATAAATTAATAGATTTATTCTTTATTTCTTTATGAAAGAGGAGAAGAAAGAACAGTGGAGAGCAAAGAAAACTCTCGAATTGAATGAAATGACTAAAATGAAATATTTTTATTTAAAAACATTATTTGATTGATATTTTTGCTGGTTAATCTGCTCCTTCGGTCGTTTGTCAACTCTCCCGCTTTTGAAAACACCCGTTCAGAAGGTACTGACGTTGCTGGCACACACAAAAATTTGTTGGAAAGTTCATGTAATTCTGGAAAAATTTCTTTTTTCGACTCCCAAAATTGTAAGGGATTCATTTTCCTCTCTAGCAGTGGTAGCTCTAAATACTGTTTGACCTGAATTATCGCTGACGTAGAGGTGGTCGAAGCGTGTTGACTGCACTTTGCTTTAGCTTCAAAATGCTCCCATAGTAAACTGCATGGTGTATCTTTATCATTTGAATCTGAAAATAGTAAAAAAAGAACATGGACAAATGCTCTACAAAATGTTCATTACATGCTTTTTAATTAGACGGATGTATTACCCGTAGATACTCCAAGATCTACATTCTGAGGAATCTGCGTCTGCCCATTCGCTTTTGTAGCCATCAGCCTCTCAACATCCTGAATGATCCACTGTTGTACTTGGTCGGCATTTGTTTCTTGGCCAAAGGCCAGTTTCTTAAACCTAGGGTCCAAAAATGTAGCTTCGGCGTTAATTTTGGATGTTTCCAACAAATCGAATCTCTTTGCGATGATATTTTTAAGGTCTTTTTTTACTTGTTGTCCTATTGCTGTTATGGAGTTTATGTTGTTGAGGGCGTGTTGGAGACCACGAATTAAAGGAATGATCATCGATATTGTTATGTACGCTTCACCGGATAACTCAGTCGTCAGTTCTTCCATAGGTTTGAGAATGGTTATGCATTCTTGAAGCACAGCCCAATCATCAGGCGACAAGAGGGGTAGTGTAGCTGACAAATTAGTCATTGCTGCTGATAAAGGAAGCTTAATGTCTTGCAATCTTTCCATCATTATAAGGCAAGAATTCCATCTAGACGGAACTTCTTGCTTAACTTTCAGCAACGGAAGGTTCATTTGCTGCTGCATTCTCGTCAATTCATCCGACGCTAGTGTGCTGCGTTTAAAGTGAGCCACGATAGTTTTACATTTTTCGACCAATTCTAGGATGTTAAGTTGGTTATTTCTTTCGCTGTCCTTCGCCTTATCGCCCTTTAGTAAGTCCATGACACTCAGATTAAGTGTATGTGCCACACATGGGTGATGATGCTTTTTAAGATGGTCGTTAACCGCATTTTTCATATTCGAAGCGTTATCGGTGACGATAGTCACTACTCTGTCGAATATGCCCCATTTTTCCAAAATTACACGTAGTGCACTGGCAACATTTCCCCCTGAATGCGGATCAGTTAGTTGTTTGGTTTCCAACAACGTGCTTTTCATTTCACATCCTTTTATATAATGGCCAGTGACAGCTAAAAATGATTTAGTGCAACAAGATGTCCATATGTCTGTTGTTATCGCCAAGTGTGCAGGTTCACTTAATTCGACTTGAACTTTAGCCAATATGTTATTGTACATTGTTGGAATTAATGAATTCATAATTTTCCGCCGGCTTGGGGGTTCGTAAAGCGGGTTTAATTTTTTTGAATATTTTAAAAATCCTTTGTTCTCAACAATAGATATTGGCTGAAAATCACTTACAATCATTTCGATTAAAAGTTCATCAAGTTCAGCCTGTTCTGCTTCGGAAATACTGCTACCTTTCGTACTTCCATACAATTTAAGCTGGCGTTTTCGTTTTATTGCCGGTGGTATTTCTGAAGGAGCACAAGCATTATTTCCGGTAGATGACGTAGATGTTGATGGCAATGATAAAGACACATGAATTGCTTCACGTGAAGGTGGAATGGTCTGCCTTTCGTGAAGCTCTGCAGGCTTTGTCAACAACGAAGGATGCAGTCTTTTCAGATGTTCACTCAGATTGGTTGTATTGCCAAAAAATTTTAAAATTTTCTTACGCTGGTTGCATATAACTGTGCCATCGTCTCTTTTTTGGAAAAAGTCCCAAACTAAAGACCGCTTTACACCTCGCTTCAAGATCGGAAAATTGATCACAATTCAAAAGTTAACACTGGGAATAAACTTCTACACACACACACAATGCAATTATGCAACAGCTAACACTTGAACTGTGACTGAAACTAACACGTCAAATTTCAAAGAAAAAACGGAAATGGTTGACTTCCAGAGAAAAAGCGACGACCATGTGTAGGGTAGTCTCACCCAAGAATACGCACTTTACTTACCTTGTTCAAAAAATAGTAAAGATGGTCTTATTTTCAGATGTTTTATTAGTTTATACTTTAGTGCGGTAAAAAAATCAACTAATAAAACATTGCTCAATACAGTTTCTTTCAAGGCTCCCATAAAGAAATATACGGGGTGCGTACGTTATTTGAGGACGTGCATAAATGTGACTAACTTCGCAATTTTTTTTTATTTTTTTCCTTTTCAGATAAATAATGGTGGACTACAACATCACTCAAGAAATGAAGAGACATGCTGCCATCGTTGCTATATGTGCGAATCATACAGACTTAGAGATCTCTAGTTTTCTTAATTGCGCCCGTTCATTCGTGCATAGGGTTCGCCGTGAATTGGAAGCATCAGGAGGCGATACAGTATCGGTTGCAAAACACGAAAAGCACGTTCTGACACTGTCCAATCTGCAGAATTTTTAGAGCAAGTGCAAGCGATCATAGACGAGGACCCTTCAAAATCAATGAGGGTCCTTGCGAGTGAGCTTCATGTTTCTGAGCGCCTTATTGGTAGAGTTGTCTATGAAGGCCTTCGGTATACGTGATACGTAGAGGACAGTTCATGTCCTAACGAACACGTCAAAACGTCTTTAAAACAAAATCAAAAAACCTGAGGCGCCCAAAATATTATGGTTTTTTCCGACGAATAAAATGTTGACCAAGATCAAAAGACCAGTCGCAGAAATGACAGATGGCTATGTTCAAATCCTACGGAGGTTCCTGTTGTTATGCACATAAAATTTCCAGCCACTGTTATGGTTTAAGGTGTTGTCAGCAACGAAGAACATGTTATGCCACCACACTTTTTTACTCAAGGACTTCGAGTGAACTCTGCTACATACATCGAGGTTTAGGAGACAGTAGTGAAACCCTGGGTAGACAATGCAAGCGGAGGCAGACCATGATTTTTCAACAAGACTCTGGTCCTTCACATAAAGCGATGGCGACACAAGATTGGATGGCCGAAAATTTCCATGACCACATAACACCGAACCTATGGCGCCTAGCTCCGTATAGGGCGTAGTTGAGCGTGAGACCAATAAGTGTCCTCATAATACCACTTCTTCGCTGAAGACTGCTATTAATTATGGTCAATATGAACAAGGAGCATTTGATTCGGGCATGTAATCGTTTCCGGACCCAGATCGAAGAGGTTATTGCTGCTAATGGCGATTTTATTGAATAACTTTATATCCATATATTAATTTAACGTTGCATCAAAAATTTCAGAAATTTCATTAAATTTTGTTAAATATACAAGCTCTCAAGTTGTCCTCAAATACCGTACGCACCCTGTATCTAAAAAAAAAACAGAAATTAAAAGCTGCAATATAAGAAGTAGAAGTAGAAAAATTGAAGCGTTCGAATGATCATTCGATTATGAAATCATTCGATTATTACAATCACTCGATTACTAATCATTCGATTATCCGAATCTCTCGATTATGCCCATCCCTACTTTAAGCCTTAATATTCTAGTAAGTTGGATTTTCTCCATAGTTACAGAATACTATCAGCGATGGCTATCTTTGATGCGAGAATTATAAGATCTTAATTAATCAATGGAAACATATTCACGTGACACTTAGCCTGACAGTGAATGGACCCCTTTTTAGAAGATTTTATCAGTCTTGTAACGACCAGCTTAAAGAAATTCATTCTTTGAATAGCTTAAACTAATTATAATAAAAGTACAAAATCTTTATCATGCTTTAATATAAACTCATAATCGGTCCTCGTAATGCAAGCTTTCCTAGTAATTCAACTATCTTAATAACAGATAAAATCCTTTTTTGCAAGTTAATACAAAACTTTCATAATTACACAATCTACATCCGCAGCATGATACTCTGGAAATTCCTTCAGAACATCCTTTTATCTTCCATCACGTGTAAGAATGTCATCTAGCAAAAATCATACATAGTGCAGACTCATACATATTAGTAGAAAGGAGACAAAAACATACGAATTAATCAGGAAAGGACTCCATTAATTATATTTCATGTCGTGCGACAAATTTATTTATTCCTCCCGTGGGAATACATACACATGATATAGAGAACATTAACCAACATGCGGTGAGTGGGGGGAAATTAAGTCGGAAAATTTAAATATGACAACATAACTGGTAAATTACTTTTCTACGAAAACAATACGAAGCTTTGTTGAGTATAATGGAAATCATGTAGTCGGAAAGCTTAACATTAAAATTTGTTTCCGTGAACGTTTTGTGGAGGGTGACAAGTTGGCGAAGAAGATATACGAGTATGCAAACTTCTTCGTCGAGGCAAATCGAACGCCGTGTAGGCGATTATCTTAGGATGGTGAATGAAAATTAAGAAGACTTTTTTGGAATAGAAATTGGTTTTAAATGCTGTTAAGCATGAAAAATAATTCTTATTTTAGTATAGGGAGGTAATCAATAGACTTCAAACATGGAATATCTTAGTGCATAAGCAAGTATTTAAATTAAGTCACTAAACTATCCAATGTGAACCTGATATGTTACTAATGAATAGTGAAAGAGCACCTATTGAAAGCATCACTTTCTTATGAGAGCAAAAACCTGACAGGAAAAAGTGAAACGCAAAAAAGCGACACAAAAAAGTGAAACGCAAAAATGACACGAAAAAGTGAGACGAGAATAGTGAACGCAGAAAAGTGACACAAAAGAGAAAAGAAGCAAAGGAGCGACTCATTATCTTCGGTTTCGCTTTTACATTTGTAAATAATGTGTTCGCTCTCTGCTTTTTGTTATGAAGATGATGCAGTTAGCTGGCTGCCGGCTGGTACAAGCACATGTTTAGTATTTGTAGCTTTCATCCTAAAAAAGCAAAAATTTGATCTTAAGAAATCTATTCTCCCCACAGCCTGTCACGGAAACCATTTGCACATTTTCACCGCCCGAGCAAAGGCTGAAAAATAAAATGTTTGAAGGTTAAAATAATAAAATAAAAATGTTAAAAGGTTAAAATAAAAATGTAAAGTAAAAAAAACAAAAAGAAAACAAGAACAATTGCATTAAGCACAAAAAGAAAATAGCTCTACAGCAGCAACCGGGAGATAGCAATGTGCAAATAACCATCGGCACACGACACCTAAAAATGGATCTGTGAATATTGCACCTATGAGGACTTTCAAACATCTTGAAATGCTCCATGGGTCAAGGATTAAAACCGCTTCTTAACGAGGACATTTTTTGATTAAGCCCACCACAGCCTGGTCCAACAGTTGTCATATAACATTTGCGGAGTAATCACGTAAATCTTAATTAGGGGTAGTTACAAGTGATTCGCAACTGAAGGAAGTACCTACTGCCGTTCATAATTGGCATTTTTCTACTCTACTTACTGAATCAAGTTACCGCTAGTGAAGACGATGATAATGCCGAAGTTAATAAAGTTGATATTGATTTGGGAGCAAGCCGGGAAGGTTTTAGAACAGATGCCGATGCAGTTCAAATGGAGACCGAAGCCAGAAAGCTTGAACGTGGCATAAATGAACTATTAATTCGAAAAGGCGGAAAAATTCACATTCCAAATAAAAGTCAACCGTATGATGAACCTTATCATCAACTCACTATATCGCAGTCAAGAAATTTTCCTTCGTGAATTGATATCAAATGCGTTCGATGAAATCCAATTACTATCACTTACGAGCAAAGCAGAGCTGGAAACAAATCCTGAATTACTAATTCGAATATACGTGGATAAAGAAAACAAACTCTTTCACATCATCGACAGTGGTAAAGGCGTGACCCGAAATTATCTGGTGAACAATTTAGGTACTATTACAAAATCCGGAACAGCCGACTTTTTGGCTACAATACAAGATCTAACAAAAGCGGCTGAAGGTCAAAATTTAAATGATATGATGGGATTTTATTCTGCCTTTTCGGTTGCTGATCGTGCCATTGTCACTACAAAACACAATGCCGACAAACAATACATTTGGGAAAACGACGCCAATAGCTTTAGCATAGTCGATGATCCTCATGGCGATACTTTGAAATGTGGCTCACAAGTTTCCTTGCACTTGAAGGAAGAGGCTTTGGAATTTTCGGAAGAAGATACAGTCAAGCAACTGATTAAGAAATATTCACGATTCATCAACTTCCCCATTTATATGTGGACAAGTATAACGGTTGAGGAAGAAGTGCCCGTTAAATATGAAAAGAAACCAGAGAAGGACAAAGCTGTTGAAGATGGAGAAGAGGATGCCAAGGTAGAAGAGGATACTTATGATGATAAATCAAAAAGCAAGAAAGTATCAAAAACCATTTGGGACTGGGTGATAATGAACGATAGCAAACCGATTTGGACTCGGAAACCAGGTGATGTTACAGAGAACGAATACCCCGAATTCTATAAAAGTTTTACTAAGGACACATCTGAACCATTGACACATACGCACTTTATTGTGGAAGGCGAAGTAACATTTAAAATTCTTTTATACATACCGAAAGAACAACCGTCGTAGTCCTTTAACCGTTATGGCATTAAACTTTGTGTGAGATGTTTCTTCATTACTGACGATTTCAACGACATTTGAGACGAGTCGTGGCCACGATTTTTATTTTCTTAACCAAAATAATTTTCATACATTTCGCCTGAAATAAACATAAACACAATACTGACAGAGTGTGAGTCACTTTGACATTTACACCAGTTGGGTGAATGCACTAAAAGAAGGGAAATTTGGATTTCAGTTGCCCGATACACACCAGTTCTGCGATCGCAATTGAAAGTTGAATCGCCCAGAGAAAAAATTAACGGCTCACCGATTGAAACCGAGCCAATGAAAAACCTGGAAACAAAGAACGGGTCTCTTCACTTTTCTGGGGGACAAGGATCAACAACAGAGGACCAAGTGTAGCGAGCGACATGAAATATTTCCTGAAATTCATCGATGGAAGAAATTTTGCAACAGAGAAAGTTACAACAGCGACAACGATATATTTAAGGGAGATTGGCGACATCAGCTCATCAAGAAGCGCGCTGGCAATAAAGCTTCGCAACGCAAATTGCTTCAGGGGGCTCCAGCTAGGTAGACTAAGTTAAATTTTACATATTGATTAACTAACGTTCTAAGTTAAAATTTATTAGACTTAATTAAATAAGTGAACATATTTTTGGTTATTAAAAAAGATTGCCATGAGCGTAAATTGTACACCTGGCTCGGTTGTGTCTGGGAATAAATTTTCAGTGCGAATAGATGCGTGATTTTTTAGCGCAGGAGTTTTCAGATTTTTGCTCAGCGCGAGTTACGCCGGGTAATCTTAGCCCGGCAAAGTGCAAGTAGTCACCCGGTGAGACTAATCCTCCCCTATTAGAGAAAAATAGTGAGTGGTATTTTAAGCTGTGTGAGGGGTGTTCGGTGTTTATTTAGGACCAGGGGATAAGTGAGTGGTACCTCCTACGACCGTCTCCGATGGCAAGCCGGGTCCGAGGTCCTTGGCCAAAGGCACTCTCACGCCGAGGGTAAATAGAGGGTGACAGGCCATTCCCGTGAGTGCCTCTTTTGTTTTTATTTCTAACGACACAATTTAAACACGAGAGTATGCTAGCTTGAAACTTGCATCTGCTCTATAATCAGTAGTCGGTCTTTATTGGTTTATCCAAGCTCTCATCTCTTTCAATGAAAAGGTTTATGAGAGTGCTTCCTACCAGAAGGGGTTTGTAACATTCGAGGATTCAAAACAAATTTTCTGATTACATGAATCGAGGAATTAAGCTATTCATCCAATACAAATAAAACGAATCGTTCAAATTCATCCAAAAATGTTGAGTTTCTTTCATAAAATCTAATCTAATCTAATTGAACATATTAAAATTACAAAGTATTCGTAAAATTTTAATGGAAATCCGAAGAAAATAAGAGTGTCGAAGTTAATATGAAATATGCATCAACCATCAACACGTGATTTTGTGGTTGTAATTCCATACACTTGAAATAGCTATAATTTGCTTAGTGGACATACATTTTTCATATATTTTGCATACTTCTCAGATTCTAAAAGTGTTAATCAAGACCTTTCATTTGATACCCCGCTTGACTACCTTTGATGAAAAAATTATTTTTAAGGGCTGCTTCTTTATTAGTGGGAATCACCTTAAATATAGGTGTTGTCCTTCTCACATTTTCTGTTTATACATTTCACAGTGGTTATCACACAAAGGTGATAACTTGTCGGCTAAAAAAGCTTAAATATATAATTTCAAAGATTTCCATAAAAGTTTAAACAGCACTTGCGTTGCTATTAATATAAATATTTTCAATCCTTTTCTGAACCATCAGGGGCCGCCATTATGAATTTTCAACTTTTTCATTTGTCACCCGATTCGCATAATTTTTTGCAGGTTTAATTAACTTGCTTTAATAACTTATAATTTCAAATTTCATTGGAATCTGTTGAGAAACTTGGCTGCTAGAGGGCTACAGAAATAAAAACAATTTAAGTCACCCCCCTGTATGGATAGGCCCCCCTTTAACACTTTAAAATATTTTCTTGCACTGAAAATTTCAAGAGGCACCACTTTTGACCTACGTAGAAAATTTCCTCATTCTAGCTCATGTGGTTTGCAAGGAAACTTACTGTGACATACGAACAAACGGACGGATGGACAGACAACTCACGATTTCATAATTTTTTAGGGTATTGTAGAAATATTTTAAAAATATCCTAAAAATGGTCTGCTATATAATTACTTCCAAGTTAAGTAATTTAAAAAGTTTCGGTGAAGAATATTCATTATTTCAGTTGCTACTAAAATAGCGAATTGCGCTTGGCTTCTGATCTTTGGGGGCCGCCATTTTGAATGCATGCATTTGATTTTGGATTATTTTAAATCTTTGTATGTGAGTTTTACTCTAGACAGGGTAAAATTATTCAAATTTCAGTGAAAATGACAGCTAAAATTATTATGTTTGAAAATTTCGACTTTTTTATTTTTCATTCGATTTGAAAAATTTCTGCATGATACAAGAACGTAGTACAAAGACTCATAATCTCAAGCTTCATCAAAATCTGTTGTGAAATGTGACCGCTAGAGGGCTACGAAAACCTGAAAAAGTCGCATATTTAAACCGCCGCTATTTTGGAAATTGCTCATGCGTAATCACCAAAATGTCTAGGTTACTAGATCTAGTTTATTTCTAGCCTCCAATTTTTTTACATAACTTTTTCGTTACTTATAGTTGAAAGCTTTGGTCAAAGCTGCAACCACAAAAGTTTGTACGTTTTTCGACATTTGAGCGGCCGCCATTTAGTTTCAGCCGTAATGACTTTGGATTTTTTATTGTGAGATTCATCACATATATCAGTGAACCTTTGTACCAAATTTCATACAAATCGGAGCTATACTTTGGTCAGAATAGAAATCATGATTTTTCGTCTAAAATTTCTGCCATTTTATTTTCACCTAGCCCATATAGCTGGTTCACAAACTTTACCGAGATATTTACTCCCTACACTTTACCTGAAAATTCCAGCGTGGTCACAAATTTCGTTATATCCCATATATATCTATATAATAAAAATTATACTGTGACCAAAAAATAAGGTGACATTTGAATTTAAACTGCACGCGTCGAAGGATTTGAGGAATTATTTTTTTAAGATTGGTAGTACTGTCAGTGACATCTATGTCAAATTTACATATGAAAATATTCATTAGTGTTTGAGATACGCGTCGTCTCCGGGATGGTCTTCGGTTCCGTCTTCGCTGCGGCTTGAATCTCCTCTATCGTATCAAAACGGTGTCCCCGGAGGGGTCTTTTGAGCTTGCTGAACAGTCAGAAGCAGCACAGTGCCAGATCAGGTGAATATGGTTGTTGCAGAAGGATATGGGTTGAGTTTTTGGAGAAATGATCACGAATTACGAGTGCAGTATGGGATGGTGCATTATCTTGGTGTAAAAACCAAGAATTGTCTTTCCACAATCCCGGCCGTTTTAGGCGGAAAACGTTACGCAAACGACGCATAACGTTCAAATAGTATTCATTGCTGACTGTTTGGCCCGGCGGAAGGAATTCGCAATGCACAACACCACGATAATCAAAGAAGAGAAGAAGTTGATGGTCGCCCAGGACACGTTCACGGCCGGCTTGGAACTCACTATACCGCTTGTAAACATTTTTTTTTTGACATAACCTCATCACCAAACGCTTTTTGCACCATCCTAAATGTATTCGCTGCAGAAAATTAAATCCGCAAACAAAATTTAATGCAAATTCAACAAATTTCGACATCGCAAAAGACGAAAAACTCACTTTTAGCAGCTCACAAAGCGACGCGTATCTCAAACACTAATGAATATTTTGACATGTAAATTTAACAAAGATGTCACTGACAGTACTACCAACCTAAAAAAAATTCTCCAAATCTTCCAAAGATGTAAATGTCATCTTATTTTTTGGACACAATAATATATATATATATATATATATACATATATATATATATATATATATATATATATATATATATATATATATATATATATATATATATATATATATATTTGAACGCCTTTGAATGACGGGTCCTGAGGCGAATAATCGGAGCGAAGCTAGACGGGGACCGATGGCGAACTCGATACAGCCATGAGCTGTATGAAATTTTTGACGAACTGGAGGTCTCAAGGATTGTACGAATGTGGAAGCTGCAATGGGCTGGACACATGAATCGTATGGACGAACAACGGATGGCCAAGAAGGTATTCGTTGGGAGAACTGAAGGCAGGAGGCCAATGGGGAAACTGAGGAAATGCTGGTCTGACTCGGTCGACGAAGACAGTTCATCGCTGCTCGGATTTCGGAATCGGAAGACGCGGTCAACGGACCGAGACAGTTGGAGGCGCTGTTTGCAGGAGGCAATATATATATATATATATATATATATATATATATATATATATATATATATATATGTATATATAATAGGGGTACCGGTTAATTCGTCATTATTTTTCGAAAATTGAAGCTTTATTGTGAAAAATTGCTTGAAGACGATCGAAAATGGTTTGTTGATGCGACGTCAAGTGATTTTGCAAGTTTGGGATGGATCTCGGTCGAGCAATGTCTCCAATTCGTGATCTTCAAACTTTTTTGGCTGCCCAGGCCGTTCATCGTCCTCCAAGTCAAAATTGCCAAAAACCGTGCAAACTACTTCTGGCACGTACGCTCAGCTAGAGCATGCACACCATACACTACCACCAAAAACCGATGACTTTCGGCACCCTTTTTTTTCAATGAAGAAGTACTCTCCACAAAAACACTTTATTGGGCACAAATTTCGACATTTTCAGAGTAAAGAAAGTATTGTTGTTTACGCTTCAGCTAAATGACACATAATGATTCTGAAATTATATGACATCAAGTTACGCCATCTGTTAGAAAACCGGTACCCCTATTACTTAAAGTAATTTTTCATAAACTAACTGGACGCGTATGGAGTGACTTTAGGTATGTACGTAAAAACAAAATTATTATTATTGTTAATAGGTTCAATATACGTTAAACGACGTTCGTAATGTCACGCCCAGGGCCCATGAGAGATAGAGATATCGGAAGAAAATGGGAATCTGGGTCCGCAAAAAGACAAAAAAAGCTAAACGGGTCTTATCAGATCGGATTTTAGGATCAGGATTGATGAATTACCTCAAAAAAACATCCCATAGCATGAAAAAATCAGATGAATTGATTTCTTTGATGTCGGATATTGCAACAGCCAACCCTTCATTCAATTTGGAAAGTAATTCAGATTTGTTGAGTAGTAAGCTACAATCGGAAGTAGAAATAGCATCAAACTCTACCCAATAACAATCTGAAGTGAAGAGCAAAACTTCTGAACAACAAACAAGTTCTCGGTCAGTTAACGGTGATAAAAGCGGCATTATCAAAGAAACTTTTATAAATCCTGATCCAGGAATACGCTCGTTTCCCCTAACCGATCCTCAGCATCATGATATTGTTCAAAAAGGTCCAATGCAGCCATCAAATAACAGCGATGATGGTCATTCCAAAGATGATGATCGTAGTTACTTTTCTCATTTTTTTAAGAAGACTCAGTAATGGTGAAACTCAACATAGTCGCTGGCTGGTTTATTCTAGTTATCAAAACCAGATTTTCCTTTTTCCGTGTAAACTTTTTAGCAATTTTCGAACTCAGATGGTTCAGGGAGGATGCTGTGACTGGAAACACCTAGCAAATATTTTACAAAGACACGAGAATACCAGAGAATATTTGTCATTTATGTTTCAATGGCTAACATTTGAGGAGCGAATTAAGCATGGAAAAACAATAGATAAAGAAGATGAAAGGCTAATTTATGAATCTTAAAAACATTGATACAATCGCATAATCTGGCATTCGGAGGGCATCGAGAATCTCTTAAAATAGACTGTAGTGAAAATTCCGGCAACTTCATAGACCTATTCAAATTGCTTTCTAAATATGATCCCACGCTTCGAGAACACATGAAACATATTAATGACCAACAACTTGTAATATATTATCCAAGCCACGATTTTCAAAATGAGTTTATAAGGCTAATGGTGAAAAGAGTGACCGGAAAAGTGATTCGAAGGGTAAAAGAGGCGAAATATTATTATATTTTGTTTGACTGCACAAGAGACTATATTTGAGTTGAACAAATGTCTGCCGTATTACGCTTTTGCAACATAACCACCGGTGAAATAGAAGAACATTTTATTGGGTTTATTATTGTCGCTGAGTCAACAGGGGACTACCTAACAAATGCAATACTTAAAGAAATAGGAAAAATGGATTAGATGTTCATAATTGTCGCGGCCAAGGGTACAATAATCGTGCGAATATGGTAGGCATAAAAAACGGAGTTTAAACTCGAATTTTGAATACTAATCTGCGGGAATGTTTTAAACCTTACGGTTGTCATACTTGGAGCCTGCTGTTAGTAGATGCAGCCAATTCTTTCCTGGCACAAAAAATTTTTTTAGTTTTATTCAAAAAATTTATTTGTTTATTAAAGGCAAATTAAAAGTTACTTTAAAACCTTTACCAGACACATGTTGGGAAAGCAGGATCGAAGCAGTTAAGGCCATATTCTTCCAATTTGATGATGTTGTTATATGTATCCAGAGCATAAAAAATCACTCAGAAGAATTCAATACACTCAGTGATTTTGATTCAGTTCTTAATGAAATTCTCAGCAGAGAGTTTGTTATATCGTTACATTTATGGTATTCAATATTATGACGAGTGAATATCATAAGCAAATTACCGCAAGCCGTAGAAGTCCATTTAAGCATTGCCCTTATAATTTGCATACATTCTGTGATTGGATCAAAGAATATCGTCAAATTGGATTCGAACAATGCTTATCTGATGCTCATCGATTTATTCAAAGAAGTAATTATGACTTGCCAAAAGAATTTGAGAATAAAAGGTTAGCCAAAAAGAAAATGATGTTCGTTCATGAAAATAGTGATGAACCCATACAGTCTCCCAAAATTGGGTTCAAAACAGAGTTCTTTAATACTATGATTGATTCCATAATAGCCCAGTCATATTAGGTAAAATAAGGGGTCAACCTCGGAATGAAAGATAATAAGCTGCGAATTGGTATGAACCTTTGTTTTGTCATTCTAAATGTTGTCTCAAAAGTCACAATCGTTATCGTGTTCGCGTCTCAAGATATTCAAGGTCAAAGGTCACAAAAATCGGTTTTTCGCGAATATCTGGCTTCCTATCGGTTAAATGAGATTTGCATTTATTATAAAAGTTGTAGGCTATAAAATTCCCTACAACTTTTGTTTAAACTTTTTTTTCATACGACCAACCGTTTTGAAGGTAGAGCGCGAAGAGTGCACATCGTACAGTCATATACGGCCTAATGCAAGGTCAAGCGTGAGTTATGGTTATCAGTACGTTATAAAGTCAATTATTTACTTGGAAATTATAATTATTAAACAATGCCTATTATTTATGTACTAACTATTAATTATTTATATTTAATTAAAGTAAGTAACTTGATTATTTATATATAATTATTCATATTTAACTATTTAAGTATAAAATATTATTAATTCTGGATTATATATTTTAGTTTTATTTTAAGTTAACACGACATTATATATCTTTTCTTTAAAACGCGTAAATTTCTCAATACTTATATACCTGGAAATACTTGTCCCTACCCTATGCCCTTTTCTATTCATTGCCGGGACAGATGTTCTATAGTATTCAAGGCCACTCTCTCCACTTTGTATGAGTCAAGATTATTCGTTAGTTTGAAATTGTACCGTTGCAATTCATCAAATTTACAAAACTAAATAAACCTGTACAACTGTCAACACTTCCACCAACAAGTGTAGCAGCTCATCAACACATAAAACGTGTCTACTACCAGATTCAAACGTGGTTAGGGAAGGACTTAGAACCTAAAGAATGGGGCTGGATGCTTGAAAATGAAATCCTGGAGCCCATACGAACGTTATTACCTCCAGCACCAGCCGAACTACTAAACGTAATATTTTGCAATTGCAAAAATGGTTGTGGTTCCCGCTGTGGATGCAGAAAATCAGGGCTACAATGTTCTTTAGCTTGCGGCCAGTGCAACGGACAAGCTTGCCTCAACGCTTCACTGTATCCAAGTAATCCCGATGAAGAAAATACATATGATCCCGATATTCTGGAAGGTTTGGAGATGAACATGACAGATAATGAGGATGATGACAATGAATCGAACATTTTTGAGCGACAAGAAGAAGAAGACGACGAACAAGAAGAAGATAATTAGCTTCCATTTCCAATTTCATTACAATTAAAATCAACAAAGATACTTTTGATATTTGAACTCACATTTTGATAAATGTATATTATGCCGTATTTAATAATAAATAAAAATATGTGTTAAATATATACTCTTACTATCATTTTAACTTAAAATAAAACTAAAATATATAATCCAGAATTAATAATATTTTATACTTAAATAGTTAAATATGAATAATTATATATAAATAATCAAGTTACTTACTTTAATTAAATATAAATAATTAATAGTTAGTACATAAATAATAGGCATTGTTTAATAATTATAATTTCCAAGTAAATAATTGACTTTATAACGTACTGATAACCATAACTCACGCTTGACCTTGGATTAGGCCGTATATGACTGTACGATGTGCACTCTTCGCGCTCTACCTTCAAAACGGTTGGTCGTATGAAAAAAAAGTTTAAACAAAAGTTGTAGAGAATTTTATAGCCTACAACTTTTATAATAAATGCAAATCTCATTTAACCGATAGGAAGCCAGATATTCGCGAAAAACCGATTTTTGTGACCTTTGACCTTGAATATCTTGAGACGCGAACACGATAACGATTGTGACTTTTGAGGCAACATTTAGAATGACAAAACAAAGGTTCATACCAATTTGCAGCTTATTATCTTTCATTCCGAGGTGAAAGCCCTAATATGACTGGGCTATAATGAGCAGTTAGATATATATCTTTGAATCAATATTTTGCAGATTTTAGTTCCCTCTATGGTTTAAGTAAACTCCAAAAGAGCATTTATTAAAACATTGTCAAGGCTTAGACACAGTCCTCCGAGTGAGTTACACAGAGAGAAAAATGGGTAATGAAATTGACAATTTACTGTAATGAACTTTGGTAAATACGGAAAAATTTATTGAATTGTAGAAATCATTACATCTGCTATGAAAAGTACAAGAATTTTGTTGAATTTCACAAATAAGTGGTTATTTTTCAGCGAGATGAAATTCATTACAAAATAATACCTTCATTTCATTACGCAAATTTATAATTATCTCATTATTTTCGACCATCGAATAGAGAATGTCTGGTGAACCTGTTATGATATTCATTGGATAATGATGAATTTAACTGCAATTGTAGTGAAGCTCTTTTCTGGGTAGTTAATTTCACTTCAATTGTACTAAAATACAATGAATTTTCTCACATTTTTGTCAAAACTTCGGTTGACACCGTTTGATTAGAAGGTGTCCCTCCTCTAGTTGTGTTTAAAGTTATTGCATTGTTTGAAGCGCGAGTGCTAGTGTTGAAAGATTTACAACGTTTGATTAAAAGTGGCGGTTTATTTTATCGAAAGTGAATACTTATTTTGCTATTTGCAGTGCGAGTGTTAATTTTAATTGGAAACATACTAGTAAAAATTGTGGACAGGCATTTTCGCATCAGGTTTCTTCCATTTGCTAAACAGAAAAATTCGGTAAAATTGTATTTGAGTTGAAATGGAATCTGTAAACGATTTAAATGAACGCGAAGAAATTTGTGTCGAACAAACCCTTGGTTGCTTATGTTCGGTGTTGTCTCCAGGGTTAGAATGTACCTGCAATGGTCAGATAATACTTATTCATACAATCAGCAGCATTTATTAAATGAGCTAAAAGCTGTGACGCCAGAGGAATTACAGCCAGCAAAGGTTTCCGAACCGTTACAGCTTTGCACAAGCAAATCAAGAGGGTTATCATTTGAAAATGATATAATTCCTGACTGCGTTCCCGAAAGCCTGAATGAAGCAATAGGTTTGTTGAAAAATTGGGGTCTCGATGACCTTGTATCTTTTTTTACAGGTAAAAAATATGTCCATTTGCAATTTTCATCAAAACGTATATAGCTACCTTTTAGAAAAAAAGATTAATTTGGAATGTTTCAAATACATAACTACAAGTGATATAGATAATCTTATACCTTGCTTGTCAGATGGAATCATATTTAAAGGTGAACTAGCGGAATGTCGAGCCCAAATGGTAAATTTTACATTTGTTTATTTAACTGCAATTGAAAACTGAAATCATAGGGTTAAGAACCGTTTCAATTGCTGAAACTATTTCACTGAGCGCCTCAGATAAAGTGAAGGAGTGGATGATTAGAACGACTCCCAGTTCATCAACGGGATCGCCATCGCCAGTAGCACGGGATGCTTTCTCTCATTGTGTTACACAACAATGCATTGTAGAAAATTTGGTTTGTGATGAGAGATTTAACATTCAGCATGTAGACTCAGCTTTTTTTTCAGGAAATAGGAGAAATTCTATTGTCTTCATCTATCACAAAGCAAATTCTTCTTGAGTACAACAGCATTAAGAAGCCCTTTAACGATTCAAAAAGGAAGAAAATTATTGGTTGTATTGTTGATTACTTTGTCTACAACGGTATTCACATGGGCACTAAGGAGTGTGACATTATAGCTCAGAAAATTATTTCTTACTTTCCTCTCGATTCAAAAGTTAGTTCAAAAGATATAAAATACATAATTTGGGGAACTAATTGCTTCTTGTACTTTTATAATAGAAAAGTTATTTTATAAAATTTGAAAAAGGAGGTAGATCTCGAGGAGCTTTATATGCTGCATATAACAATAAACTAAAATACGAGCGTAGAAAAAGAAAATTAAATCTTTCATGTTACACGTCACAAACAAAAACTTCTGAAGGAACTTCGCTATCATTTTCATCAGATACAGATTCAAATAAAAACAGTGGTATTATTTTTTAAATACATTTGAACTCGAGCAGAACTAAAAGGTTTATACTTTTTCTTTAGTTTCTCAGAGCAAAGTTACTTTACAGAGACTTTACAGCTAAATTTGCAGTTATTTTAAAAGCTGCAGAGGATTTTTTAAGACAATTGGAAAATGAGCACATTGCATTGGGTTAGTTTATTTTTCTTGTTTGAACTACATAAGTTTTTTCATAAATTGTACACATTTTTCAGATGAGAAAAATTAAATAGTCTTCAAACTATTGCACTACAAATTCCAAGCGGGAAGAAAGCTGCCAGTAAAGGAAACAAAAAATAAAAAAGTGACAACTTTTTCCATCCAAGACGCTCTGGACAGTACTTTGTTGGAAGCAAAAAACCAAGGTGACATTAAAATACAATGTGAAAGACTTAAGGAGAAGTGTATAATTATGAAAACTAGCGTACAGCCAGTTATTGCAGTTGAGGGTCAAAACTATTATGTTGTATTTGACAATATTTATCATAAAGCTGCAACATTTGTAGCCGCTTTGGATGCGATGTTTAAATTGTTTTTTGCATTGAACATCAAATATTCGACTATAAGCTATAATGTATGGGACTTCATCCAAAATTATTTTTATTGCATTGATTTAAATAGCACAAAGTCTTCATCTACGCCAGTCGTAAATAGCCAAAATGATTAATTGTTTTTCTTGTGCTTCAAGTTTTCATTATTTAAATGAATACATGCTCCACTTAAAACGGTATCACCGATTTCATTCTATTTCCGAAAATTCACGTAATCAAGTGCATTGTCGCCAGTCTTTTTCCGATATCTATGCATTAAAAAAACATCTGAGATTTGTTCACAAACAACCAATCGAAAAACGACTGCCAAATATTATTGTGCATTCTGAAACCCATAACAATATTTCAAAACTTATTCCTAGTGCCTCACAGCAAAATTTTACTCTAAATCATCTGAGTGCTTAGATCTTTTCAATTGAAATATCCTAAAATTTATTTTATACTTGATGAATGAAGATACATTCCCAAGGAAAGCTGTATTTGATATTGTTCGCAATATTCAAAACTACATTTTCATTCTAATTATAAGCATCATTCATAAACAAACACATGCATTACATGTTTTACAGCAACTAGAACAGTTTTTTGCTACTGCATTCGATGCATTTGATAATGAGTATAAATTAATCAAAAGACTAGAAAATTTAAATTTATTCAAAATGCCGAAAAATATTCCATTGTCCTCAGAAGTCCAAAGTACTGTGCAAAGAGATATTCCAATTTCAGACTATGTAAAAGTTAAAGCTAGTATTATGGACGTACCTCATCTGATTAAGAAGTTCTTTGAAATGGCTAACATCTTAAGCAACACTATAGATAATAAAGAAAAGTATACAAAAAGTGAAAATATTGAAAACTTTGCATCAGGCTCCCTATGGAAAACTATTTACGGTGATTTTAAAAATGAGGGCAGAATCGCTATACCATACTTTCTATACTACGATGATTTTGATCCTGATAACGTTTTGGGTTCTAATTCCGGAGAAAACTCAATATCAGCCTTTTACTTAAACTTTCTTTGCATTCCACAGCACCTGATATCTTCTTTGAAAAATATATTACCTGCTATGCTTTTAAAATCTAAATTTATTAAAAAGTATCAGCACGAGATCTTGAAACTAATGGCTTAAGTATAAAAGTTGGCGATACAGAACATCTAATTTATTTTATTTTAGGCCTTATAATTGGGGACAATTTAGGACTTAATACAATTCTAGGATTTTCGCATCATTTTCTGCTTTACATTTTTGTAGAATCTACAAATGTTCCAAAGAAGAGACCCAAGTTGCTTCTTATGAGTGTAATGTGACGCCTACGCCCGGGAATCGAAGTGATTCCGATCCCGAACCCTTGCCACCGGCCAGATGGGAATATCCTCGAAGTGCCAGTGGACTTCATCTGTCGTGCGGATATCGTTGCGCAGAAAATATTTCCTTTCTTTCCAAATATTTAGATCTGTGGATATAAATATTCGAAATATAAAATTAATCCAAACCCCGACACATTTCGAGACATATCCATCTGGAAATGCCCCTCCACCGTGGCCATCGAAAAACTATGCCACTGGCGACAAATGGAGAGGCACATTGTCGCCATGTGGCGTGCCATTCCACACACATCTGTTTTGTCCGATGTGACAGCCGGTTGGATTTGACAGCCACATGGAGAAAAAGTAGAAGTGTCGGTGGCGGAATGTTAGCGCGGTCCTGGATTTGGTTAAAACTATTAAGAGGTAATATTTTTTTCGTTCGGCGTACATCGACGAATGCCTTACCATGTTTTGCTTGCAGCTCATCGCCCCATAAATTGGATTGCTGACACGCAGAAAGAAACGCAAACTTAGGTTAACTTCGCAGAAAACACTGAAGGAAAGTTTTTTGAGACAACATCAAGCATTCAACTTGTCTGGCGAGAAGGACTTTTTCGCTCCAAGACAATCGTCTGCTGCCGAACAAAAAAGTTCCTGCTGGATCAGCTCACAGCTGATGATCGAAACATTCCTGGAAAGAGTGAACCATTTGAGCTGTTCATGTATAGGAAGGATTTGGATGAAAACTACAAGGAAAACTCACACTTATGTCTATGGTGGCGTGATAATATGAATTGTTGCAGAAATATATTCGCGTGAAAACAACCAATCCCGAAGAGTTCATCTTTACATCATCTTCAGTTTACTCCAGCTGGGACGAAAAAAGGCGAAAAGACTTCATTACAATCACTGTGAAACACATGGAGGATCCTAATTGCCCAGCTAAGTATTATTAGGAATAGTGAAGATGATAGTATCGGAAATAATCATAAGTGATGAGGCATAAATCGAAATTACTGTCTTTTATGAATTAAGCGAAGAGTGCGTTGAAATAAATTTAGTTCAAAGCAACGTGGATGAGAGGGGAAGATTTGAACCAACAATCTTTCTATCGTTGCCAGGATGTTCTACAATCGTTAACGTGAAATGACCTTCCAAGTAACGTCGTTTCTTTTGTCTATGTCTTTCCCTACTTTGTGCAGGTAAAGGGATCTGCCACCGGGAGATCTTTTTCAATATATCTCGAATGTGAAAGGCCTTAAAACTCATGAAAGTTGAAATTGAACTTCAATGACGAGGTTTATCCATGAATGGAGTTTAGGTGTCATATCCAACAGGAGATGAACATACTATTCCTGCCAAAAAAAAACCCTTCGATGATCTCATAAGACTTTGGCTTTCGTAAATATTTTTTTGTGAAAAACATCTACCGATCCTTCATATTCAAGTGCGTCTTGCTGTGCGCGGGTGGATTGAGGCCTCGGTTTCAAAACTGTATACAGTGCACTCAGGGGGGAAACATTTGATTAATGTTGGGACTAATCTCGAAACAATGGTCGGGCTTGGTTCGCGAAATGTTTACGGATGCTGACTTTTTTTTGGAATTTCGTTCCCATTGGATTTGGATGTAAGAATGAAGGCAGTATGTTTGGGTGCTTGCTTTTTGATTGATGCTATGTTTTTTGAAAAGCAAAATAATCAAGAGACGGACCGTCCAGGCATGTTTTAATTCTGCTGCCCTCACGACGAAGCACAAATTCTTCTCAGAATTAACTATTACTTATAATCATATAAAATGCAATGATCTTAAACATTTACGCACTCAAAACTTTGTTAACTTTACGTATCAATTTCTGATTTTAATCTTGTTGGTAGTCTGATAATATTGTTAAATTTAGAATTGAATTTTACATTCAGTGCTTTTCAGGTTACAGTTTCTAATATCACTCGTTACCTACTTTTAAACTCTGGATGTCATAACATGAAATCAGGATTTATCTCAGAGTCAGCTGGTTTCCATTTAAAAAAAATAGTTAGATAAAACTGCACAATATTTACATTCTAGATTTAAACGTGATATCAAGGTGATTGGCTTAAAGAAAAGATTTGCTTGTACATTTGAATATTTACAACTTAATGACATAAAGCTGAACGAATTTTGTAACTATCAAAAATTAATTAAATTAATTATTTTGTCATATATAAAAGCGAAATTTCATGTTATGGCACCACAGCCGGTATCATTTTGAACATAAACTCAAATTTTGTTAATTGTATAGTAAATTTTATGCGAATAAGCATTCCGGTTGCATCGATTCAGAATGCTTAGTAGAAACATCATCATATACCTAAATAGTATACAGAAATGTTAGTTGTAGAAAAATATTTTAACAACAAGTTAATAGAGTTCTAAATGTTTATTGAAAGTTGAGTGTTGTGGGCTGTTGTTTGTTTTTTTTTAAATCTGAAAAAAATAAGAATTAAAGAAAATTAGAAGTTCTCCTAGTCATTCGGCCAAAAATATTAAGAAATTACAATAAAACATTTGAGATTCATATATGCATCCATTTGTTCATGACATTCAATACAGCCAGAAATTGTCTTTAACTCATTCAACTAATGCTAAAGAACGCCTAGCAAGTATTTTAATGTGCCTCTTTCTTGTGAATGTAAAAAAGAAATTGTTGTAAGACAAAAAGGATCCAACATCTTATGATTAAAAGGGGAATGACTATTAATACATATTTACTCGATTTGCAAGATGTTTACAATTTTGCGTTGATACTAATATTCTGCATAATGCAAGATTTACGTAATATTATATATATATATATTAGTAGTTTTTACAAGAAATTTATTTTGTTCTGTTTTAAGCTGAAGTTATTTAATTAATATAGATAATACAATAAAAAACATATGTCAAACAGTAAAAAAAAAAAAAAAAGAGAGATCCAAAACGGGAACATTGTGACTAATGCAAGGAAATTCACGTAGAAAAAAAAAAATTTTAATTCTAAATCGTTTATTCCAATCGATGAGCTGTAATTTGCGCTTGAAAAAGAAAACAAAAACCTTTGAAAAATCCTAGGGTTACTTTAGATATTTAGTTGCATTTTCACGTATTTAAACTCATTACGAGTCATCAAATCAAGAAAACACCATTAGACTTAATATGAGTTTAGTAGTAGTAACAAAATTGATTAATAATGAATTCGTACTTATTGATTGAACGAGTACTTTTCGATAAAAAATCAATGAGATATTTCAATTTTTTTTTTAAATTTTCATATGCACATTATATTAAATTAAAAATATTGTTTAAATTCTAACAAGGTCTCTAAACATAATGCAATGACGAATAATAAATGAAATGGTATCCTATAATATTTAAGTAAACATGTAAACTTAATTCTTTAGAGATGAAAAAAAAGGTTGATGTCTTAGTTAATATCACGATAGATTGATTTTGTAAAGGATTTATCTAATTTTGAAATGAGTATAGCCAGGAAACAATTACTGACCATTGTACAGAGATCTTAAAGTACGTAGAAATACATCAACAATATGTAAAAGATGTGTGTACACTTTGAAAAACAATATAAATCACTAGGTATGTAATGCTTCATTATAAGTAGATTGTTTTAATACATATTAAAAATCTAAAAATTTATACTGCATATAAAAAAATGTTATGGTCACATTCATATTAAAAAGTAATAGTATATCCAGTGTGGAATAAATATTAATAGAAAAATATATAGATTTTTGAGAACTAAATAAAACCAACATGAATTGCTAAAACTTTAACCACGACTTTCCTTTTCAGTGGCTCGTTCTTTTTCAGTGGGAGGAGAGAGTGTGGGGTAGGTATGCCGTCGCGAGGGTAGGGTTTCGACAAATCCGCTGAGGTCTGTTTCGCGTCGCGCGCGGTACGCGGTACCTTTGATTGTTTCGTTATTTTATTTAGAGTAGTCTTCGTCGGGTTGAGTTAGAGTAGTATACTTTTCGGTACCGCGTCGGAACTTCGGGAACGTGAAATAGAAATCAGATTTTGGTATTCTTGACTGGTGATAAGAAGAAATACGGAGTAACGTAAAGTAGGTTTCTTCTCCGTATGGTTTTGTTTTTTTTTTTGTAACGCGTTTTGAAAACGGGCGTGTTCAGGTGGCTGAAAATACTGTAAATGAGCGTAACCCATTCGGAGACCCGCGACCGCAATCCTCTCCGAACTAGCTGGCCGACAAGCAGCCACCGCGTGAATGGGTTACGGTGCACGGATTGGTTGACCTGTTGGTACCATCCGTTGGCACTACTCAGACTTAACGTCTAGAACCGATGAGAGGTCGGTTCCGCGTTCGAACTTGAAAAGTGAAAATCATTACATGAGGTAAGAGAAAAACTGCGGACATTTGATAATTGCGATTCAGATTTATTATTAAACAATTCAAGACTTACCGGTATAAGTGAAGCATGTATTTTCAATAACTTGCCTTGTTTTCATGTCGTTTCTAACATAACAGTTGACATTATGCATGATCTCTTTGAAGGAATATTAAAAAATGATTTGAGCTTGATTATTTTATATTTCATTGAAAAAATCAAGATTTTTTCTTTAGATGATTTAAACAATAGAAAACAAGGATTTGACTACGGTGAAATTGATTCAAAAAATATGTCACTTCCTTTAAAACTAGAAGCTTTGAAATCTCGCAATATTCGCATGTCGGCTACTGAAATGTGGTGTTTTATGCATTTTTTCCCATTCATGATTGGCGATTTTGTTCCAGAAAAAGACTCAGTATGGGCCTATTTCTTAAATTTGCAGAAGCTGTTAGATTTTTGTTTAAGATCTAATTTCAGTTCGAATGAATTAAGAGAACTTAAGGAAATAATTGCTTTACATAACCAAGACTATAGAATAAATTTTGAAGAACTTTTGAAACCTAAAGCACACTTTTTAACACATTATGTTACTGTTATTAAAAAAGTTGGACCGTTAAAAATGTTTTGGTCTTTAAGAAATGAAGGCAAGCATAAGGAGCTAAAGAAATATGCATATTCCATAACTTCAAGAGTTAATCTTTCGCATTCTTTAGCCATCAAGTATTCATTTAAGTTTGCTTATTTCATTTACGAAAATAAAGAAATTCAATATACCCATATAATAAAAGGAGAACAAGTTGATGTCTCACAGAAATTGTATTTTAATAAACTTGCAGTTTTGAATTTACCCACAAAGCTTACAATTGCATCAAGTGGTATTTATAAAGAGACTCCATACAAACAAAATTATTTTGTATTAAAAACGAAAAATTCTTCTGTTGTCAACAAAATTTATGAAATGATATTCTACGAAGAAAATCTACTCTTGGTCTGTGAAGAATTTAATTTAGATTTTCACGAGCATTTGAATTGTTTCATCGTAGGAGATAAGTTACAATCATTTGATATTTGTCATATTGATAACTTTCAGTATTATCCTTGTTTGCCTCACAAGTTACCTAATGGTGTTCTAGCTTTAAGATTCAAGATGATCTGATTTGAACTATTTTTCTGTAGCCCAAAACATTAAAAAAGTATATAACAATAAGAAAATTTAAATGGAGTAGCATTTGATGTGCGTAAAAATTGTTTTAGAAGTAAAAGCTTATACAAAAAACAAACAAAATAGTTTTTTATTTCCGTATGTATATATTTTTTTCCATTCGCAAAAGAATGCATGACACTTCACCATTAAGTTTGATTATATGTTCAATGAAATTAAACGATCATGAAATGAAATTTTTGATTACGAACTAGTTAAAATTTCATTATTTTACAGTGGAACTCGTGCAAATTTTTAATGATATGAGTAATGATATTCACTTCAGTTTCAATGATTTTCTGTTATGGTTTCTATTACACGAGATAATGAATTTAATGACATTACAATAAATACATTTAACTACAGTGTTATGAATGTGAATAGTAGAATTAACAACAGTGTAATCAACCAAAAATTAACTATAAGAGCAATCGATTTGATTACATATTTCAAGTGTTTTCATTACATATTTTCCTCTGTGTAGAGTAGTGACATCCAATCTTATGAATTGTATGAAGAACTGCAAGTAATTATGCCGAGTTTGCCCGCCTGCAACAGAGACATAAAACAGCTGCTTCAATACATAGTTGAGAATAACTGAAAGGAAATTTGCCCAAACGTTTATATTTTAATTTGAATTATATTAACAATACCTCTAAGCTCAGCTTCCGCTGAAAGGAGCTTTTCCAAATAAAAGCTAATTAAACACTTTTTAAAAAATACAATAGGTGGGCAAAGACTTTCAGCGTTAGGAGTTTTATCCATTGAGGCTGATATAGCATCTAAGTTGGACTACGATGCAATTATTAAGGAATTTAGTAAGGCGAAATGTAGAAAATTTCTGTTTATTTAATTTTCACTGTGAAAGTCTATTCATCTTGAAAGAGCAGGAATAGAATAGTCAGATAAAAGAATCGCGTTCACCGATTTATAAAAGTAGTATAAAGTGTCCAACTAACGATTATTCATTTTTAACTCACATTGAGGAAACACATGCTGACGAGACGCTGATTTATTTATGTTAAAGTAAAAATGTGTGCTTTTGTACGAATAAAAAAAGCTGTTTACATTGTTTGATTTCCATGATATTCCTCCATTGTAGGGCCTCGTGGAGCTTATCTTGCCCCCATAAATTTTTGGCCTTGCGCCACCGCTGTAAGCAATGAACTTACAAGCGGAAGTAAATGTAATGATGAACAGCAACAAACAGAAACAGAAAGTCAATACTTTAACCGAGTTTTCGACGTCTGGGGCTTCAAAACAAGTAGGAGAATTGTTCACTAAAACAAAAGATGAGGTGCCAAAATACAGCGAAACCAATGCTATATACCAGATACCTTACAACGGTGACAACGGAATTTTTTCGTGTGATTCTTCGTTCAGTTATGATACGTACTGGCTTAAAGCCAGAACGTATCGCCGCTTGATGGACGGACTCAAGGCCAAAGTATAGTACTGACCATATTACCTTCTCCAGCGGCGATATATACGATCAAGAAAATGGGATACTTTAACTATTTCTAAGCAAAGGTCTTATAGGGGCTGTAGTGCTAAAACAAACATTGCAACGGAAACAATACCGACCTATGCAACATGGATAACACAGTAACTGTACGCAATTTTGAGTAAATTACATCTAAAATGAAACTTTTTCACAATTAAACATAAATAAGTCTTTATTCTCTTCTAATAAACACTAGTAGGTAATAACAAAAATTAAAATTTGACTTCTTCTTGTAAACGTAACTTATAACAGTTTTTTGAATAAACATAGCAAATCTGGACAGTTAGCTGCCTTAACGGAAAAGTGTCCGCCTACTTTAGAGTAACTGCACGCATCTACATTGTGCACTCGCAGTCACTTCTGCAACAAAGATCACAAGGAAATACACCATTTTCATAACATGTGCAATTTTTATGTCACCAAAACATGCAGCTACTGCACTCAATCCAGTCTTCTGCAGGAGGATCTTTGTACTTTTCGTGGCAGTGGTCATAAATAATTTTTTCATCTTGATTTTCAGGTGATTTTGAAATTTTTTTCTACTGTTCTATAATTTTACCTTTCATACTCTACATCTTATCTGATATAGCTTTGATTGTTTTCATACTTTAAGTTTTCGGCTTGTGAACATTGCTTGTTTAATGGGGTAAAGGGTTTTCCAATAAGAGGTGTTATTTTGAATAGCCCGCTATTTCGGTAGATGTCACTTTCGAAGCTGTCATTTTTTGACATTTGATGCACGCTTTGACAATGCATTGAAATTATTAAAATTTCCTATAAAAAAGGTGAGAATTCTCACTCGAACATGTTTGGGTCGTCGTGAAGCACCTTGTCGGACCGCAATACAGAAATTGGTGGAAAAATTCGAGCCGTCCGGACAACTTAGTGATGTGAAGAATACAAACATGCACGTCACTCAAGCACAGCCGAGAATATTGCTGCTGTAGCCGAAAGTATTGAAGAAAACCCAGGTTTGTCCATTCCTCGTCGTTCTTTGGAACTAGTCATTCCACAAACGCCATTACACCGTATGTTGCATAAAGATTTGGGTCTTAAGGCTTATAAAGTTCAGTTAACACAAGAACTCAAGCCGGTCCATCATCAACAACGTCGTGTCTTTGCTGATTGGGTCCTTGAAATGCATGAAAATGATCCGAAATTCCATCGGAAAGTCATCTTGAGTGATGAGGCCGATTTCCACCTCGGTGGCTTCGTCAACAAGCAAAATTGTCGCAATTGGGGCTCGGAAGACACAAGAGTTACTGTTGAAACGCCTCTCTATCCTCAACGTTTGACGGTTTGTTGCGGTTTATGGTCCGGTAGAGTCATTGGACCTTACTTCTTCGAAAATGAGGCTGGAGCAACAGTTTCGGTGAATGGATTTCGCTATCGAGAGATGATCAATGATTTTTTTATGGCCGAAATTGGATGGTATTGATCTGGACAACGTTTATTTTCAACAAGACGGCGCTATCTGCCACACAAGCAACGAAATCATTGATCTTTTACGGGAAAAGTTTTCAGCCACCGAGATCTTGTGATTTAATAAACTGTGACTTCTTCCTTTGAAGCCACGTGAAAAAAGATCTACGCCAACAGCCCAGCGTCGATTCAAGACCTCAAAGATGGAATTCGTGAACCTATCGAGGACATAAGGCAGCCATTTTGCGATTTCGTTATGGAAAATTTCATGAAAAGGATATGGTCCTGTAAGTGTGGTTGTGGTGGTTATTTGCCTGATATTATTTTTCACTATTAACGGCATACCTTCTTCTTTATAATGAAATAAGCATCTGATCATTTTTATTAAAAAATAGCTTTTTTCTTTTCATATCAAAATAACACCTCTTTTTGGAAAACCCTGTATATGCTGATTTAAAAATCATCCTCGACTAGATTATGTCCGTATAAATAGTATTTTTCTCAACTGGATGACATGTGTAAAATAAGTATACTTTCAATTCCAATACACTCTTATCATTATTATATGCTTCTATATAACAAAAAAAACATCATGTCTTCATACATTTTCTCAAACAAAATCACCAGGTCTCCAAGAATCCCATTTACGGTGTTCTGTCCCCCAGAATCGCTTGTATCGTGTCAAGTAAGATATTACTAGCAAAATAACATATAAACTGTTATAGCCACGTCTTGTCTGCACCTTATGAAAAGTTTACTGTTCGTGAGATACCACAAGACAACAACTTGACATCTTGTGATTATTATAGGGTTATGTATCTACTCGTCAGCTGAAGTTTCTGCTTGAGAAAATGGCAACTGTACGAGTATATTCAATGAATTCATGGAGCAGCTACTTTGTGAGGATAGTTTAGCTTCGAAAGATGGAATGCAACTCCTGCTGACAGTAAGGTTTCAAAGGACATGTATTTGACATTGTAATATTTTGCGTAAGGATAAACTCGTGTCATAGGTGAATTGTACAAAGTCCAGTAATACTTTGTCGATAAAAATTTGTACCAGCTGGTTATATGACACTTGAGAATTGAAATTTGAGACTAGGTAGATAATTTAAAAAGTTTACATGTCAATCAAAAAAGTAATCATGCCCCGAGTAATGAGCCAATTTTCAGGACAACGAATAATATTTGTTTCTAAATATGTATGCTCGTATGTATACATATATACCGGCGCTAGGAGCATTTCAAATGAACCGGACAACGAAAAATATGTCGAGTTTCGGATTTTGTTGATAATTAGGTTAATTGTATTTCTAGAGTTTTTGTTTTTTTTGCCGACTCGAGTTGCCCATTGGTACTACTTCACTGAATTGTGAAAATTGGTGGAATGGTTTTTTAATAGCTATATATGTAGTTTATTAAATCATTTGAATTAGAAGTAAATGGCGATTTTGTGAAGAAATCAAATGTTTAACTTAAAAATTAATTGAAATTTGCCTGTAGTAAATCGAAAGCTTGTAATAATCGAGCAGTCACCTAAGCAAACTACTCAAAACCCTTCATAACACATATTGGAACTTTTAATTGCAGATTCCAAAAAGAAATTTTGTTTTAATTATTCCAATTTATGATTATAAATCTTGAGAAATTTTTTTTTATTTCTCTTTACCTTTATTAAATATCAATTTTAGATCATTTTGTTTTTCTATTTTAAATTTAGACTTTGCGTTATAGCTGTATTCTTTATGGGTTTTACCTTTTCCTATTGTCGCGTGTTATTGTTCGCGGCCTATAATTTTCAAGTTCCGGGAAAGTGAAAACGCAATGTCTTTTAAATTAAGTTAAAAGAGTTTATTTATTAAAAATTCACAATAGATTATTTCACTATTTCACAACTTGTCTATCAATTTTTTACTTCAACTGTTTATCACTTCACAATCAATATCGCTTTTAATTCGCACTTCACACTGTCGCAGTTTTACTATATCGCGGTTGTAATAATCCCCCCATTCATTCAGCTCACCTTTGTATAGGGTCTCTAGTCATTGAATCCATTTCTCGTACATTGGCGAACTACGTGGAATATTCGAGCAATACTGAATGGGCAGCGACGTCACTTTCAGATGTTGATCATGCTTGGCGGGTTTTCAAGTACATTCGTTTGTTGATCATGATGTTCTTAATGGTTGCGAAACCAATTTCGACAGTAGCTCACAGAATTATTTGTACATCTAACACTATTATTACTTAAATTTTTCTATAATATTATTTTTCATATTCTAAAAAAATTCAAATCTGCAAGTGAAATGCGGATATGGCAAAATCTTTTCCCGCTGTACATGCACTTATTGCATTGGCGAAGGCAAATGTGCAGCGGAATGAGTGGAAGGCCCGTCAACTGCCGTTGCAAGGTAACAACGAGCAACGACGTGGAAATTCTGCTTTTGTTCGCCACTGCGAACACGTCGGGAGGGAAAGGTGCGTTGTGAGAGAGTCCCATCTCGGGGAGTCGTGGCGATTGAAAGTTGTGAAAGATATTTGCCAAAATGATCGGCATACCCGGGCGTGAACAATAAAAATGAGTTGGAGTAACGCTTGCGGTATTCATCGAAGTGGAAATTGTGATAGTGATCCATTATATCATGCTCAAAAGCAATGATTATCCTGATTCAATTGATTCAATTTCGCAAACGACAATTTGGGTTCGGAATATTTTACGGTGATGTTAACGGGTTCCCGTTCATGTGAATATTAAGTGCCGATCATTGTCTGCTGATGAATCGCAGATGGTGCAAATAGAAAAATATAAAAAAATCTTTCGCGAGAAATCACGGAGATCTTATGCATCTAACATACTGCATGAAGTTCTAATAGCGGAACCTTCTTTATTAGAGAGGTAAAGTGATTAGTTACCACAAATAATACGACAACAACCGAATATTCACGAAAAATAGATAGATTTCTTGTAAGACAGCAAAGAAATTTAGTTTTTGCTGTTATTGAAAATGCATTTTTAACACTTTGCCTTAAATACCGAGTCAGAATGTATTATCGATGACGTACCATATTAGTGGTATACAATATTTAACAGGATAAAATAAATGACACGGATCAGTTCTGTCAAACGTCGATTTGGTCGAAAGCTTGTGATTTTTGGGGGTGAGCGCGAGTGACTGGTCTTCCTACTATTTAGTGGGGAGACCAGTCACTCGCGCTCACCCCCCTGTCAACCTAAGAACCTAGCCTGTAACCATTTGACAATCACTTCAGACCAGGTCTCGTTTTGCTACGGAGTGAGGCGCCTTCAAGTTGGAGGATCCCTCCTCTAGCAGGAGGGAGGGAGGAATTGCCAGACAGTGAGGTCTTTTATCTTTTACGACGGCCTAAACATAATGTGCCACATGGTTCCATTTGTCAGCCGATCCAAGCATCACCGTGATTATATTATTCGGGATGAGGTCTTCCGACTCTTTGTAATAGGCTTGTCGCAACTTGTCCCATTTTTTGCAAATAAAAAACGTCTGGCAGGCATCGTCTTCCTCTTCTAGACAAAATTGACAGTCAGGGGGCCACGACTTACTAAACTTGTGCAGGTAAGACTGAAAACAGAAAGAAGTTAGTCTCACCATGCCTTCAATTTAGCCACGGTCTCAGACCCGGGATGAGTCGCGTAGTCCGTCTTCCCTTCTGTCAATTCAGCCAAGACTGTCGACAATCGTTGAGTGAGCGCTGTCTCTCTCTCTTCACGAACAATTGTCTCTCTCGTATCCTCTTTTCGATGCAGGTAAATAGGGTGGCGATCTCTTTCAAGGAGGGCGAGAGGTATCACGCCTGCAAAAACTCTCACGTCTAATATGAGACTATCAGATGTGAAGATACAATCCTTAGTGCTCCTCTTCTCTCTACCTATAACAAGCGTTTTTAGAACGCCTTCTTACTGGGAGTGCCGCCCCATATTTCCGCTCCATACTCTGCAGCACTCATCAAGAGGCATCTTCTTGATGGGTTAGGTCCTCTACGTTGTCCATAAGTCCACTCAGAACCAATACCCCCAAAGCAGCTTTCTCAGCCGTTGCCCTGATTTGCAGAGAGAAAATGATCTTCGAGTCGATCAGTAGCCCCAGGAACTGGCTTCGATTCGACTAGTATGCCTCCAATACTGATCGTCTTTACTCTACAGATTCTCTTCTTTGTCAAGATGACCATTTCGGTTTTCTCCAGTGCTAGGAGAGCCCGCGCGCAGTCATCAAGTCTCTCATTTGGTGAATTAGCATAGTAAATAGGGCTTGTTCAATGGCCCAATGACGAAAGCCGCAACATCATCCGCATAACTGATTAAACGCAACTTATCTGGGATCTCCACTACAAGTAGATTTGAATTTGAAATAAATTTAAGGTATGTATATTGCTTATTAAATTAGTAAACCAATAATATAGATTTAGGAATGATTCGTTATGTCTTATCACTTAATAATATATTTTAACTTTTCACCGTCTGATGTCTGACATAATAGATTAGGTTATCAGATCTGGGTGTATGAATTTTATAAGTTTAATACCTTCAAAAAGTGTATCTACTGCAGAGAGTATTTTGTTTGGCATATCGGATGTAACGAAACTTGTGATCATGCTGGAGGATTTCGCATTCACTTTGCAAGGTGTATCACATAGTATATATCTTGACTAAACTCGGTAACTAGCCAAATTAATCAAGCGAAAAGAAAATAGCAGCAAATCAAATAGTGAATTAAAGCAACAGCTCGAAAATCATTTAACCTTGCTCTACAAAGGGTGCTGAATGACCCAAGCAGCATATACCGTGTCTATATGGTCAAGGACGTACTTGGTTCTAAGTTTAAGGGCTCTGGACAGTAGTACAAGAAAGCTGTTTTCAGGAATGAGTTGGCTGGTACTGTTCATGAAAGGGAAAAGAAGATTAAACAGAAAGACTGGGCATTTTTCGCATAATAAAAAAAAAACTCATGCCTTCAAAATTTGACAGCCCCGCACAACAAGTACAGCAGGAGAAGTTGATCAAACATAAGATCTTAAAATGAGAAGAGTGGGGCAAAGCAGCCTGAAAGGATTGCTACAAGGACCATGAATACCTAGGAAGTGGGCAGCTCCGGGGCTGTTGGTGGCCAACCCACTGTAAGCGAATATGGCCAGAGACTGCCAGTAGTCACCACAGTAGATCAATGCGGCCACCTCCAGGTAAGCAAAGCAGGTTTCCCATGGAAGTATGGGCAGGCGTTGGACAATTCCAGTGAGATTTTCAGGAGTTTCTGGTTCATCAAAAGTATGGACTAGGCTGCTATGGACTTCTGCAGCAAATACGTGACTAATCTCAGAGATGGATGGTATAGCTTGAGATTTAAGCTCTTTGCGGCTAAGGAAATTCCTTTGAGAGCAAGATTTTGCATTTGGTTAACAGTCAGGAAGGTAGAAACTCGGTAGCGTCTCCAGGGTCTAGGTATCAACGACCCAAATATATCCATGGATCTTTGGAAGTCCTCAAGACTACGGAACCTCAAGTATTCAGTCCCACGTTCCTTTCGCTCAGAAAGCAGAAGAGCCTAGAGGCTCTTGACCTGCATTTTGGTATGGCTTTCGGTATGCAAGAAAAATGAAATTTTATTATTCTCAAATACGGAAGGCCAGGATGATGTCGATGCAACAAGTGGGTTGCTGGAGGATATGAGGATTGACGAAATTCTGCCGAGTGGCGTTGAAAGTTGTGTAGGTTACTTTTAGCACTCCGAATATGCTTTGGACAACCTCAAGGTCTTTTTCAGGGAAGATGACATTGTCCTCGCTTTAATATAGTAGCAGTAGATTGATAGGAAGGTGTTCAGTGGGTAATCCAGAAGCATTGTCCGTTCGAAAACCCAAAATCAGGGTGGGAGCCTATTTAGCACAAAAAAAATACAGTAGCACTGGGCTTAAGAGTTATCTATAAAAGGATTTTTTGACAAAAGTTATAATTTTTTTTACAATTCAGACACTCTAATCGGTAGGACTAGAGTTGCACCCTGGTAAAAGGAAAGTATAAGTTGCTTTGTGCCGCGATCTTAGCTCTGAAAATTCAACTGTGGTTAAAATCCAGGGGTAGAGTCTTTATGACCCATGACCGACTAGTATTGCATAAGGAGCTACCGCATTTTTTTAATGTAGCAGAAAGGAAAGTCACCGTGTTAGTAGGATGCGATGCCAATGTTAAACATTCACTTTAGCGGACGAAAGATATGTCTTCATTATTTACAATTATATCTCTGTATACAATAAAAGTAACCCTCCAATCTTTTTTTTTTCCAGGTTTGAGCACTGTAGAGAGTGGAAAGGGGAGTTCAATATTAGACTTATGAAAAGTAGCGGAGGCATTAATTTAGAGAATTGAAAATTTTCTAGTTTGAGATATTTCCCAGACCATAATTGGATACTGTTGAACCGTAACATGATAAAAGCAGCCCCACAGCTCTTCAGGAACATAAAATATGACAAGAGTAAATTAAGAAGATTTTTAGTGCAAAAATATCAAAAATACACATTATTTACGCCCAAACGATTGAAGAACTGGATATAAGGATCGAAAAATTCGAATTCAGTAAAACCTGTCAAGGAATCTGCTCCTCTGTGGTGAAATAAGAATTTGACGATTGTCAGAAAGCTAATTAAGGAAATTTTCAATATCTAATATAAGCAAAAGTATATGCTTATAACTTTACAAAGGCTACTTAAGAATGTGCACACAATCAACTCAGCTAGGAAAGATGCTCGGTAGGATTACTGCCAATCTATAGAAAAGTAAAGAATTCAGTCAAGAGCGTGACATTTTGCGCAGATAGCTAGGCTACTATCAAGCCTCTTAGACCGGTAATAACATCCTCTAACATGAAATGGAAAACATTTTATGACTTAAGTGGTCCACTTGAAAAATTGACCATTTTCTCTTGGTATTGCTATGTATATCGCTTGGGCGATGATCTATAAAGTATTTGATGAGTCCCGCTAAAGATACCAAGAATAAAAGAAAAAAACCTGATAATACAAAAAGATGGCTAAAAAGGAAATGTTCAAAACTTTAGCTTAACTGGACTGCGAGAAATTGCCAAAATAGATATGTAAATATGACCAAAAAGTATTTGACATACTTTCATATCTCTACGCTGGTGTCAATGTTCGTTGGCCTTGAGAACAGCCAAAAGAGCCCATTTTTAAGTTTGCAGTAATTGAGCAGGGACAGGACTTTTTCCGATCTTTGTACATGACTTAAATTATCAGAAATTGCTGTCAACTCAAATACTTTCCATAAAATAAGCGTATCTCCTTTTTGATTAACACCAAGTGGTTACGATACCTCTTATTCGTTTCCCCAAAGCAAACTTTTGATGTAACGTGACCAACTTCAGGAGGAAGAATGACAACAGCAACTTGAAGCTAGTTTCCTGGCATTTTGTCACAGGAAGTAAGACATGTTCAGGACTAAGGATAGACCAAGGATAGATCTCTCCATCCTTTTTCATTCTTAAAGCGGTTTTATCTTCATGCGTTGATCCCGACCCACACCAGAGGTACTTAAAGTGTTATTCCTAGCCGTTACAATTTTCACAGATCCAATTACGCGGTTATGAATAATGGGGTTAGCTCGGTCAATTGGTTCTTCTTCTTCCGAAATCTTAACATTGATGATACTGCACAAACATTTTATTCTTTTCTGGACTCCTTAATTGTATTGCACACTACTACAATCCGTACTTAAAAGAATAACGACGGACCGTTGTTCAATAAGCAAATTGCAAAAGTATTGAAAGCAATAGATAGAGCCCGTAAAAGGTATCTTACCAGTAGGCTGAGTTCTGACTTGCAATATTTTAGAAGGCTAAGATCTGAAGTGAAGAAACTCATGACTGCTGCCCAACTAGAGTATATTAGATATGAGGAGGGCAGAGCCGAACAAAAACTTCTGGACATCATAAAAACTTTAGAAAACAACTGTACTTTTCCAAACTCCATGGCATCGAAGCCTCAAAAAAAAAATTTTTTGCGGGATATTCGCTCATTACTTTTCCTATTTTAAACAAACAAGAGGATGACCCCGTGTTTTTGTCTCGAGTCTGACCATCGTTCACCGCTTATCCATTCCTTTTCTTATATCAGTTTAACAGATGTGGAGCTACTTTTTATGGCCCTGATGATATCGTAATGTTATTGCACTTTCCTAATCATTATGTGTTCTTCTGTCAATTATGTTTGACCGTAGTCTGCCATCTGGTTCTTTTCTCACTACCAAGAAGAGTTCATTGTTTTTTCAATTCATGAGTCAGGAAATAAGGCTTGCAACTCGAACTACCCCTCATAACTCTTCTATCTTCTCTCAGTAAGATCGTTGAATGCATAGTCTACAATATATTTTATTCGGTTTTCCGGCTTCAGCTAGCTACTGAACAGTCCATTCCGTGTCCACTGAAATGGAAGCAGGTGCCACATTATGTTCAGGCAGTCCTAAAAAATCAAATGGACTCAGAGTAGGCGGGGACGTCAGGGCTTGGGGATCGCTTGCTTGGCAATTCCTCTAAAGGAAGGATCCCCAGCTTGAAGGCGTCCCACGGCGTAGGAGACCTGGCCCGAAGTAATGTGCGAAACGTTTCTAGGCTAGGTTCTCAGGTTGACAGGGGAGTTGTTTAGTGGGTAGTTCAGTCGCTCGCAACCATGGTAGCCCCACACGCAGTGCGTGAATGGCATCTACTTTCCAACCACAAAAAAAAATATAATTGCTTATATAGTTTTGTTATCTTTTGTTGCTTGTTGAACTTCAATAGTCATCAGAACTAATTTGAACTTTTCATCTTACTGGTAATTTTTGACATTATTTTGTAATATCTCATAATGAATTTTCACATTTGGTTAAATAGTGTTTATTCGTACAAGCGTACTCCGAGATCAATTGGGGTTTCTCAGGGGGTGTTCCGAACTTTATATCCGCAGGTAGACGAACAGTCTTTCCAAAAATGACTTTGGATGACCCGTCGATGCATGTTCAGCAGCTCTATACGCCATCAAGAATAATGGGATGTGCCAGTCCCAGTCTCTTTGGTTCCCGTAAACTATCTTGGTTAGGTGTTTATTGAGTATGCCGTTGAAACGCTCGACCATTCCATCGGATTGGGGATGCAGCGGTGTTGTCCTCGTTTTCCATATTCCCAGCAGCTCGCACATTTCGCCAAAAACGAATGATTCAAAGTTTTGACCTTGATCCGAAAGTAGTTCACAAGGTGCGCCGTACCTACTGACCCAATTCGACACTAGCTGTAGCCTCGGGCCACTTGCTGAAATAATCAGCCACAATTAGCATCTACCGATTTCCCCATTCGGATTCAGGAAAGGGTCCTGCGATGTAAACAGCAATCTTTTCCAATGACACGCCCACGTTATAGGTTTGCATTTGTCCTCACAGTCGTCGCTTTGGGCCTTTGACGGAAGTGCAAATCGTGGATCGACGGCACCAGTCTTCTACGTCTTCTCGAGCGTGTAGCCAGTAAAATCCTTCCCGCAATTTCGCTAACGTCTTGTTAACACCAAGGTGGCCTCCCGAGGATCCTTCATGCATCTCCTTAACCAAATCATGGATACGGCTTTTGGGAAATATAGTTTGCATCCTATAGGAGCTGCCATCCGCCATTTCCTCCGCCTGAAGGGAGTTCCATTGTGCCCAATAGCTTTTCAGGGTGGCGCCATGCATCGAAAAGTCCTTCCCCTCATGTCGCCCAGTTGTCTCCTTCCATACTAGCAATGGTCCGATATCTTCATCGGCTAACTGGGCATTTCGAACCTCCTCCGATGACCAACCTTCATCAAATTCGGCAGTTATCACTCGCAGATCAACGGGCAGTTCTTTTCCTCAATCCATCGGCAATGCTTACAGTAAGCTGGACATGGACGACGAGATAGGGCGTCAGTAATTCCATGAACTCCACCCTTCCGATGAACAATTTCGTAGTCGTATGACTGCAATCTTTCGATTCATCTTGCAACTTGTCCCTCGGGGCTTTTGAAGTTGAGCAGCCATCTCAGCGATGCATGGTCCGTTTGAAAGACAAATTTCTGGCCATATAGGTACTTGGGGAACTGCTTGGTGGACTCTATTATAGCCAATAGCTCCTTCCTGGTCACGCAATAGTTCCTCATATTTTTGAGAGAACTCGGCTGTAATACGAAAGGACTCTTTCTTCGCCGTCGATCTGCTGGGAGAGTACAGCTCCAATACCACTGTTGCTTGCAATGGTGTTGACCACAAATATTTTTCCGGGTTTCGAGAATGCCAGCACGGGTGATTCACATAGCTTCTCCTTCAAGGTCTCAAAGGCTACCTGGCATTGTTCATTCCAGACATACGGACGATTTTTCTCGGTTAAGTGATGGAGACATTTAGCTATTTTGGCAAAATCCTTGACGAATCTTCGATAGTAGGTTGCCACACCCAGAAAACTTCTATTTAGCGCTTGTTGTTTGGTGTTGGCCAGCTTTTCACGGCTTCAATTTTCTCAGGGACTGTTTTGACCCCTTCTGTTGATACGACGTGTCCCAGGTATTTTACTTCAGCTGCAAAAAGGGTACACTTGTCGGGACTAAGTTTCAAATTTTCCAGTCGCAATCGGGCGAAAACCTCTTCTAAGTTCCGCACATGTTCTTTGAACGTTCTCTCAATAACAATGATGTCATCTAGGTACACCAAGCAGGTCTTCTAGGTGAGGCCACGTAGCATGTACTCCATCAGGCGTTCGAAAGTGACTGAAGCACTGCAAAGGCCAGATGGCATCACCAAAAATTGCCAAAATCCGGTCCCAACTGAAAATGCGGTCTTTACTCGGTCCTTCTTGTCAATTTCTACCTGCCAGTAGCCATTCTTGAGATCGAGTGTAGAAAACCATTTGGCGTCGGGTAAAGTGTCCATGATGTCATCGATGCGTGGAAGCGGGTAACTATCTTTCTTGGTGACGTCGTTAAGCTGTCTATACTCAACACAGAAACGAGTGCTACCATCCTTTTTCTTTACTAAAACTACTGGCGCAGCCCATGGACTGACAGAAGGTTCAATAACATATTGTTTTTCCATATCCGACATCAGTGCGCTCACTTCTCCTTGTTTGGCTATAGGAAAACGTCTCGGTGCTTGTCGATTGGCTTGGCTCCCTGTGTATCGATGATGTGAGCTACCATACTTGTTCGGCCTTGGTCATCCGGGCTTGTTGAGAAGATATCACTGTATTTGGTGACCAGATCAGAGGCTGGCTTGAATAGCTGCACTGGCAATTTGACCTGCTTCAATATTGCAGAGGTGTATTCCCAGGCTTTGTCTGCGTCTTGCCTCCTTTTCCAATGATTGTAGTGAGTGGCTTCCAAGGAGGTGATGGGGGAAACAGGCTGGTAGCTGCCGATGACTTCTTCCGCTTTGATGCTCGTGGTTGAGTCTGCGGTGTTAAGGAATCTAACCGGCACATATCCGTTCCTTATAGATCTTACAAGGCTTCGTCCTACAATTAAAGTGCGTAATATGGACGTCTTCGTTGGCTGTATCAGATAAGATCGCTGGTCTCCAGAATCACCATCAATTTGGCCCATACAATGCTTTCAAAAGAATTCGGTACATCAGTGTCGGCACATACTACCACATTCATCTTGGGAATTAGGACGCTGGGATCCTACACCAAAACTTCGAGATTCTGCCGTTTCAAGACCCGTTTGCCCAAGTCCAACGTGATTCCATGTGGTCGCAGAAAATGCATTCCGAGAATGCAGTCATCCATAATGTTCGCGACTAGAAAATTATGTCGGATTACAAAGTCTCCCAACTGTATCTGGAGGTTGACCTCTCCATGGATAGGTGCAGTTTCTCCCCTAGCTGTCCGTAGTGAGAAAATCCTGCCCTTGTGAAGTTGTTGTTGCCTCACTAGGTGTGGTCGGATGATCGATCGGGTTGCAACAATGTCGACTGTTATGGTGCAATGTTCTCCGTCAACTTGACCCGGAAGGCATACGTCTGCTTCTCCACGATGTAGTTTTGACACGGTGATTGTGGTGCTGAGGACGCCAATCCTCCTAGCCAACCCCTGCCCCACGAAGTTGGCTCTTACATCTTTCCCGACCCCTCAGCTTGAAGGGCTTCCATTCTGGGCTCCTGACTTGGTCTAGGTCTTCTCTTAGCTGCACACTCTAGACAATAGCTTTGCAGGTGCCCCTTCTCTCCGCGATTCCAGCATCCTGGCGCTCCATTTGCCTGATGCTTTCGCTCTATATCGACGCGCTCACACCTGCACTACCTCGCGAGCCCGGCATCGGATGCAGAAGTCACATTTTTCGAGTCACATTTTTCGCTGCCTCAAAGTTTTAACTATAAGCCAATGCATCCTTAACCGTTTGCGAGCTAAGCGCATGTTGCAACTCCTGGTCCTTCAATGCGCGGATGAATGCTTCTGTCGCTGCATCATCTCGATGTTCTGGGTCGTACGCTGTGTAAGCCAAAAGTGCCAGTCGCTCAATGTCATGGGTTAGCTGCTGTAAGATTTCGCCAGACTTCTGCATCCGATACCGTAGTTGTGACCGATAAATCTGCTCTAGATGATTGCCTTCATAATGCATGTCGAGCGCATTTATTATAGCAGCCGAATTTGAGTGCAACTCAACGGGGATCGTCTGCAAAAGCTCGGCAGCTGAGCCTCTTAGAGCAAAAATTAATGCAGTTGCTCGTTCCTGCTCATTCCAGTGATATGCCCTAGCGGCAGCTTCAAACTGGGTTTTATAAATACTCCAGACCGTTTGCCCATCGAATATTGGTGCTTTCACATTTCTAGATGAGCTTTGCGCTGCGGTTGTAAGTGGGGCCGGTAAGGTGGTTACTGCTGCCTTCGCTGCATACAATTCCTTTTTTACTTTTTCCATCTCATTGTTGATTCTCTCCTTGACCTGGTCAACCTTTTTTTTGACGCCTTTAATCTGTTTGTTCAGACTACCGAGCTCCGCATTTATTTCAGTTGACTGTTTTTGGAAATCTCGATCGCTTGTTGGTCCAGCTTCACTGATGGTTCATTTAACATCGTTGATTGTTTGTCTAGCTTCACAGTTAAACTGGATGACTGCTCATTTAGCTTTGCTGATTGTTCACTTAGCTTCACTGATTGTTCATATAGCCTCGCAGTTGAATTGAAAGACTGTTGTTACTGCTCTTGCTGCATCAGCATCTACATTTGCATCAGTGCATTTTTGGGTTCCTTTGATTTTGGTTTTCTGCTTCTCTAACTCCTGCGCCTTTTTCCACATCTGATTGCTCCCCCGAATCCAGATACGCACCTTCCGACTCGATCGAGTCACGCAAGTGTGCAATACGTAAGGCCTTTGTTCCTTGTGTAGCCAGATTTCACTGTTCCAACTCCTCTTTAAGCTCCGATATGGTCAATTCATGGATTTTGTAGATGTAAGTTTCCTGGCATTTTGATTGTTTCGGTTATTTTTCCACCATTTTCCACGTTAAATGTCACTATTGTGTACTTTGAAAATGTTTAAAAGTTTTCACTTCCGAAATTTTCTTTCTCACTTCTTGACACCACTGTCGCGTGTTATGGTTCGCGGCCAATAATTTTAAAATTCCGGGAAAGTGAAAACGTAATGTCTTTTAAATTATGTTAAAAGAGTTTATTTGCTTAAAAATGCACAATAATTTATGTCAGTATTTCACAACTTGTCTTTCAATTTTTACTTCAACTGTTTATCACTTCACAATCAATATCGCTTTTAATTCGCACTGCACTATATCGCAGTTTTACTATATCGTGGTTGTAATGAATCCCCCCATTCATTCGGCTCGCCTTTATATGGGGTCTCTAGTAATTCAATCCATTTCTCATACTTTGGCGAACTACTTGGAATATTCGCGCAGCTTAATGAATGGGGCAGTGACGTCACTTTCAGATGTTGATCATGCTTGGTGGGTTCTTGTGGTTTCGAGTACATTCATTTTGTTAATCATGAGGTTCTTAATGGTAGTGAAAACAAATGCGACAGTAGTTCGCTGAATTATTTTTACATGTAACAATATGTTTTCAATTATATGGTTGATATTTCGTTGCCAATTCGGGGGTTAAAGTACAAGAGGAGTGGGATTTTCATGAGAACAACTGGAGAGACACTTGAGTGTAAGGATGCTCTGGTCGCGTGAAAGGTGGGGGGTTTCAATTCGTATGAAAAAAGAAGGCATGCATATAGTCAAAGTCCTTCACTCACGTATGTATGAAAATAAGCTCATTTCGCGTCCATTACTTTATATGTCTTTAATCGTATTTAATGGCGGGTGAGTTTCCATATTTTGGTGAAAAAATGAAAATGCAAGCGCTGCAGTTCGGACTTTATGATAAATGGGAACCAGCGATTAGTTTACTCAGTTCTGTTGTAACCCGCAGAAAAAAAGACGATCTTTATTCTAAAATATATGTTTTAAAACAAGCCCGTGTTAAAATTATTAACTTGTCTTACTGTTGTTTTTTGGCTGGTATGTGAATTTGGTTGAAACCTTTTAATGATTAGATCATCGGCAGACTCAAAGAAGAAGATCACGCGTATATATTGCCGTACTTTCTATACACAGCTAAATAAGCTTAACTTATTACCAAATGATTCAACTATTGCTTGTCATAAAGCTACAGGCTTGTAGTTTCTCCAATAAGCCTTTAAGGAAAATAATTTCTTTTGAAGAATGTAGTGAGCACAAAGTAGAACTAAACTTAATTAAAACTAGGTTGCAATGAAATCCTGCAATCCCTCATGTTTGCACAAACCAATCATGAATGCCAAACATCGTTTCTCCTCATCCACGTGACATTTACATGAGATAAATTGCATGATTGCAATTCAGTAACGACAATCTCTACTCGTCGTCATCTAAGATTTTATTGAATTCTTGTTGAAGTTCAATTGCCACTACTTGCACACGTTGAGCACCCATCTAAGGCCAAGAAGGGAAAACGAGGACGTTCGCAAGGATTAATTGAAATTTCTTGTTTCCCAATAAATCCTGTGTGCAAAGCTTCACGCCTCAATGCATCCGAGCCGTTATTGCGCGCGACATTAGACTTGCACTTCAACGACTTTCCTCGAACTCGAGGATTTTCACCACTATCGACTTTAACAATCTTTTACCATTTATTTCCCAGTCGACTTTCTCTACTTTTCACTCTTCCGTTTCGTCCGCGCTCTGTTTGAACTAGAATGCGAGAAATCAAACGAAACCTTTCTATCCTTATCGGTCAAGTACTCTCATTGCCCACTTATTGGATCAGAGCTGCTGGCAAAAGTCGTTTCAGTGGTGATTAAAATTAAATTGCTAGTAGACAAGTTTTATTCAAACCTAATGAGAAAAATTTAAAGTTGATAAGAAATGTTGAGCAGAGTGCTCTCCAACCAAGGAAGTTTACCCATAGAGCTTTACTTCTATGTATCAGTAAGAGAAATAGTCTTCCCTGAAGAATCAATTCTGATTTCCCCGTCACCGGACCTTTCATAGATTCTCCTAAGATAATTTGATTTGATAAATACGCTTTATTGAGAATATTGATAATAATTTATACAAAACTTAAATTGAAGGCATAAGATAATTTGACGCTTAAGAAAAATAAGTACATATGCAAAAATTCTCTTTCTTAAGAAATTAATTTCCCCAGGAATAAAAATTAATTTTGCTGGATGTATTTGTTGTGTATAGTAGCCACCAGCAATAAGCGTTTTCGTACCAATGTTCTTAATTTTTAGGATTTTATACTACTTAAAAACCTTATTGAAATTAGTTTTCTGTGTCCATCCGCCCATTTGTGTGCCACAGCAGTTGTTCTCCGCAACTATTGCAGCTACAGACACCAAACTTTTTAGGTAGATAAAAGTTATGAACCCTTAAAAATTTAGGTATAAGCAAATTGTCAAAAGTTGTAACGGGGTTCCTTCTAGGGCATTGTATTATCGTTTCACCAAGGGGTGCTCCGATCAGGCTCTTTTTGGCCCCGGATGGCGCAGGTGCCATTCATCCGCCCTTGGAGCCCGATTGGAGCCGCCGAACAAGGTTACGGCTCCTCGGAGAGCAAAGAATAGAATCCTAGCTATCTCAGATCCTATTCTATCAAATCGCGATCCCCTACAACGCCTGAAAATAACGTTAGAAAAGCCAGGAAGATCTGACCACCACGGGCGCTTGGCAACTCCGCGAATTCAAAACGACGCCAGTAAATCTCCTTCTTGGGAAAAAAAGATATCTTCCCGCTCACGAGCAGAAAGTTCACAATTCGAGTATCTAAATCAGAAAAAGTAAAAAAAACAATCGAAATAAATTCACTACAAGTAATCCTTAGCTTTAAAATTTCATAAGGAAATATATAGAATATAAAAAAACGGTTGGCCAGCACTTACGACGATAATTGGTTTTTGCTGTTTATTTGATGATTGTGTTATTTCCAAATCTCCACTGCCAATCTCATTGATTTATTTTCTAGATCTCCAATGCCAATTTCCTTGATTTATTTTCTAGACTTCCACTGGAAATCTCCTTGATTTATTTTCTCCGGTAGATTCTTGTCTCGGCTCGCACTCTTCACCAGATGATTTTTCCTGCTAGAAAGAAGCACAGGACATCCTTCAAGCGCCCTTTTATTAGATTCTCGGCCAAAGGCTCATTCGGGGAGGTCGAGGACCTTAAAAATCCCACTACATGCGGTCGGCTAGGAAGTTTCCCAACACTAGAATCGGTGCTTTTGGGTGTTCATGGAATCTGATTCCCACTAAACGAGTTTGCAGAAATGTGAATAAGACAATTTACTGACAGTTTGGGTTTGTTACTGTTGTCGCTGAAGAACAACATTAGCGGCGGCATTCGACATGTGTTTTGATTTGGATTTGCTGGACGGACTAGTGGTGGAGGATGTTGCGATATGGCGTAATTGTTTATTGTTGGAATTTGCATCCCTCTTGGGTTGTCATTTGTGTATTGCTGACGCGCCGTCATTAAGTTTTGCAAAGTTTGTATGTTTTGAACATTTGCTTTGTTATAAGTTCTTTGGACTTGCTGTTGAGCATAGTTTTGTGCAATCGTTTCAACAGCTCTCATGGCTCCTGGGGCATATGCTAGAGACCAAGCATGAACAGCTGCTTGTGTTAGAGCTTGTTTGCTTCTTCAGCGTTCCACTAACGTTGTTCATTTTGGCATTCACAGTTCCAGTAGCCGGGGTGGCATTAACCACATTGTGTACATATTTCTGTTGCATGACGACCTGGTTTTTACGAACATTGTGCGGCAAATGAGCATTTGATTGCTGTGAACACGGCTGATGCTGCCCCTACTGGTAATGAGGAGACGATTGGCTTATGGTTTGCATCCTCGTCACTACCTGTACATTTCTCGATATTCCCACTTTCTGGACCATTGTCTCTGGCGCTGAGTTGGAACTACCATTCAACACATTGTTACCAGTTGATGAGATATGATGGACTTGTTGTTGTTGAACTACATTCAATTGTGCCGATTGGTTTCTTGCTGTTGTCAAAGATGATATTCCTTTTGCATTAAGGAAATTAAATGTCGGTTGACTACCTCCGGGAGATTGTTTCGCTAGAACAGCTGGATTGCTAACGACTAACTTTGGATTTCCATGTGCGTGGCCTCCATTCAATAATGAATCGATGAGCATATTCCCGCCATTACCATCGCTCACCAATTTCAGGATGTGAGGTTGATTCATTAAATCATTGGCTGTTAAATTTATCACATATGTGCAACCCGCAGCATTTGAATTTTAGCTTAAGGTTGCATGCTCCAAAAAATCCTCACTAACGATTACTTTTCCAGGTTGTGCCTCTTGCAAAATTGTTGTGGTTGTAGTTTGATGATGTTGAGATGATTGGGTTTGGTGTTATGCAGGTTGCTGAACTTGATGAATTTGTTCACCTAGTACCAATTCATAATACCTAAAACATTTTTGGTGTACGTTACTTTATGCTTTTTGCTCGTGGGGTTTGCGTTTATTCGCGGCTGATTGCGTAAACTTGTCCCAAGATCCCTTCGTGGTTGACGCGAATATAACCTACATGGCATTACCCCGTAACAATTGGTTCTGTTGCATAAGCTACGAATAAGTATTGGTATGTCTGATGATTTTTCAGTTTTGTAAAAGTTTTACATACAAATTATATTAGGACTCTTCAGCATGTCTGCAAGAAGATTTTCACTAGAACGGTGGTTATAAAATTCTTCTGATTCTGATGACCATTCTGAATACGATATTGTCGCAAGTAGGACAGACCCAGCACGTATAAGGTACACGTCGGAATCAGATGGAGACGAATTCAATCCAATAGTAATTGGGAGTTCTTGAGATATAAGATGGACTATTGCGAATTTCTCGCCGCATATTCTCAATTTTTCAGCAACAAATTCAGAACTACAGGGAAGTGAATAAGGTTCTTCCTCAACCATTTTGAACTTTTCTCAAGCGTTGTTTTCGGAAGATTCGGTTCTATACATTGCAGAAAAAACAAATTACTACTGGTGCCGACAAATTCAAAGGAGCAACTTAAAGCCAACACAAGGATGAAATTAGATGAACTCTATTGTTATATTGTTGTGTCGGTATTAATGACAACGAACAAAAATGTCATTAAAATAATATAGATCTAAAGACAAATAGTCGAAAGGCTTCGAGGATCCTTTAATGAAATATTTCAGCCATACCAACGCTTATGTATAGATGAAATCCTACTCCTTTATAAAGGTAGACGTTAGGAATTTTTTTTTAACCGATTCTTAAATGAATATAATTTTCTTTTGTAATACTTAAAACGATCATATCGAAAGCTAAATTAATACTGAACAGTATAGTACAGATATTGATCGAGATTTATACCAAGATATCGAATGCAAGATTTATGTGGAACCCGTTCCGAACTACCCTCACCAGCCATAATGTGGAAATCCTTCCAATTACGCTTCAAGTCTTGACTGGCTCACTGCAGCGTTGTCTGAAAAAATTGCTTGGCATTTCTGCGCATTGATTTTCATTCGCCAATTGTTGGCGTAGAGTTGGTCATCATTAAATATTTTTTCTTAGACTGTTCTGAACTATTGTAGTTATTTGGTCTGCCATATGCATGACCAGATCATCAGCAAACGCTACCAATGATCGCGTTGGCGAGACGTTAAATTCAAAGTCGTTCAATAGCTTGCGAATGAGTATTGAGAAATGTAGAGGCACAGTAACTGCTCCCTGCTATAGTCCATTCAAGTCCGTGAAGTTGTATATTGTCTTCAGATTTTCATTAGTTAAAGCAAGTAATTTCCCGTACAACAAATTGAACATCATGGCGACAAGGAATCTGGAGAACCTGTATTCAATGAGTTTAAAAATTAGTCCATCCAACCACACCATATTGAAATACATTCTCTATCATTTAGTTCCCAACATATGTCTGAGGTTACTGTCGTTATCGCGTGTATCGTTGAGTGTCTGGCATGAAAACCAGATTATCGATTCGGCATCAAGTCATATATCTCTATATTAGCATTTAATGGTTTGTATGGTATTGTGTAATGATTTTCACTCGTTAAGAGTGCCGATTGTCTGGCACAATTGTCATTGAGCTATAAAGAAGACCGACCTCAACGGACTAGCTTCATTTCACGACCACACACGCGTGCTTTTCGACTAGCTATTTGCGGGATCATATGAGGCCGGCTCTTGTCATGCCACGAAGATGCACTACAAAAAGTTGATCATGCATATTCTTATCTACAAGACATACCGATCAATTTTCATTACGTTTAGAAATATTCTGTGATGTGTCAATTAAGCTACTCTACAGTAATTCAAATTTTTTTACCTTGTTAAAGTTAACGGACACGATGGCTCAAGATAAACGGAAACATTGTGCAAAAAGTAAGCATTACTTTCCCTGAAGAAGGTTATTGCATTACAAGGGGAATTTCATACCTAAAGATGTCTCTGCCTAATGGATGGAAATTAAATGGGGGAAGTTATGTTTAACCTAGTTTCGACGGGGTAACCAGCTTCGCTCTTCAGAAGCAACTACCCTTGATCACCACAGGGCTGCTCGACTGCTTATGGTTCTTTTTCTTCTTCTTTGTAGCACTGCAGCCCCTCTCGGGCCCTCGCTTAGAGATAGTCAGAGTATCTCATTTCTATGACCGTATTGATTTTTTCGGAAGCTGATTTGGTCAGTACCATGTTCCCGTGTGCCTGCTCAGCTATGATTTGACCTGATTAAATCAGTACATATCAACGATGAGCGAACACTCATAGTCTGTCCGAAAAATCCCCTGAACTTTATTACGTTGCTTCCAACAAGATTTGAACCTGGGACCTACGGCTTATGCGTTCATGCCCTAACCGCTAGACCACACAGACACCCTGCTTATGTCTACTACAATCAATTGAACGCGTTGTTGATGTAAGGCAGCAAGCTGATCGAGCCACAGGTTTTAGGGCATGAAGATTCTTTTCCTTTCTCCCAGAAATATCGTGGCCTTTTGTAGTGAAAGTAGGTATTAAAAATGTCCGTGAAGGACGGCAGCGATGGTTTGCTGCCTCGGCGAAAGAGGATGGTAATATCAGCCGAGATTGGTGTTGTCTGGGGACGCGTGAATGTGCTGGCAGGCTAGCGTTGCGGTGTCGTGGGGCGGGCTCTTTCCCCCAGCACACGGACCTACTACAAAAGAATTTCGCATTCACGAATTCTCGGGTCTCAAACAAGGTCGACTGAAGTCGAAAAATATAGGTAACTACCTAAAGCCGGCAATTGCTTGTTCAAAGAACAAGTCGAAATGAGTCAAAACAGACGGACTTGGGGTGACTTCGTCGTTACCCGACGATTCTTCTGGCCCACAAAAAAGAGTGGGGCATCCGGATGGGGATGATGCTCCTAAAACCCGCCCTACCAGATCAAGATCCAAATGTTGACGTGGCCATATATTTCCCTCGTACAAACATACTTTGCATGAGCCCTCCCATCAACGAGAAATATGGATGTGACCAATTTATGTCATAGAATTATGTGATCGGGTCACATAACGCACGTGAGCGGAAGCCCACTCAACCCGGGAAGAGTCCTTGAAAACAACAAAATAGGTGGAGCGCACCCGATGGCTAGCCCATTTTCAGTGAACCGCCTGCCATCGTAGCGGGTCCTATACCTGGTCAGAGGGGCAGAATAGAAAGACCGAAGGGTATATTTTTAACAACTCATTTTATTCTATTGTGATTCACTTACATAAGATCACAATAAAACAAGCAATTTTCAATGGATCGTTACATGGTAACTAATAATGGACAACATTAATTGAAAGGAGGAACACCAGAATGACATAAGTGTCTCAGGAATGTGAAAAACTACAATCTGATTAAAAATATCGTAGAAAAGCTCCTATCCCGCATATAAATCAAACTTTAAAGCTATGAAGACCACGATAAATTTAAAAATATTTTCGCACGAGCAATTAACTTTGCATTTGAAGATTGCGAAATCATCTTAGAATTCGAAGAGAGGATTCAAATGAAGCTTTTATTTTTTCCTTCGCCAATTAGAAAATGCATGTAATAAAAGATTTAAAAGAAAATAAACGTGTACTTACCATCATTCACACCAGGCGCCCGCTGGTGATGTGGTAAAACTTGGCTCCAAGAAGACAAATTTTTCCTCCGAATTCTAAATTAACATTCTTTTAATTAATTTAAATTTAATAAAATGTTCTTTTATTTGAAACGGTATCTTTTACTCTGGATTTAAATATTACGATTTTTTCACTAACTATACGATCGGGCGTATTGCTCCTCCGTCTCTACTAATTTCAAATCACAGTTTTTAATTAGTTATTTGACCGCAGAATTTTCTTACATACTCTGTTCTATTAAAATCTACATGGACTGTAAATCCTTAATTTGTTTCGATTATTCCACTTCCATTAACAAGGCTAGCACACTGAAATTGTAAACAATTCCGAAAGCGCCAACACAAAACCGCATCCGAAAATAATATTCCTTCTGTGATGTTGAAAATTTAAATGGCATGATTTGCTTATTAGTCAGTCCAGCCGGAACGAGAGATTTAAAACAAATTCACTATATGGGTTTTGTCGAATGTGACCGATTTCAGAACATTTATTTGTGCTTGCTTATATTCCCGAGCAATGTGAAATCTTTAAATATCGACTATTTCATCTGGGCTGAAAGTTTTCAGTGGCATGCACGGAAAGGTATGTCCTACTGTTCATCTTTGTAAGCATCCGTTAGTTAAACGAAAGATGACATAAACACTGATCACACCATTTCATTAATTCACTTGATCAAATATCAACATGAGTTGAGATTTCAACAATAAATTGAAACGACACTGCTTCTACAATTTGTATCACTCAAAAATTGTATGTTACACAAATAATCGTTGCGTTTTCACAGGCGAAATCCCGCATAAAGTTTTAATAGGCAAAAAATTACAAACATCGAATTCGAGTTGACAGCCGATGAAACACCAGTTTCAAAATTCAAGTATCTCTTTACTTGCGGCAGCCGCGCTAGTTCGCGATTTGAAGCAGACTCCTCGATCCGTAACCAAAGCTTGTCTTTCTTCTTTTTCCCGTGTCGCTACCGGTAAAGTTCCATCAGCTGCCCACTCAACTGAGCTCGAATTCATTCCGTCCTATAATGCACCGTTGGCCTGCACTAAATCAGTTTTTCCACATCCTAAATTGTAATGGGCAGATTTAAATTTTTTTTTTTTTAAACCAAAATTTACCTGAAGTAGAGAAATTTTAAATGAACTAAAGAAATTTGAACTGAGGTAAAGAAATTTAAATGAAGTGAAGAAAATTTACATGAAGTGAAGAAATTTACATGAAGTGAAGAAATTTACATGAAGTAAAGAAATTTGCATGAAGTAAAGAAATGAAAATTTTAAATAGTAATAAAAATTAAATTTTATGGGAAATATAATTAAAAGAAAACATTTAAATTTTAATATAGAGGAAAATTTAATATAAAGTTACATTTAATGTATAAATTAGATGAAAAATTATTCTACAAATTATAATTATAAGGGGAAAAATTACATATTTTTTTAAAATCTGCCATTACAATTTTGAATAGGAGATCGGAGGGTTTTCGAGCAGATTACTTGTATGACTGCTCGGTTACTACACTTTTTCACTCATCTGGGAAATATGAATTCCTCAATGTGTTGTTGAATAATATGCAATCATTCCTAAAAGCAACCTCAGGCAAATATCAGAGAACTATATTGGGTATACCGTCAGTACCACATGATTTCTTGTTGTTTATGCTGCTAAAGATGAAACACAAGTCTTCATAGCTGACAAAATAATCAATAAGATTCAAGCTCAGTATGAAGTCAGATGTCAATTTTTCATTGAAATAAAGGATTGATCCGCCGTTCAGACTTGGTTTGAAATCGGAAACATTTGCTTCAATGGCTTCTGAGAGTCTTTCCATCTCTTAGGGCTTGGTAGATGAATTACTTCAAAATCAGTTCCAATTGGGCAAGTATCTGCAATCCACCACATATAATCCTGTTTCCAATTCCATCCGGAGTCGTACTATCTTATTTCAATACCAACCCTATCGAGAAGATTTATCTCATCACTAGCGACTTCATGATTCAATACCTTTACTCAAGGCTTCTATGGATTAAGCTATTCGCTTTCATGAAAACGCCATTTGAGCCCTGTGTGCTAATACTCTTCAGTTTTTCGCCCATTGACTGCTGATTCCACTCCTTGAGTATAAATGAATTAAGTTCCAGACATTCTTCAGGTGTAATTTCAACAAAGCCAATGAGGGATGGTTGTAGTCCAAAAATCGTCGATAAATATTGTTGATGCGTATAAGAAGAAGGCTTTACAATCTTTATAACCTTGCGATGGTTGTTTCATATTGTCGCATGTTATGGTTCGCGCCCAATAATTTAAATGTTCCGGGAAAGTGAAAACGCAATGTCTTTTAAATTAAATTAAAAGAGTTTATTAAATTACTTAGAAATGCACAATCACTTATTTGGTCTATTTCACAATTTTGAATTTTCACTATTAAAATCTAACTTCCACTTGTCCATAAATTCCTATCGCAATTGTCTACTAAGACCACTTCACAATCAACGAAAATCACTTTTCTATTACTCGAACAATATCGCTTTCCACGCACTATCGCAGTTTTTATCGCGGTCGAATGAATGATTCCCCCATTCATTCAGCTTGCCTTTATATAGGGCTTCTACCTATTCAACCCATTTCCCGTACATTGGCGAATGTTTTGCCGAGAGGTACCTGGTAGATTCGAGCAAATTAATGAATGGAGTGACGTCACTTTCAGATGTTGATCATGCTTGGTGGGTTCTCGGGGTTTCGAGTAAATTCATTTTGTTGATGTTCTTAACGGTTGTGAAAACAATTGCGACAGTAGCTCGCAGAATTATTTGTACATGTAACAATATCCTTCCATATTGTTTCGATGTTTAGTCTTGGGAACTACTTTCTCAATCGTTTCCAACGTCAGCTACTCTAGCTTCGACAAATAGCGATCTATTTCATCGTTAGTTAGATTCCTGTCTTTGAGGACCATTGAGCAAGCGTTGTCATCATCATGTTTCTGGTAACCCAGATACTTCTTCTGAAACTTACCCCAATCCGTTTTTTTTAAATACAATTGATGATTTCCATGTTGAACTGGAATGAAGAAAACATCATCCCTTTGATGATTGATTTCCATAACGATTGCGTTATGGTCACTTTCGTAAGACACACCTGTAATTTCTGTTGAGGACTATTAAAACTGAACTCAAGCCTTGCGATAGACATACAGAGGTCCAAATATGAATTTTTCCTATAGTATATTGGAAATTCTGACCCATATAGACTGCACCTGTATTGAATTGTGTTCTCTGTTATCCATGATTTTAGGAACACACCTCTTGGATGATTGGTGATGTTCAGCCATGATGTATACCAGGCATTCACGCCACCGGCAAAAATATAATAACTATCCAGCCTGTTTGATTCGAGTAGTTCGAACAAGTTGCATAGGTTTTGACCAGTTGCATCGGCAGAGATAATGAAGAGACGACCGTAGCCCAATTATTCAAAAATATATTGAAGGCCTTCGAGAAACAGGTTTTGAGGCAGATAATCGGAGCGAAGCTAGACGGGGACCAATGGTGAACTTGAAACCACCATGAGCTGTATGAAATTTTTGACGAGTCGAAGGTCTCAAGGATTGTAAGACTACGGAAACTGCAATGAGCTGGCCACATGAACCGTAAGGACGAACAATGGATACCCAAAAAACTATTCGTTGGGATAACTGAATGGCGGAGATCAGTGGGGAAACCGAGTATACGCCGGTCTGACTCTTTCGACGAAGACAGTTTATCGCTGCTCGGATTTCACATTTGGAGGACGCAGTCAATGGACCGAAACAGGTGCAGGTGCCTGTTCCAGGAAGCGAAGGCTGGAGAGGTGCTGTGGTGCTATGAAGAAGAAGAAGACGCTATGAAAGATACTAGTGGACTTATAATTATGAAAACACTCTTAAATTCAAATCGCGATCCATATAAACAATAAAAGCTTCAAATAAAGTAACTCAGGCGGGATCGTCATTATCAATTAAGATATCACAAAAAAGTATATGTCGACTGGCAAGTACATGCAAACCAACTTTTTTGGAGCTTACGGTTTGTTACGGATTTATTTATATGTCAGGATACAGCAGTTTTAATGTATTTTTTTACGCACAAGTGCTTGTCCTAGTTCATTCGGTTGTATAAACATGAAGTTTGACATCACTCTGTTTAAATAATGTTGTCAAGGAAACACAATGTAAACAAAAGCACTGCCAGGGAAGCGCTCATAGGCGCTCGCAATTGTTATTTTTGATGCTGGGATTAATAGACATTAAAATATTCATAGCAGGAACCAACTTGAAATATTGTAAAAACGAATGTACTTAATTGCATATTGCTAGTTGTTTGCTTTGAATTCAATCCAATGAAACCGCTGATATTATTAAAAGTCTTTAAATTTTGCCGCCTTCAGTTGCACCCAAAATTGGTGCAACATAGGCAAATGTTTTATAGCGTGTGTGAGTTCTGGGCCAGTTGATGCGTTATATATCTTCTACATCCCTTTGTCTTTTAACTCATGGTTTTTCAGAAATGTTTCACCAGAGATCATAATTCTTTAATATTCTTAAAAATCAATTGAATCTCGCTTAATATTCCAATAAAAAAATCTTGTAGAATTTTATGTTGGAACCATTAAGTTCTTCAAATTATATCTTCAACACATTATGCACCATCATCCAATTTAAGTTAGCTAGGATAATCAAATTCGCGGAAAATTAAATTCAGGAAAAATAAAGTGTGAAAGTTAAAAGCGCGTGGGTTTAAGGCGATCCTCTGCCAGAAAGTGTTTGCCTCGCTATTTCTCATTACGTGGAAAGTGCGACATTCTATCATGGGAATGCTTTCGGTTGAAAAAGTCATTCTTTAGGGGGCAAGGACACGACATAACATCATTAAAAGGCAAATTAAGAAATGTTGCTTTTATCCCAGGAAGTTGCTAAATGCAGGGATCTCCTATTTCAAGTGTAAGATTAGGTGATGTTTTTGCTTGCAAACGTCTCTTGAAGAATTAAGATAATTTTAGGGTCATTTCCCGTCGCTTATAGCCTTTAAAAGAGGTTTAGTTTGTTGTCTAATGCCAATTTGCAGGATAAACGCTTGCCTTAAGGTAGGCCTAATGTCTTTATCGCCTGAAATTAAGCTAAATTTAGAATAAATTTAAATTTTTATTGCATACAATTGATTTTATCTTCATATACAATTTACGTATCAAGCACTGCAATCTATCAATATCATAGTTATGTACGTCTAGTTTGTTGAGCGGCTAGCAATTAATACAAAGTTACACTTTATCTGATTTTATATCATGATTGAATGGCAGGCGTTGCATGAAAATTACTTTCTGATCCACCAACCTTTATTTTGCAAAAATTTTGAAGACCTCTCAATAAATATCAAAGCCCCCTTTCGTTCTTCCCTTACGCCATGAAGTTTATATTGGAGCGCAATCATTTCAGCACTACTAGCACTGTTTTTGTACCGCAATAAGGTAATTTCTTACCGCCCAATTCACAATTCAGTACTTTACTATATGTGCAGGAAGGAAAGATATATTTCTAGTACAGTACTAGAAATCTTCTAACTCCTTTAAGTCGTAACAAAACACCAGAGTGTGCAGGAAGCAAAGCTGTATTTCTAGCGCAGTAATAGAAATATTTCAAATCCTTTATGTCATAGCAAAACACCAGAGTAAATAAAATAAACTTTGTTTAACGCCAAAAAAGCTACAACTGAAATTATTCCCCAAAGCTTAATTTAAATACAACATTTTCTTATTCTAAAATTGCTTACTCTAAAATTCATAACAAAATTTCACTTCCATCGGAACAAAGATTGCAACTAAAATTTCATTAAATTTTCCACGACTCAAGAAATTCTACTCGGCACATAATTCTGCGGAATTCAGCCAGACTAACGTTCCTATGAAAATTAAACGCGCTCAAGTTGCAATTTCTGCTTCCGGGCGAGTGAGTAATGTGATACATGAAGTATGTATATGAATTTTTAATGCATGTGAATTTAACTTATCGGGCAAGAAATTTACTTGGATTTTGTTACTTTCGCTATCGTAAGCGAACATCCTCCCCCCTTTGAACGAACTGTTCAATGATGGATTTCCGGATTCACCTGGAATTCCTCAGCGTTCGCCTTGCGTGGTGCAATATTGGGTGACTGTTCCATGTAGGCCACATCCTGCAAAAGTTCCACACATGGTACAATAAACAGACCACTGAAATTGATAAGCCCACGTATTCAATGGTAAAATTATGCACGTGAGGTGACTTGCTTCTTGGGAGTTCCGTTTCGTTGGCTCGCAGATTGTTGATGCTCTATTGTAGTGTTTTAAGATCGTTTTCTAAATTGTCCTCGTGCGTGGCCGACATACTTGTGTTTTTGAAATTTTCGGTGAACTCGATGAGGTCGAAAATATTTCGCGAAGGTATGATGGACGTTTTTATCATCGTGTAATAACCTCGTCTTTGATGCCGCATTCACGAGTTACGTTGATAATCCCCGATCCGAATAGCACGCAAGTTGAGATCATCGCTCCACAAATGATGTTGATGCTCACAGGTTGGTTTGTTACGTAAATCCAGTGATTTGGATTCAAGGGCTGGCTCCACCTCACGGTTTCCTTTGTTTTGATAACCTCGCAGCTGGAAATGTTGCCCGATTCTGTTAAGATTGCCATTTCGCAGTGGTTGATACAAGATCACCATCGATGCATCGGATGCTGTAGTTTGCAGATGAATTTGGAATAGTCAACAGGAAGACGTTTTGAGATTTCCAGTTCAGACATTGGAAAAAAATGATCTCGATGTAGGTTCACGAGTATATTTTGTGTTGATGGAATAACGGTGAGAAATGTTTCATTAGCTACTATAGGTACTGAAACGATTCGCAAAGTTTCGAATATTTCTTGGGATAGAAGTGGAAGCTTTATTGATTTGCTCGCTTAACATTCTGCTTTCTATGGACATTATTCCGTATAATTCTCCAGGTACTCGGAAACTTGGTGAGAGGTGCTCTTTAATCATAATTAGCTGTTCTCGTAGCTGTCTTGGGGTTATTACTTACGGATCAACTTTGCCGTGATGAGCCCTTGTTATCACTTCGAGAAGTGTTGATTGTGCTCTTTAATAATGTGATATCATCAGTATTAACCGAATTGCTACAGTTTTGAAGTATTCAGTTATTTTTTTCTTGATATAACTCTTGGTTTATTCCTTTAATGGTGTTGAGCGTCTGGTTGAGGTATTCTTCTAGTTCGTTTACCCATCTTTCAACTGCTTTATACGACTCTTTCAGAATATTTGTAGTGCAATCGATAATGCATGTTTGATTCCTCAGTAGTTCTAGCAAGTATCTGTCATTTTGTTGAAGGTAGTTTATCGTCTCTGACATTTTTTCCGCACAATTATCATCCAAAATGCCGAATAGCGAATCAGTGATGTTACCGAATATATTGAGAGGGGATCATTTCCCTCGACCATGGCCTTGTTGACGCAATAACTCGTTGTTCTCTGTTAATCCCATAACCCTGTTTGTAAATTGAGCTAGCGTTGGTGCACAGGAATGCTTTTTTTGTGGTAGGGAGGTGAATGCCATTTATGCACAGGGTGTGCGATTCTCATGCGCAACTGGACTACCCACTAAACACCTCCCCTGTCAACCTGAGAACCCAGCCTGGAACCGTTTGACACATTACTTCGGGCCAGGTCTCGTTTTGTTACGCCGTGAGGCGCCTTCAAGCTGGGGAGTCCCTTTCTTAGCAAGAGGGGAGAGGGGAAGAGGAATTGCCAGAAAAGTGATCCCCTAGCCCCAGCGCCCCCGGCTGCTGTGAGTCCCTTTTATATTTTAGGATTGCCCGAGCATAATGTGCCACTTGGTTCAACCGATTCGAGCATCACCGCAACTATATTATCCGGGGTGAGCCCTCCCGTCTCCCTGTAGAGTTCCCTTCGCAGCCTGACCCATTTTGTACGCGCAAAAAATGTGTGACAGCAATTGTCCTCCTCTCCTGGGCAAAACCGACCGTGACTTACCGATCTCGTGCAGGTAAGATTGAAAACACCCATGCCCGCTCAAAAGCTGGGTCAGATAGAAGTCAGTCCCACCATGCCTTCGATTTAGCCACGGTATCAACTCCCGGATGAGGCGCGCAGTCCACCTTCCCTTCATGCAATTTACCCAAGACTGCTGCCAATCGTTGAGCGAGCACTGTCTCTCCTCGTGGGCAACCATGTCTCTCGCATCCTCTTTTTGGCGCAGGTAAATAGCGCGGCGCTAAATAGCAAGGGGGGCGACAGGTATCACCATCTACCTTGCATCCTGACTTTGGCGCCTCTCTCACCGCCGAGTCAGAGACTGTTGGATACGCAGATGCAATTCTCAGTGGTCCTCTTCTCTGTACCTGTGCCAATCGTTTTTGGTATACCTCCTTGCTGAAAGCGTCACCCCATACCTCACCTCCGTACAGTAGCTCATCAAGAGGCGTCTTCTTGATGGGCTGGTTTCCCCTACGTTGGCCATAAGTCGACTCTGAGCCGATATTCCCGAAGAAGCCTTTCCAGCCGTTGCCTTGATTTGCTCAGAGAAACTCATCTTTGAGTCGATCAGTAGCTCCAGGTACTTCACCGCTGGCTTCAATTCGATTTGTATGTCTCCAATACTGATCATCCTTACTCTAGGGATTCTCTTTTTGTCAAGATGATCACTTCGGTTTTCTCCAGTGCTAAACCGAGCCCGCGAGCAGTCATCCAGTCCCTCACTTGGCACATTAGCATACCTGGCCTTAGTTGCGCTTGTTCAACGGTGCGTCTAGCAACCAGAGCCGCAACATCATCCGCATAGCCGACCAAGCGCGACTCATCTGGCATCTCGAGTCTCAGTAGCCCGTCGTAAGACACGTTCCACAGGTCCGGACCAAGGATAGATCCCTGGGCAACACCCGATGTGATTTCCATCCTTTGTTGGCCCTGTGTCGTGTCATAGAGCAGGCTTCGGTCCCTTAGGTTGTCCCTCAAAAGCCACCTTAGATATTCTGGAACTTGAAAAGAGTTTTCCAGCGTATCCAGAATATCCACCCATCTAGCGGAGTTGAAGGCGTTCCTGACGTTGAGTGTCACCAACAGGACGATCCGTCGTTTGATGCGACTATATGCCTCTTCCTTTTGGACCATGTTCACTACCTCTGCAATCGCAATAATGGTCGAACGCCCTGCTCTAAAGTCGTACTGCCGAGGAGATATGTCCCCAGCAGCTCGAATCGCGTCAGTGAGTCTTCCCTTGATGAGTTTCTCTAGCACTTTCCCAGCCGTGTCTAGCATGCATAACGGGCGGTATGCAGACGGCGATTCGGGATTTCCCTTCCCCTTGCTGATCAGCACGAGTCTCGCCACCTTCCATCGTACCGGGAAAACTCCGTCGCGTAGGCAAGCGTTGAATGTGCTGAGCAGCAAGTCAGGACGATGGTGATAGACGAGCCGCAACACCTAAGCTGGAATACCATCTGGACCTGGAGCCTTCCTTGCTTTCAATGAGAGGACTGCCTCCTCCAGTTCCAGCTGTATGAAGAGTGGGCAGTCGACTACTGTTTCACCATGGACAGCGTCAACACGGACGGGATGGGCGGGAAGAGTCCCCACACTACCGCGTCCATCTTTTCCGCGTCATGTATACAAGGCTTCCGTAGGGCACCAAGCTTCCGCATGACAAGCTTGTAGCCAAGGTCCCACGGAACCTTGTTCAAACTGTCCACTAGGTCTTGCCAGAAGCGAGCCTTGCTACTGTTGATCAGTTTACGAAGGCATATACTGGCCGACTTATATGCTGCCACACAGTTGCATGCCTCATCACTGTTCCACGCCCGTTGAGCCCCACGTCGAAGCTTATGACACTCCCTCAGCTTTTCAGCGATTTCAGTTGACCACCAGTACACTGGGGGCTTGCCGTGCCGGGGTCTTCGACGGGGCATAGAAGCGCAGCAAGCAGTCGTAACTATGCTCATAGTAGAGTTCACCACGTCTTGAGTTGCCAGTTCTTCCGTCCCCTCCGAAGCTTCCTGCAGCGGCTCACCTGCTGTGAGCAGCACGACGAACCTCCGACGTCCATCCTTCCAATGTTCCATTCAGTTGTAGTAAGCCGAGAGCACGGACGTTGGAAGACAGCATCACTTATCTCAAGCAGAATGCACTGAAGATCACTGGCTGAGTAGTCCTTCAATACTTTCAAGTTGTATATCCTCCATACTAAGGACTCCGAGGCAAATGTCACGTCACGTATGGTTCCCTCACAACCAATACGGCGGAAAGTTGGCGTATTTCCGGAGTTTAGTACGACGAGCGCCGTCCTGGCCATTATTTCCAGGATTCGTTTTCCCCGCGGATCCGTCTGAGGCATGCTCCATTCGATTACTTTAGCGTCCACAGCTCTCCGCTTGAAAGTCACTGTTCCAAACCCAGATGACGGCAGTACCAGTTTCGTCAGAATACCATAATGCAGGACTTTTATTATGGTGTTGCTCACTCAGCAGCAAGCAGATTTTGGGCGGTTGAACTACGGTGTAGGCTTAGCTGCAGGATGCGGTTTCTTGTAGTTCTAATTTTGCCTTGGCTAGGGCTTTCTGAACACCCGGCATTTTCCTGATGCCAAGACGTGTCCAAAATCAGGTTTTGGATCAGCATCCTTGCAAGGAATACGGTGTGCCTCCTTCGTACACTCTTTTCTTTTATATCCCATTCCAGCGCATTTGTGACATAGGAAACTCCTATCGGGTTCTTTGCACACTTATGTGGTGTGACCATAACCAAGGCATTTGAAACATTGAAGAGGCATTGCTCCTCGCCGTACCCTACAGACAACCCACCCTATTCGTACTTTGCCCTTGTTCAGGAATCGTTCGGCGTCCTTTTCGGTCAAGTCAACTGTGGCCATGCGTTGTCTCCTATTGTTTTCTGCTGTCAGTCTCGCTTTGATCCTTCCCACGCTAGGGAACTCCCTTTTGATGGCCTCTTCTACCTCGGCCAGATCCGTGACGCAGTCAATGACTTGTATTTTGATCGTTGCCATTGGCTCGAGCGGGGCTATAGTTGCGCTTTTGTCGAGGACTTTCTTTACTACGTCACAGAATGCTTTTTTATTGCCAGCTTCTGCTCCGAATTCGACCAGTATGTGGCCCGACCGCGTTGGTCGTACTACTTTAATAGTAGTTTTGGTGTCTTCTGGCCTTACGTTTCCCCTGATGTCCCGCAGTACCTCCGCGTAGGATCGGCCATCTTGGGGCTTTACGAGTAGTGCCTGCTGCCGGGGTCTTCGTCGGGGCTTCTGCCTCTCCTGTTTTGCATCAGGTCCCTTTTCTACTTGGGCGTCCGTGCGAACTTTACTTTCTGGCTTTTTTTGAAGGAGTTTCTTTGCAGCTTCCTTCGCTCCTTTTGTAAGCACTGTCTGGAACCCCTGATCTAGTGCTCCACGCCCTTCAAGTGCCTCTTCTTTCCTTCTTTTATCACGATCTCCTTCGATTGGGCTAGACGCCAATCTATGATTGACTTTTAATGATGCAGCTATTTGCATGTCGCCTTTAGATTTCGCCCCAAATGCCTCTTTAGCCTTCTGTTCGTCTTCGGCCCTTAATCAGCTCTTACGATAGAGCCCTGTGTGGTCTAGGAGCTCCTCTAGTTCAAGGAGTCCTGCCTTCGCTGCTTTGCTGATTTTTGGGGAGTCGCATGCAGATTGTTTTCTTTTCAGAACATCTCCCGCTTTTCGGAGTAGCCTTTCTTCTTCGTATCGCTGCGTGGCAATTGTACCTTGCAACCATCCTTGGGAGAGGTTATCGCGTTCTGTTTCCGAACGCAGTACTTCCACCACATTTGCGACGTTGGCGGTGCAATCACGCGGTGTCTGGTCACTCTTTGCCTTTCGTGCCGTAATCTCCTCGTTGGCTTCAGGATATTTCTTTGCAATGTCGGGATTCGCGACCCTTGCATCGGTCGCTTTGAAAATGATCGCAGCAGTGACAATCGAATGTTCGGTGCTTTTAATATTATCTTCCACCGCTCGAAAACCTGCAGCGTCCACCAGAGTTTCTCGCTTTTCCTCAATAGGACGCTCTGGTGTTCGCATCCATATTGTGCTGCGCCCAAACGCTGCAGAAATCTCAGTCTGAACCAGACTGTCTGCTATTCTCCGTTTTTGTCTGCCTTCACTGTCATTGTGTTATTCTTCGTTTTTGTCATGGTTAATACCGCTCTCAATGTACTGTTAAGATCGTGGCTACAACCGCTTGTTGCGTCGTCGTTGCTATAATTTTTTGTTTCTTTTTTGGAAATTTTCTTGGTCTTCTGACTTTGGTTTCTCCAGTTTTGTTGGGTCCCCCCCTCGGAGCCGCTATCTCTGTTCGTGTGTGTAGTTGCATTTTTGGTCCCATGGTTATCTTTGCAGAGCAGGGAGGCCATGCGAGGGTTGGCATAAGCCCTTATGGGGACAAGTGCTCAGAGCCAGACCAGCGCTAATCGGGAGTCCGTCTCAACCGAACCTACACCACCAACCCACTTGAAACGTACCCCGAGGCCTGCCAAGGTTTTACCGGGACGGAGACGGTATGATAGTTGAATTGGAGCCGTTCACACACGAGTTTCACCTCGGCGCTACTGTGCAAAGCAATTAGGTCCAAACCATCACATCCGCCAGCCCAAAGCATCAATTCCAGTTCGTTGTCCAAAGCGTACTCCAGATCCAATCAGAGTCGTTACCTGTCATCCCAGGAGTGAACCTCACGGCACCACCCATATGCTCGGGGGCAGTGCTACCCAAAGAATGCTAGCCTCCGAGAGTGCTCTTGTCGACCGGCATCCCCCCTGCGCGAATTTCCTCGGGTACGTGGGGGCGGAACTCCCCAAAGAATGCTAGCTTCCAAGAGTGCTCTTGTCGACTGGCATTCCCCCTGGGGGCGCACAGGAATGCTTATTTACTATTTTGCTACAGAGATGATCTAGGTTTCCAATCCCTTTATTTACAGTGGCTAGCTCCTTCCAGAAGTGAGTCATGTTGTAGTTAATAACTAAATCCCGTTCGTCAGATGACAAGTGAGTGAAACCCATTCGTTCAAAATACAAACCAGGCGCTGATTCGAACGATGATATTATTGCTTGATTGTTTCCTAGCACCAGCAATACAAGGCCTGTGAATAATAATACGCTGATTGGGAGCTGACTTCAGAGCGGTTTTTTGGAAGAAGGTGGATCTACGGTTGAGGGTGGACTTGTTGTTTTGTCTGCATTTATTTGCGTCATAGAGTGTGGGAACGCTGTTCTGGTTTCATCCTTCGCTTCTGCGTCAACCTTTACTGGTAGTGGAGCAAAACTGTGGATTGTCCTTTTAAGAACATCTGTAGCATTTTTACGATTGCAACTCGGACTAAACTATCATTTCCCTTAATAGTCTCCAGTATGTGATCAAGAGGCCATTGCATGGCCGGAAGATTGCTGTCCTTTATTATAACCATCATACCAGGTTGGGGGTTCAGGGATTGTTATTTCCATTTGGTTCAATACTGTAGCTCGGTGAAATATTCATTGAACCATCGCTGCCAGAATCGATTCTTGAGGTGACTAGTGCGCTTCCAGTGTTGATGTAAATCTACTCACTGTGGGTTTTTAAGTGGACTCGGCAGTGCTGGTTAACGGTTCACCTATTAAAAAATGTCCTGGGGTCAGCACAGTCAGGTCGTTTGGATCCGAAGACATTGGCGTGATAGGTCGTAAATTGAGTATCGCTTCTACTTGCACTATAACCATCATCAATTGTGGGTGTTTCCACGTCTGCCCACAAAGTATTTCAGGGCGCTAATGAATGCGTTAGTTTTCAAGTTGCTTACCACTTCCAACTTCAAAGCAAACAAATAACGCTATTTAACGCTTTTGAGGCTTCTTTCCTCTAGCTTTGTAATGAATCCGAGTTGGGACGTGAAATTTTTTAATATAAATGTTTGTCATAACCAGTTGAGTAAGTGTGTCATTGTATGGTAAAATTGGGTGTTTTGCATCATCTGTGGTGTTAGCTTCTTATGATCGTCCTCCAACCCTGATAACACCATTCTTGCCCAAGAATGGGGCGAATGAACTTAAGTTGCTTTGCTTGTTAGCTTTGGCCATTTTTACAAGGGAGGCTAACTCTTGTGAGAAGTTGCGATGTTGTTCTTCGTTTATGAGTTAAGCCGTGGCTGCATCCAATTCTTCAACAGTTAGGTATGATGAGCGTTTGAACCCTCTGCTTCTAGTGTTATTTACGAACCAAAGAACATAAGCGAAAATCCGTTGCAAATGTTGAAAAGAATTCCGGTGGTCAATGGTAGACAGTATGTCTCCTTCGTGTGCAACTGAAAGAACCACCTTTGCTGGCTTCGTTTCTAGATTTGTTTCAAATTTTTGATTCCTTGGCCACATACTTTAAACGCCATGTAGAAATCTCGGCTCATAAAACCAAAAAATATTATTCTTCACTTCGGCAGGATTTTCCTTGCACCACGGTATCGTCAATTCGCTGTGATTGCATGTATATAGCTGCCCCGTATGCCTTCTCTGATGCGTCGCAGAAAGCATGTAATTCAATGCTTCGCACGTTTTTCCCCGAAAACACATGCCTGGGAAAATTGTAACCTTCAAGAAATTGCAGTTCTCCACGAAATTTGAGACAATAGGAGTGCATCTCCGTTGGAACAGCTGCGTCCCAATCTATCTTTAGATTCCATAATGCTTGAAGTAATATTTTGGCTTTGGTCACCATTTGGCTCATAACTCCTAATGAGTCGAAGAGGTGCAAAATGTCAGAGGACGATTTTCTTTTGGTCACTTTAACGTCGCTGGGCTGGATTGTTTTTACGCAGAAGTTGTGCTCTTGGGGAAGCCAGATTATGCTCAACATCATCACGTGGTAGCTGTCTTTGCCGTTTATGTTGAATTAAACTGCTGGTCCTCTTTGAGAATGCCCCGATATAGCTGACTATGGTTTGCGCACCACTTCCGCAATTTGAAACCTGCTGATTGAAGCAATTCTTTTAGTTACCTTTGTACTGTGAGGGCTTTCGTTAGACTGTTAGCTCTCGCCATGACGTCATCTATGTAAATATCATTCCTTATCGTTTGCAAACCCAATGCGGCTGACGTTTCAGCTTGCGCTGCTATTTGTTTGAGGCCTCTTATGGGTAAGTATGGAGCCGTTGTAATGCCGTATGTCACCGTAAGTAGTTGGAAACACTTAACTGGTTCATATGAATGGTCTCTCCAAAACATTAATTGAAATTTCTTATCATCTTCCTTTACTCTTATTTGGCGGTACATTTTCTCAATGTCCGCCGTTAATGCAAACATCGGATTCCGGAAGCGTAACAAAACGGTAAAAACATCGTCTTGGGGAAAAGGTTCAGTGTGCAGGACTTCGTTCAAGGAGATATTCATAGAAGTTTTCGCTGAAGCATCAAATACCACTCGCAGTTTAGGTGTGGTACTTTCTGGTCTTATGACACAGTGGTGCGGCAAGAAGTAATGAGGTGTAGGTACCTGCTGAATATCGACCTCTTCCATGTGTCCCAACTGACGGTATTCCTTCATGAAGTTGGTGTACTGTTGTTTCAGCGATTCGTTCTTGTTCAATTTGCGTTCCAAAGCCGGAAAACGTTTATATGCTATTTCTTTGGAGTTACCCAACAAATAAGCGTCTTTCATGAATGGTAATTTTACAACAAATCATACATCTTATTCTCGTCTGATATTAGCAGTGAAATGTTCTTCATAACCTTTTTCTTGCTGCGTAAGGTTCCAGCTTCGCTCCACTTCGTCCAGTTTCCAGAGCTCTTGTGTCCTTTCTTGAAGTTCGCCGCAATAATGACTGCAGATGCCGCGGCTAAATGTGTGGGCGTCCAAATTTGCCACTCAATCGGAGATGATCCAACTAAACACGGTATTCCGTAGGCTTTTACTTTCTTCCTCAATCGTATTTGCCCAACCAAAAGTATCGGCAAAAAGTTTTCTGCTCTAATGAGAATATCAATTTCACTAGGGTGATTGAATTGAGGATCCGCAAGCGACACATGCTGGGGAATAGGCCATGATACGATGTCAATGAATTCTGACGGTTGATAAGTTATTTGCGGTAGAACAAAGGCTTCGATTCTGGCTGAGAATCCTGTTGTCCTGGATCGTATCCAAAAATTTACTCTGGATTGAGTCTTTTGAATTCCTTGTCCAATCCTTCGAACACACAATGCTTCGGGAACTTCCTTCAAACCAAGCCGTCTGACCAGATCTTTAGTGATGAAATTTAGTTGAGACCCGGAGCCATGAAGAGCCCGACATTCAAGATCTCGATCATCCACAGTCAATACCTTGACGAGTACAGTGCTCAGCAAGATGTTGTTCCTCCGAGTGTTCTTGGTTTTGCTGCTAGTCACACTGTCGTTGTTTCTGCTTGTGCTGGAGATAAAGTAGACCTTGACTTGGTACTCTGATTATCGATGTGCAATAATGCATTATGCCATTGTGAACACTTCGTGCAGCCTTGGAGCGAACACTTTTGACTATTATGGTCCGCCCTCAAACAATTGTAATACAGATCATTTTTCTTCAAAGTCTGGAGACGAACCTTTGGGATTTGATTCAGGAAAGTTTTGCCAGAATATAATGGATGCGTTCCCTTGCACACAATGCATGGGCTCCCTTTGGATGACGTCACTAGCGAGGCAGGCTTAGTTTGTTTTTGCTTTAGAGATGGCGAGCCCCCTTTGCTCTGAAAACGATTCTCCAGAAATAATAGAAAATGCTTCACAGTGCTTAGCTGCTGGTGCTCTCCCAACGATTGCTCATACAATGTGTATGTAGTATGTTCCAACCTTTTTACCAGTACATGTAAGGGTATTGGATCCCAGGCGTCGATTAAAATGCCTAAATTCTTGAGTCCCAGTAGGCATTCATTGGTTACTTCATGTAGTTTTCTAACCGGTGATGCAGATTCAACAGAGCTCGATGGTTAAGAAAGTAGTTTGTTGAGAAGGTGTGTCACTAGCAACCTTTTGTTGTCATATCTCTCTTTAAATATATTCTATGCATCTAAATAATTCTCGCTGGAAACTGGTGAATGCTGCACTAATTGTTTTGCTTCGCCTGATAGATTGCTAAGCAGATTATACATTTTTGCTCATTTCCAATTGCACGGTTGTAGATCAATTGGAGGTATAAATCACGAGATTGAGTTCACTGCATGTAAGCACCATCAAAGGTCGGTAGTAAAATTTTTGGCAATTGAATTCCGGTATTCTTTGATTGTAGCAGTGAATTGTCGCTTCTCCTTTCAGTGCTTCTCATACATTCTTGCACTGAGATTATTGTCTCTTGAGTCCAGCAGTGAAGTTCTAGGCAGATTTTTGGACCTTACTCAAAAGGAATTCTTTTAGTTGTTTATTCCCATATTGCCTGATCGTTCTCTGCCAGTTCATTCACGTATTTTTGTAATTAGTTAACCTTAAGTGTGTAGTACTCCATAGAATGTGCACTACTAGCCTTGTGTTAAATGTATTGAAGGAAGTAGGTAAGAGTCCTCATTAAGGCGTTTCGCTTCCAGATCATTCTTGAAAGAACATCCCTTTCTTCTTCGTCATTGCCTTTGAGTTTGAAATCTGCATGACGTTCTGGTTTTTTTGTGGCAGATATATCTCCAAATGTGGATGCAGGTGATGATGCCATAGGGTCGTCGTTCAAAGAAGTTCCCTGCAATTTTCTCTTCGCATCATCTAGTGCATGAATGAGCTTCTCGTACACCTTCCAAATTTCGTTGTAGCAACTGTTGGCTAAGTAAGGATGATCTGGCGCGGTCACATCAAATGGTTTCAATTGTTCGTGGACTTGATCAAACTTGGATCAGTACCCTTCTAACAAGCCTAGTCTCTTGTTCAGGCACTCCTTGGTTTTTCTGGATATTGAATCCCTTCCTAGAGTTTATCAGCAGCTGCTCCAGTTTGCTGCCCAGCGCGGATTGTGTAGCCGTCAACTTTTCCATTGTAGGGCTTGTTCAAATGCTACGATTGATTTGGAACGGTCGGCTTCACTCTATTGTCCTCGCTCTGGATCACGTCGGGGTCACCACCGTTTTTGTACTACGATAAGGTCATTTCTTACCGCCCAATTCACAATTTAGTACTTTACTAAATGTGCAGGAAGCAAAGATATATTTCCAATTCAGTACTAGCAATATTCTAACTCCTTAAAGTCGTAACAAAACACCAGAGTGTGCAGGAAGCAAATCTACATTTCCAGTGCAGTACTAGAAATATTTTGAATCCTCTATGTCATAGCAAAATACCAGAGTAAATAAAATAAACTTTGTTTAACGCCGAAAAAACTACAACTGAATCTAATTCCCAAAAGCTTAAGTTCAAATACAACATTTTCTTATTTTAAAATTGCTTACTCTAAAATTCATAACAAAATTTCATTTCCATGGAAACAAAGATTGCAACTCAACTTTCATTAAATTTTTCCCGACTCAAGAAATTCTACTCGGCACATAATTCTGCGGAATTCAGCCGAGTAAACATTCCCAAGAAAATTAAACGCGCTCTAGTTGCAATTTCCGCTCGCGGGTGAGTGAGTAATGTGGTACATGAAGTATATGAAGTTTTGATGCATGTGAATTTAACTTGTCGGGCTAGTAATTTACTTGGATTTTGTTACTTTCGCTATCGAAATGAATGATGCAGAAATACTGCAGTACTGTCAGCTTCGCAAGTTTTGCGGAAAATCCATGACAGAGTAGGCAGGCGCCCAGCTTGGGACAAAGAAAAACAACTATTCGAATTTGAACTTTCTGTAATAGATAGCAAAAATTTCAAGAAAAACAAACCAGATGTAGAAAATAATAAATTGAGTAGGCGGGAGAGTGCGTGTAACAGAAGGGCCTTGTAAGATCGTTGTGTTCAAAACACGTTTTCTAATAGCATAAACTGATGACTTTGTATGCAATGGCCCCCCTAACACACAAAATGACTCTTTTTGCTTCAGATCGTAAAAGTTTCAGTCAGGACATTTCATTTGATACCCCGCTTGACTACTTTTGATAAAAAAATGTTAAGGGGTACATCTTTATGAGGGAGGACACCCTAAAAAAAATTTGAAATGTTTGATAAGATGAAAATTTTTGAGGAACCACCACTTCTAATTTTTTACAAAGTTTAAGCTTTCCAGGTAGTATAATTTCTGAGGAAACTTGTTATGACGCACGGACAGATAGACAGACAGGACGCAAAACTAGTATGTTGTCGTGATGGCAAAGCCGTAAAATCGAGGCTTTATCATCGTTTGTCAATCAAATAGTCGAAAAGTTATCCAATTGTCAGCTAGTATGATGGAGTTAACCTGGCATCGAAGTTTTGCAAGGTAGCTAAATTATGCACAAGGCGAAGGAATATCCAGCATATTTGGCAACAAGTTCATATGTTGAAAGTAAGGCAGTCCTCACTATAAACTTCATACAATTTTTTTCGATGTTGCCCCGCATTTTTGCCCTTTCGGAAATAAAACAATAAAATATGCCGATAATGCTCTATTTGATTGTCCACTTTCAAGTTTATTTGTAACCAACTTGTTGTTTACTAATGACACCTAGTTTTTGACTGAAGATGGTCTAAAGTCGAACCTTAAAAAAGTGTATAATAATATAAGCCACGCAATCACTACTAAATGAAATATGCAGTTCACGTTGACTATGAGAAAAAAACGGCATGAATTATCGAGCGACCCAATTGCTGAAAAAAATCTTGAAGGAGGCATGAAATGGGATGAATATTTTCGTTAAAAGCGGCCTGAGAGAAATTTATCGATTGATTTCTCTCAAAGTTATCAATTTCTATAGGCTCTTGTCTTTTCGAAAGGAAGTTTTCGTTTCATTCAAATCTATTTTGACCGGATTGCCAGCGCTGGCCGGGATTCTTATAAAAAGTTTGGTTATTTGGTTCTGCAAATCGATTTTTACGTAGTTGTTTGCTAGATTGTTTTAATTAAGATATTGATCCCAATAGTTGTTCGAATGGTTATTTGTTACGTTTACGTTACGATTCTGTATATTGTCATTAGTCATCCGTTTAAATTGTCCCGATCTATTAGACTGTGATTGTTCAATGTCAGAATTTTGAGTGTTTTTATTATTAGGGATAGCATTCGTACTGCGATCACTCCCGAACATGTAGTGAAAGTAGGTAGATAGATGTCCACAAAGGACTGCAGCGATGGTCTGCTTCCTCAGCTAAGGTGGATGGTAAGATCCGCCGAGATTGGCCTTATCTGTGGACGCGTGAATGCGATGACAGGAGGAGGTAACCAACTAAGGGTCGGAGATTGCAGACGAAAAAGGGCAAGCTGGACCTGGGGAAGGCAGACGGACTTAAGGGGACTTCGTCGTTGCCTGACGATTCTTATGGCTCACAAATAAGAGTGGAACATCCAGGTGGAGGTGGTGCCTCCTCGCATCCTCCCAACCGGATCAAGATCCAAACATAGACGTGGCCATGTGTTTCCCATTTGACTGAAAAACTTATACAAAATTACTTTGTATGAGTCTTTCCCTCAAATGAGAAGCACAAACGTAACCCATTTATGCAATAGAGTTATGCAATGAAATCACTTATCCCTATATCATAAAAGGGCATGCGAGCGGAAGGCCACTCTACCCGGCAAGAGCCCCTGGTAAGCGACAAAAACGGTGGAGCGCACCCGATGGCTAGCCTATATCAGGGAAAAAGCCTGCCATCGATACGGGTCCTATACCCGGTCAGGAATGGAAAGACCGAGTTTATCTTTTTGATTATCTTTCCATCTTTATTCCATTATAAGTGACCAACAACATGAAAATGCTATTTGTGTTTAGTAGTAATTGAAAAAATGAATTCAAATACGGGTCGTACATATAAATAATCAAAAATGTAAATTTAGTCAAAAATAGAATTTAATAAAGAAAGAAAATAAAATTTATAAAAGATGATGCAATTGAATAAGTTTCAAAGGGGTGTAGAGCTGATCTTAATATTGGATTGCGCATGTCGTTTCTTCTTTTAGTTTTCTTATTTAATAACTTGGTATTGATACGTACGCAACGACTGCTTCGTCAAGACTTCATAATTTTATTATATAACATATCAAAATAATCTGAATGTCGAACGTTACAATTATTTGGAGGGATTTACGTACGTTTCTCTTATATTTTTATTGTTTTATCTAAAAATAAAAAAAAATTAAATAGTAGAAATAATATTTACGGTAACATAGATAATCACTTTCAATATAAAAAATTTAGAAAGAACAAACGGGTGCTCGCCTACATCCTCGTCAGGTGCCCGCTGATGATGTGGTAGCTTCACATTGATCGTTGCTATTAACTTCAAATAGGGATGCAAGTTTAATATGCGCACTTACATATAGCCCGCATAACTATTTACTACATGCCAGACACTATCTTTACAGTAAGGAAATCTATTTGGACTATATTCGGGAGCGGATTCCAAAAGTTGGAGATGCTCTACCGAGTTTCAAATGTTTGAGATGATTTTAAGTTTTATATAATTTTGGTGGGAAGGCAAAGTGAGCGTTGCAAACTGTGTAGTAAGTTAAACTATCGGATAACAGGAAGATAAACCTAATCATTCTACAGAAAACTGGAAACCCTCTTCCTTCTTGCCTCTTCCGTCACACAAGCGGAGAAGACTGCGTGCACAATACTAAACGACTCAAAACCAAACTCTTTAAAGTAGGCCCCAAAGTACCAACAAGCAGTTCTTATTTCTCCCAGTTCCGCTGTCCTCAGCGCTGGTTGCGCCACATCAATTTCTCGGTCAAAGAAAATTGTCAACTTTTCCATCTTGGTACTGCTGTATTTAGCGATTAACGCGACATTATGATTTTCTTGATTGCCCGAAATTTCATTTAGAAATCTGAATTCGGGTATGATATTATCTCCAATGCACTTTTATAATACTTCAGGGGCTTGTACTTCAAACGTATTATTTTGACTATGTTTTATCGTTCCGTCCGCAATCGAAAACAAGTCCTGATAGCAGTGCGTTTGCCTTAAACGTCACTGAATGCTGGCTTCTGCCAGCGAACTATTATATGCGCCCCAAGTAACCGCTAAGTTAGTTTTGGTGCCGGCGAACATGGTTTTTGCTACAAGAAATGAACTCTTTGACACAAACCAAAAATACATTCCATCTCACATTTCACACAAGTAGTCATCTTGCCAAAGCATAATCGTTTCCAGTTTATTTCTTTGGTTACTGGATAATACCATGGGAAACTCGTAATCAAATCTTCCCTGCTCTAAATGTCTTTGAGAATGGAACACTGGAGTGGAACATCAACTCAAATTTTGTCATCATTTCCCGATGCGCCACGAACGTTGCTCTTCGGATTTAATTTTGGAAGGGTGTAGTCGAAAAAGGGAGCTACAGTTTAGAAATATTTGAAAATGTAAAAGTTAACTGCCATTGCATAATCGATTGAGAATGATCCTAGTTCAGACTTGAATAGTTTGTAAAACTTTATTTAGATAAAAAGAAACTCACAGTGACATTTAATAAGCAAAAACTAAATCTGTTCCTTAGGTAATTACAAATTCAACTACTATTAAAACTATAATCGTTCATTCTTTCATACTTTTTCACCTCCCTTTTCCTTTCATAATCGTCTTCAGTGGAATTAAGGTGAAATGTATAATCGTTTTGCTTGACCTTCGCTATGTGTGAGAGAACTACATGCCTTTAAGGTGTACTAATTTGTTAAGATATCGCCTAACAGAAATTTATTCTGATTTTAATTTCGCAATAAAATAGTATTTTATGTTGATGTATTTTACTGCTATAAGCTTAACTAACAAGCTGAAATGTCGATTGTTGTTCAAGTGCTCACCATATGCAACAAAGAGTTGCTTTCCGATGCATGCCACTTTAACATTTTTAGGTATACTATTTAGAGTAAATAAGTTTCTCGTAGCTGGCAGGAAATTGCCTTACCGTCAGTATATTGCTATAGGCGAGACTTGATCGAATGGATCAAAAATAGCTTAATGATATCTTGATTCAATTTATATGAGGGAACAAATTTGAGCATATATTGGTTATGAGTACGTCGTCTATTACTGTTGAATTTCTCAAACCTGTGATTCGTCCCAAAATGAATTATCCTGCGCTCCGATAGTAAATTTATTTCTTTGAAATAGGCTATAAAATTGATCAAAAGTTATAATACAAAATTCGAACTATTTATCCAAAGCATATTTTTGAAGAGTTCATATATCCTTCTGCTTGTTAATATAAAGACTAATTATTTCGAAATTACTTTTATTCATTTTAAAATTCAATAATATAATAAATGGAATTCATTCTATATTTGCCTACAGTTAAAAGCATAATACTAAGAACTCCGGAATTCTGCTTTCCGCTTTCGAGGATGAAATTACTTCCAGATCCAGAGAGGCACTTGAAATCAATACTGTCGCTAAGCTCGTTGCATTTGCCTGCAAAAATAAAAATATATCTGAGATCCAAATGAGATTTATAAAAGTAAACAGTTTACCGATTGTTGTCCATTAATTATTCTTTCATCTCCATATATTCGTATGTCCAGTATCATTTAGCAGACTCCTGGAAAAAAAAATAAAATTGATTTCATCAATAAAATTATTCAAGCAATATGCTAACAAAACTTGCCCCCAAAATGCAGGCGCTACTACGCGAAAACTAATCGAATAAAATGGTCGCCAACGAAATGTAAACATTATCATGCATGAATTGGAAGCAGTGATTTTGAGTGAAAAAACACTTCTAAATATTGTATTGTGCTTTCTACATTGTATGTTGTTACTTACCTATGAAATGATACTCCTGTGGGCTGACGGTTCGTTCTATTATTGCATATTTTCACAATGCACATGATTTTAGAAACTTTGTTCGTATTTTCCTTCTTTTCCGTCGAAATATATAGTTTTCTCACTTGCAATCTTACCGAAAGATTGTCTCTTATTGTCTTGTTCATGAACAGCGCACAAATCACAAATTTTCACTGATTTTAACTAAAAATCCCACGGCGAACGAGTTTGTTTACGCGGATTCACAGCCGAATTTGACAGCGAATGCAAAAAAATCATATGATAATATGAAGATTTCTCCTTATCGACAGCGAGAATTGATGACAAGAAAAATCAGTGTTCCATTAGCATCGGGCCGTTCCTGTTAGCTACCTGTTCCAATCTAAATGTTCATCAACCGCAAACTTTTCAAAAATTATCTCGTGGGCGCCATCACATCCATAACTATTCCGCTTAAAATTTTAATGGGAAGTAAGGGAACACTTTTTGTTGAAGCTCATGGGCAGGTATTGTGGGGAAGAATTGAGTCACTTGCAAGAGAACACCATCACTGAACTCTTAAATATACTGTCGCGTGCTATGGTTTGCGGCCAATAATTTTAATGTTCTGAAAAAGTGAAAACGCACTGTCTTCTAAGTTAAGTTAAAAGTGTTTATTTATTAAAAATACACAAAATTGATTCAAGTATTTCACCAATTTTATTTTTCACTTAGTCTATAAATTTTTAATTCAACTGTCCACTAACATCACTTCACAATCACTCAATCAATATCGCCTTTACCTCGCGCTCCACTCTATCGCAGTTTTTACTATCGCGGTTGTAATGAATCCCCCCATTCATTCAGCTCAGCTTTATATCTAGTCAGTCAATTCATTTCTCGTACATTGACGAATTACCTGGAATATTCGAGCGACGTCACTTTTAGATTTGATCATGCTTGGCGGGTTTTCGAGTACATTCTTTTGTTGATCATGATTTTTTGAACACAATTACGACAGTAGCTCACAGAATTAGTTGCACATGTAACACTGCCCCCCCCCCCCCCTCAGTTCTTTTCACCCCGAAATGATGTGTCGCCAGTTGTAGTCAATTCTCCCTGGATGTAATATGGGGCAAGTAAGTCCAGGTGCACGATTTTCATTTTGGCCTTCGGCTTACGGTGTTCCTGTGTGCGATATACGACGTCGTTGATTCGCTTTGTAACTCGGCATGGTCCCTCCCAATTTTGCTGCAACTTTGGAGACCTACCCTTCCGTCACTGTGGGTTATATAGCCAGACCAAGTCATCTTGCTGGAAGCCAGTAGAATTTGCTTTAAGATCATACCTGGCCTTCATGCGGTCAGTAGCTGATTCGAGGTGTTTTCGCACTGTCCGATGTATCTGGTTCAACCGTTGTCTTGGCTCACTTGCGTATTCCGAGATCGTTTGGCGTTTCTCAGGGGGTATCCCGAACTTTATATCAGCTGATACACGAATAGTTTTTCCAAAAATTACTTTTGCTGGGGCTTGGCCCGTCGATGCATGTTCGGCAGCTCTGTACGCCATCAAAAATAGTGGGATGTGTCGGTCCCATTCCCTTGTGTTCTCGTCAACCATCTTGGCAAGGTGTTTATTGAGCGTGCCGTTGAAACGTTCGACCATTTCATCGGATTGGGGATGCAGTGATGTTCTCCTCGTTTTCCGTATTCCCAGTAGTTCACACATTTCGCCAAAAACTAGTGACTCAAAGTTTCGGCCTTGATCCGAATGTAGTTCACAAGGTACGCCGTACCTACTGACCCAATTTAACACTAGCTGTTCAACTGCGGTAGTTGCTTCCTGATTGGGAATGGGGTAGACCTCGGGCCACTTGCTGAAATAATCCGCCACAACCAGCGTGTATCGATTTCCCCATTCAAATTCAGAAAAGGGTCCAGCGATGTCAACAGCAATCCTTTCAAACGGTACACCTACGTTATACGTTTGCATTTGACCCCTTAGTCGTCAGCTTTGACGGAAGCGCAAATGGTGCATCTACGGTACCAGTCCTCTACGTCTTCTCGAGCGTGGAGCCAGTAAAACCTTTCCCGCAATTTCGCTAAGGTCTTGTTAACACCAAGGTGGCCTCCCGAGGATCCTTCATACATTTCCTTAACCACATCGTGGATTCAGCTTTTGGGAAGTATAGTTTGCATCCTATAGGAGCTACCATCCACCGTTACCCATTTCCGCTTGAGTATGCTACCCTCCACCTGAAGGGAGTTCCATTGTGCCCAATAGCTTTTCAGGGTTGCATCTTTTCAGTCAGATCGCCCAGTTGTCTCCTTCCATACGAGCAATGGTCCGATGTCTTCATCGGCTAACTGGGCATTTCGAATCTCCTCCGGTGACCAACCTTCATCGGATTCGGCAGTTATCAATCGCAGATCAACGGGCGGTTCCTGTTCCTCAATCTGTCGGCAATGCTTACAATTAGCTGGACATGGACGACGAGATAGGGCATCAGCATTTCCATGAAATCCGCCCTTCTGATGAACAATTTCTTAGTCGTATGACTGCAATCTTTCGATCCATCTCGCAACTTGTCCCTCGTTGTTTTCGAAGCTAAGTAGCCATCTCAGCGATGCAGGGTTCATTTGAAGAACAAATTTCTGGCCATATAGGTACTTGTGGAACTGCTTGGTGGCCTCTATTATAGCCAATAGCTCTTTCCTGCTCACGCAGTAGTTCCCCTCCCTTTTTGAGAGAACTCGACTCTAATACGAGATGACTCTTTCTTCGCCATCGGTCTGCTGGGAGAGTACAGCTCCAATCCCCCCATCGCTTGCATCGGTGTCAACTACAAACATTTTTCTGGGTTCCAGATATGCCAGCACAGGTGATTCACACTGCTTCTCCTTCAGGGTCTCAAAAGCTGTCTGGCATTGTTCATTCCCGACATATGGACGATTTTTCTCGGTTAGCTGATGGAGACACTTAGCTATTTTGGCAGTCTTTGACGAATCTTCGATAGTAGGTCACCAGGCCCAGAAAACTTCGTAGTTGGCGCTTGTTCTTTGGTGTTGGCCAGCTTTTCACGGCTTCAATTTTCTGCTGATACAAAGTGTCCCAGGTATTTAACTTCAGCTGCGAAAAGGGAACACTTGTCGGGACTAAGTTTCAGATTCGCCAGTCGCAATCGGGAGGAAACCTCTTCTAAGTTCCACACATGCTCTTCGAACGTTCTCCCAATAATAATGATGTCATCTAGGAACACCATGCAGGTCTTCCAGATCAGGCCTCGTAGCACGTATTCTATCAGGTGTTCGAAAGTAGCTGGAGCATTGCAAAGCCCAAATGGCATCACCTTAAATTCCCACAATCCAGTCCCAACTGTCTGTCATTCTTGTCGACTTCTACCTGCTAATAGCCAGTCTTGAGATCGAGTGTAGAAAACCATTTTGCGTCGGCGAAAGTTTCCAGGATGTCATCGACGCGTGGGAGCGGGTAACTATCTTTCTTAGTGACGTCGTTAAGCTACATATAGTCGACACAAAAATGAGTGCTACCATCCTTTTTCTTTACTAGAACTACTGGCGTGGCCCATGGACTGACAGAAGGTTCAATAACGCCTTGTTTTTCCATATCCGAGATCAGTGCGCTCACTTCTCCTTGTTTGGCTATAGGAAGACGTCTCGGTGCTTGTTGGATTGGCTTGGCTCCCTGTGTATCTATGACGTGAGTTACCATACTCGTTCGACCTTGATCATCCGGGCTTGTTGAGAAGATGTGACTGTACTTGGTGACCAGATCAGAGGCTCGCTTGAATAGCTGCACTGGCAATTTGACCTGCTTCAATATTGCAGACGTGGATTCTCGGGCGTTGTCTGTATCTTGCCTCTTTTTCCAATGATGGGTGTGAGTAGCTTCCAAAGAGGTGATGCTGTAAACAGGCTGGCAGCTGCCGATGACTTGTCCCGCTTTGATGTTCGTGGTTGAGTCTGCGGTGTTAAGAACTCTAACTTGCACGTATCCGTTCCTTATATATCTTACAAGGCTTCGTCCTGCAATCAAACTACGCAATGCTGACGTCTTCGTTGGCTCTATCAGATAAGATCGGTGGTCTCCTGAATCGCCATCAAGTTTGGCCCATACAATGCTTTCAGAAGAATTCGGTACATCAGTGTCAGTACATACCACAACATTCATCTTGGGAATTTGGACGCTGGGACCCTCCATCAATACTTCGGCACTCTGCCATTTCAATACCCGTTTGCCCAAATCCAACGTGATTCCATGTGGTCACAGAAAATCCATTCCGAGAATGCAGTCATCCATAATGTTCGTGACCAGAAAATTATGTCGGAACGCAAGGTCTCCCAACTGTATCTGGAGATAAATCTCTCCATGGATAGGTGCAGTTTCTCCCGTAGCTGTCCGTAGTGAGAAAATCCTGCCCTTGTGAAGTAGTTGTTGCCTCATATGGTCTGGTCGGATAATCGATCGGGTTGCACCAGTGTCGCTTGTTATGGTGCAATGTTCTCCATCAGCTTGACCCGGAAGGCATAAGTCTGCTTCTCCACGATGTAGTCTTGACACAGTGATGGTGGTGCTGGGGACATCGATCCTCCTAGCCAACTTCTGTGTCACAAAGTTGGCTCTTACATGTTTCCCGAGCCCTTTGTTTGAAGAGCTTCCATTCTGGGCTCCTGACTCGGTCTGGATCTCCTCCTAGCTGCACACCCTGGGCAATAGCTCGGTTTTCTTCGCTCCTTGCAGTCTCTTTGCAGATGCCCCTTCTCTGCGCAATTCCAGCATCTAGGCGCACCATATACTTGCAGCTCTCGCTCAATTTCCACGCTCTCACACCTGCACTCGTCTGTCACTATCTCGCGAACCCAGGCAGTGGTATGGCTCACATTTTTCACTGCCTGAAAGTTCAGACTCTAAGCCAATGCCTCCTTAACCGTTTGCTTTTGAGCTAAACGCACGGCTTGTTGCAATTCCTGGTCTTTTAATGCCCTGAGGAATGCTTCTGTTGCTGCGTTATCTCGATGTTCTGTGTCGTACGCTGCGTAAGCCAAAAGTGCCAGTCGCTCAATGTCTTGGGCTAGCTGCTGTACAGTTTCGCCAGACTTCTGCATCGAATGCCGTAGCTGTGACCAATAAATCTGCTTTGGATGATCGTCTCCATAACGCATGTCGAGCGCATTCATTATAGCAGCCGGGTTTGAGTGCAACTCAACGGGGATCGTCTGCCAAAAGTTTGGCAGCTGGGCCTTTCAGAGCAAGAATAAATGCAGTTGCTCGTTCCTGCTCATTCCAGTGATTTACTCTTGCGGCAAATTCAAACTGGTTTTTTTGTAAATACTCCAGACCGTTTGCCCATCGAATATTGGTGCTTGCACATTTCTCGCTTTGCGCTGCGGCTATAAGCGGGGCTGGTGAGGTGGTTACTATTGCCTTCGCTGCTTCCAATTCCTTTTTCATGTTTTCTATCTCATGATTGATTCTCTCCTCAACCTGGTAAAGGTTTACCTTCGACGCATTTAATTTGGTTGCTCAGACTACCAAGCTCCGCTTTAATTTCGGTTGACTGTTTCTCCAGCTTCCGTGTGATGTCTGCCTTGATTTCGAATGCTTGTTGGTCCAGCTTCGCAGTTAAACTGGATGACTGTTCATTTAGCTTCGCAGTTAAACTGGATGACTGTTATCGCTGCTGTATTAACATCAACATTTGCATCAGCGCATTTTCTGGTTCTTTTGATTTTTGTGTTTCTGCTTCTCCGCCTTCTGCGCCTTCTCCTGCATCTGAGCGCTCACCCGAATCCATATACCCGTCTTCTAACTCGATCGCGTCACGCAAGCGCGCCATCAGTATGGCCTTTGTACCTTGTGTAGCCAGATTTCGCTGTTCCAACTCCTCCTTAAGCTCCGATATGGTCAATTGATTAGTTTTTAGATGTAAATTTCCTGGCATTTTTATTGTTTCAGCTATTTTTCCACCAGTTTCTACGTCAAATCACACTTTGTGCACTTTAAAAATGTTTACAAGTTTTCACGTTCGAAGTTTTTTTTCTCACTTCTCGACACAATTGACGCGTGTTATGGTTCACGGCCAATAATTTTAATGTTCCGGGAAAGTGAAAACGCACTGCCTTTTAAGTTAAGTTAAAAGAGTTTATTTACTAAAAATACACAAAATTAATTTAATAATTTCACCAATTTTATTTTTCACTTAGTCTATAAATTTTTAATTCAACTATCCACTAAAATCACTTCACAATCACTCAATCAATATCGCCTTTACCTCGCGCTCCCCTCTATCACAGTTTATACTATCGTGGTTGTAATGAATCCCCCCCCATTCATTCAGCTCGGCTTTATATAGGGTCTCTAGTCATTCAATTCATTTCTCGTACATTGGCGAATTACCTGGAATATTCGAGCAGCTTGATGAATGGGCAGTGACGTCACTTTTAGATGTTGATCAAGCTTGGCGGGTTTCCGAGTACATTCTTTTGTTGATCATGATGTTGTGAACACAATTACGACAGTAGCTTGCAGAATTAGTTGAACACGTAACAATACTGTACGAAATAGTCCGCAACTACAGAAAATTTAAGCAGTGTTGGGTTTAATTTGGTTTTTATATATTCGCGGATTATGAGAAACAGCAACCTTCGCACATACTCATACAGGAGACGGTCAAGAAACGTACAAGTTGCAGTTGCCTTGTGGGATCTCACTTTTTTATCAAATCATAAGAACTTCCCAACACGTTTTAGCTAAAACGCGATGTTAATAACTTCACACGACACCAATCCAAATTGCGAAAAACTTCTCGAATTAAAAGAAAGGGTATATCCAACCTAAATTTCACCGATTTGCCATGATTTTTCACGATCTCCCGTGAACCTCTTTCCTCGTTTTTGCGTCGCGACTTGACCGCCGTCAAGGTACATAGCAGACTCCCGCGCTCTTCGTAGACCTTGCAAACACCTTTCATACATCCATTTACGCTTTCGCAGCCACTGCCCGCACTAATTTCAGGTCGAATCCTGGGTCGCACATGCAAAATTGCATGCAACATTTATCGACGTTATGTCTACGTTCACGATGACTGCGCTGCAGCTATTGAATGCATGTAAAAATGTGAGGTGAAGAGGACGCAAGCCACTACGAAGTTCAACGATGGCAATATCCCGTGAAAACGAATTTGCTTCTTTCGGGTTGTACACGCAAATTCGTATGCGACGTCGATTGACGTTATGTTTAAGTTCGCGATGAATGCACTGCCGCTATTGAATGCCTGTAAAAATGCTGATCAGACAAGTTACTCACAAATGTAAAGTTATGTCTCCGCGTAGTGTAACGAAAACTCGCAGAACTGATGGGTATTTTGGGAATACGGCCCTTTTCGACTATTAAACTTCGCACAGTGGCGTGCTTTAAGGCCGTAAAAGGTAGAAATGTAAGTAGACCAAAACTGACGTGAGATAGAAAGCCATTTGGTAGCAATTTGCATATGTATTAGTCGGCCTACTATGGACAAGCTTCCGTGAGCTGTCAGCTAACTGCGGCATTAGCAAATGCTTGTTTTGCGGAATATATACTATTTTCCGAACGAAAACGTACGAAACGCATTACATGCATGCTATAAATTCACCTTGCACTGTCTACTGTACTCCTAAACTTTTCAAAACGAGCAAATGAAGCACGTGTTTTGCACTTTCCAATGATAGCTCAGCGTTGAGAAGTAAAAAAACTCCTAAAAATCCACTTTGGAAGGCAATAAAAATTAAATGGCCTAAGAACTGAAATAATTTTCACTCCACTAGGAGCGTTATTGTGTTCTCAGTGGACCATCTAGATTTCACTGTAGAAATCCGACTCAAAACCGTACAAAACCTCGAATTTTCGTTGGCACTTCCATAACTCTGCATATGCCGCCATGTAAGTTAGCCAGCAAAGACGGCCTACTAATTGTCATGTGTGTGGTAGTAAGCACTGCTGCCATATAGCTTCCTTTCCATCGTCAGTTTTGAGGTAGACCCAAAGACCCTTGTCGAGGTGAAGATGACGCAAGCCACTAAAAACTTCAACGATGGCAATATCGCGTCCAATCGAGTTTCATTATAGTTCGTGGGCTGCAGCGCTATGGGGAAAGTTTAATATCTTTTCCGATGCTTTAAAAGTGGGACCACGTTTCTTTCATGGCGTTTAAGATGCTGTGAACTAAGGAAATTGCTCGAACTATTGAATGGTTGTTGGTTGCACAAGTTCCGACAATTTTTTTTTTTTTTTTGAGGAATCGAAGATGTTTTTTGCCATTTTCCGTACGAATATCGTCGGGAAGGGCACTTCACCAATGGTGGCAATGGCGGGCCAATTTTCACTTTTCCTATGTACATGACGGAAAAATCATTTTTTTCCTTTTTTGCGAAATTCCGCGTTCAGGTTCTCGGCAAGCTGTCTACCCGGTGGCGGAGATGACGCGCATTGTCGTCTTCTTCAACAAAAAAAAACGTTTTCTTTAGCTCGCTGTTTAATTCAAGTCGACTCGCCCTCCGTCCCAGAAGTTCCCGACGTTTTCTTCTTTGCATTACCGTGTATACGGTAAATCGCATCAGCCGAGCTCAGCCTAGTTAGTTTGCCTTCCGTGAAGTAATACACCGTTGGGGCGTATTAGATTAGCGTTCCCACACTCGAAATTTCATTTGGCAGATTTAAAATTTTAAAATGCCATTCTTGACACTCTTGCCTATGTTTTTCTTCACTTCGCAGGCAGCCCTCAGTTGTTTGACGATATTCCCCGCTTTCCGAGTAAGCCGTTCCTCTTCGGCGCGGTCAAGGGCGATTGTATTATTTGGCGCCACCTCTTGGGAGAGGCCCCCGTTTCCTAGCCAGGCGAGGAGTTTCATGTGGTGCGAAACAAGGCAGCGAAAAAAGCGGCCAAAAAGCTACTCCTAGAAAAAACAGACAAAGAGCTCAACCACGAAAAGAACAAAGAACCCCCGATATACCGCAAAAAACAAAAAGCAAACCACGGCGCAAACCCTTGCGAGAGGCACTGCTTATTAAACCCACTAAGGGCCGAACCTACGCAGATGTCCTCCGTGAAATTAAAGGAGCGGTCAAGCCAGACGACACCAAAACTGCCATCAAAGCAGTTCGACCAACCCGGACCGGTGGCTTGCTGGTGGAATTCGGGCCAGAGGCGACAAACAAAGATGCATTCCGTGACGTGGTTCAAAAGGTTCTTGGAGATGCGGCAACAGTTGCCTCGCTCGAACCAATGGCCACCCTGGAAATCAGGGACCTCGACTACGTCACGGACAAAGCTGAAGTAGAGGATGCCATTAGGAGGGAGTTCCCCAGCTTAAGTGAAGTCAAGGCAAGATTGACACGTGAAAACACAAGGGGGCAACGCATGGCTATTGTCGAACTAGCTGATAAAGACGCCCAGCAAATCCTGGCGAAGGGCAAAATTAAGATAGGTTGGGTGATCTGCAGGATACGGAGAAGAGCGATCCCTATCCGCTGCTTCAGATGCCTCGAATACGGACACACCGCGTATGGCTGTCGGGGACCCGACAGGAAATCTCTGTGCTACAAATGTGGTGAAACGGGGCACAAAAGAAAGGAGTGCACGAACGAGGCAAAATGCATTCTTTGCAAGGATGCTAAGCTAGAACCCGGCGACCTCAAACATGAGCCGGGGACAGGGAGATGCCGGGTTTTCAAGGAGGCCCTAACTAAAGCCAAATCGATACTCAAATGATCCGTATCCTGCAGGTCAATTTGCACCGAGGCACAAACTCCCAGGACCTACTTGAGCAGTTTGCGAGGGATAAGAAAGCTGACCTCCTGTTGCTGAGCGAGCAACATCATAACAAGGACTCGCAAGCGTGGTACCCTGACAAAACTGGTACCTCGGCCATCTGGGTTCGAGACAGCGCCCGCCTTCAGGTGTAGGGCCATGGACGCGGGGATGGTTTTGTGTGGGTGCGGTGTTCAGGGATAACATATTTCAGTGTTTATCTGACGCCTAACGAGGCAATGCAATCTTTTCGAACCAAACTCGATGCCCTGGAGGACGCTGTCTCAAACACAGAGGGCCAGACTTCAACGCTAGAGCCATCGAATGGGGTATGCCACAATCCGACCCAAGGGGAAAGCAAATCTTGGACATGGCGGCCAGAACAGCGCTTTTTGTCCTAAATACTGGTAACACCCCTACTTTCCGCCGCTGGGGTTGCGTAGGAACCATACCCGATGTGACACTCGCTTCGGAGTCCCTGGTACCTAGAGTACACAACTGGCGAGTACTAGAGGACTACTCGGCTAGTGATCACCAGTATATAGCTGTTGGGATTCACGACGGTGCCACTCTGCGTGCATATGCCCAAACTTCAATCCTCGGATGGAGGACTGGGAGGATGGACGTCGAGAAGTTCACTGACGTGCTTACGGCAGGCGCACCGTTGCTGGGAGCTCCGCCAGGGAGTGGAGGACCTACAGCCAAGGACTTGGTGAACTCAAATATGAGTACCATCATAGCTGCTTGCGAGTCTTCCATGCCCCGCCGGAGACCCCGACATGGTAAGCCTCCAGTATACTGGTGGTCAAACGAGATCGCCGAACAAAGAAGCGAGTGTCACAAACTTCGGCGAGAGGCCCAGCGGGCGCGAACACGGGAGGAGGCAGACACTAGGCTAGCAGCATACATGTCCGGCAGGAAATATCTTCGCAGGCTTATTAACAAGAGCAAGGCCCGATGCTGGCAAGACCTCGTGGACGATGTAAATAGGGATCCGTGGGGCCTTGGCTACAAGCTGGTCATGGGGAAACTTGGTGCCCTACGGGAGCCTTGTATACATGACGCGGAAAAGATGGACGCGATAGTGCGGGGACTCTTCCCCGCCCATCCCGTCCGTGTTGACGCTGTCCATGGTGAAACAGCAGTCGAGTGCCCACTCTTCACACAGCTGGAACTGGAGGAGGCAGTCCTCTCCCTGAAAGCGAGGAAGGCTCCAGGTCCAGATGGTGTTCCAGCTGAGGTTTTGCAGCTCGTCTATCACCATTGTCCTGACTTGCTGCTCTGCACATTCAACGCTGCCCTACGGGACGGGGTTTTCCCGGTACGATGGAAGGTGGCGAGGCTCATGCTGGTCAGCAAGGGGAAGGGAAATCCCGAATCGCCGTCTGCATACCGCCCGTTATGCATGCTAGACACGGCTGGGAAAGTGCTAGAGAAACTCATCAAGGGAAGACTCACTGACGCGATTCGTGCTGCTGGGGACCTATCTCCTCGGCAGTACGGCTTTAGAGCAGGACGTTCTACCATCGATACGATTGCAGAGGTAGTGAACGCGGTCCAAAAGGCAGAGGCATATAGTCGCACCAAGCGACGGATCGTCCTGTTGGTGACACTCGACGTCAGGAATGCCTTCAACTCCGCTAGATGGGTGGATATTCTGGACACGCTGGAAAACTCTTTTCAAGTTCCAGAATATCTAATGCGGCTTTTGAGGAACTACCTAAAGGACCGAAGCCTGCTCTACGACACGACACAGGGCCAACGAAGGATGGAAATTACATCGGGTGTTGCCCAGGGATCTATCCTTGGTCCGGACCTGTGGAACGTGTCTTACGACGGGCTACTGAGACTTGAGATGCCAGATGAGTCGCGCTTTGTCGGCTATGTGGATGATGTTGCGGCTCTGGTCGCCGGACGCACCGTTGAACAAGCGCAACTTAGGCTAGGTTTGCTAATGTGCCGAGTGAGGGACTAGATGACTGCTCGCGGGCTTAGTTTAGCACTGGAGAAAACCGAAGTGGTCATCTTGACAAAAAAGAGAATCCCTAGAGTCGATCAGTAGCCAGCGGTGAAGTACCTGGGGCTACTGATCGACTCGAAGATGAGTTTCTCTGAGCAAATCAGGGCAACGGCTGAGAAGGCTGCTTCGGGAATATCGGCCCTGAGTCGACTTATGGCCAACGTAGGGGGACCCAGTCCATCAAGAAGACGCCTCTTGATGAGCGCTGTAGGGTTAGTGCTACTGTACGGAGCAGAGGTATGGGGCGACGCTCTCAGCAAGGAGGTATACCGAAAACGATTGGCACAGGTACAGAGAAGAGGAGCACTGAGAATTGCATCTTCGTATCCAACAGTCTCCGACTCGGCGGTGAGAGTGATTGCAGGCGTGATACCTGTCGCCCTCCTTGCTAGAGAGCACCGCGCTATTTACCTGCGCCGAAACGAGGATGCGAGGGAGATCGTTGTCCGCGAGGAGAGACAACGCTCGCTCAACGATTGGCAGCAGTCTTGGAGGAATTGCACGAAGGGAAGGTGGACTGCGCACCTCATCCCGGATGTGAGACCATGGCTAAATCGAAGGCATGGTGAGACTGACTTCTATCTGACCCAGCTCTTGAGCGGGCACGGGTGTTTTCAGTCTTACCTGCACAAGATCGGCAAGTCACGGTCTCCCGATTGTCGGTTTTGCCCAGGAGAGGAGGACAATGCCTGTCACACATTTTTTGCGTGTACCAAATGGGCCAGGCTGCAAAGGGAACTATACAGGGAGACGGGAGAGCTCACCCCGGATAATATAGTTGCGGTGATGCTCGAATCGGTTGACAAATGGAACCAGGTAGCACATTATGCTCGGGCAGTCCTAAAATATAAAAGGGACTCACAGCAGCCGGAGGCACTGGGACTGGGGGATCGCTCTTCTGGCAATTCCTCTTCCCCCCTCCCCTCCCGCTAGGAAAGGGACTCCCCAGCTTGAAGGCGCCCCACGGCGTAACAAAACTAGGCTAGGTTCTCAGATTGACAGGGGAGGTGTTTAGTGGGTAGTCCAAAGGTATCCTCCATGGGAGTTCCACACTGCCAGACTCGGCGGGCATAAATGCCTTCACCTCCCTACCACAAAAAAAAAAAATAATAATAATAGGAAAACAAACTATTTTATAAATTACGATTTCAAATGTAGATTTTCGAGCAGTTCGCCTGTGTGGCTGCTCGATTGCTAAAAACATTATCTTTTCACTATCACTTTTCACTTTCCTATATTCATATATGTACAGGGTGCGTACTGTGTTTGAGGACATGCGTGAATATGACTATAACTTCACGAATTTTTTTTTTTATTTTTCTTCCTTTTCAGATAAGAAATGGCGGAAATGAAGAGACATGCTGTCTCCGTCGCTATATGTGCGAACCCTACCGATTTAGAGATTTCTAATTTTCTTAATTGCGCCCGTTCATTCGTGCATAAGGTTCGCCGTGGATTGGAAGCATCAGGAGGCGATACAGAATCGGTTACTAAACGCAAAAAGCACGAACAACGTTCTAACACCGTCCGATCTACAGAATTTTTATAGCAAGTGCAAGCAATCATAGACGAGGACCCTTCAAAATCAATGAGGGTGTCCTTGCGAGTGCGCTTCATGTTTCTGACCGCCTTGTTCGCAGAGTTGCCCACGAAGACGTTCGGTATAAGTCTTACATGATGCGCAGAGGACAGTTCATGGCGGAACGAACACGGGAACAGAGAGTTCTCCGATCAAAACGTCTTTTAAACAACATCAAACACCCTGAGGCGCCCGAAATGCCATGGTTTTTTTCCAACGAAAAAATTATTGACCAAGATCAAAAGGCTAATAGCAGAAATGACAGATGGCTATGTTAAAATCCTACGGAGGTTCCTATTTATTTATTTGTTTCAGAAAATCAATTTACAGACTAGTAGTCCAATTACAAATCAATTAATACAATATATAAGTACAAAGATATGAATTGAAAATATGACAGAAATTAAAGAAAAAAGATCACAATACGATATTAGAAATTAAAATTAATAGGAATATCTGTTGTTATGCACACAAAATGTTCAGCCACTGTTATTGTTTTAGGTGTTGTCAGCAAAGAAGGACATGTTATGCCATCACACTTTTTTACTTAAGGACTTCGAGTGAACTCTGCTGCATACATCGAGGTTTCGGAGACGGTAGTGAGACCCTGGATAGACAATGTAACCGGAGGCAGACCACACATTTTTCAACAAGACTCTGCTCCTTCAAATATAGCGATGGCGACACAAGACTGAATGGCCCAAAAATTTTTATGACCACATAACACCGAACCTATGGCCACCTAGCTCGCCAGACCGTAATCCTTTGGATTATTACGTATGGGGCGTAGTAGAGCGTGAGACTGATAACCGTCCTCATAATACCACTTCTTCGCTGAAGACTGCCATTAATGCCGTTATGGTCAATATGAACAAGGAGCATTCGATTCGGGCATGTAATCGTTTCCGTACCCGGATCAAAGAGGTTATTGCTGTTAATGGCGATTTTATTGAACAACTTTATAGGCACATATTAACCTAACGTTGTATAAAAAAATCCTGAAATTTCATTAAATTTTGTTAAAAATACAAGCTAATTAATTTTACTCTCAAGTTGTCCTCAAATACCGTACGCACTCTGTATAACACAGGGTTTTCCGTTTCGTGGTAGGAAAGTATAACCCTGCCATTTGACATTTGTCAGAATTAAATGTCCTCCAAAGCATGTTTTTTTAGTTGAAGGTTTACCATTTAGAAATATGGATCGTTTAACAGTCAAAGAATGCGTTAAAATTACTAAATTTTATCATAAAAATGGTGATTCTGCTGTATCAACATTGAGGGCTTTACGAGCCGATTACGGTCGACATAATCGACCTACACAGCAGATAATTTCGAACACAGTGAGAAAATTTGAAGAGACTGGATCGGTTATTGATATTGCAAGGCCTGTGTATCATCACAACATTCGTTCTGCTGAAAATATCGCTGTCGTTGCTCAAAGTGTGGAGGAAGACCCAAATTTGTCGATTCCTCGATGTGCTCAACATTTGGGGTTGTCTTACGGCTCGTTGTGGCGGATTTTGCATTCGGATTTGCAGCTCCATCCGTACAAAATCCAACTCACTCAAGAACTTAAGCCTCAAGACCATACACAACGCAGAATGTATGCGAATTGTGTGATTGAACAACAAGCCATTGATATCGATTTTTCGAACAAAATTTTCTTAAGTGATGAGGCTCATTTTTACGTAAATAAACAGAATTGCCGCATATGGGGCTCTCAAAATCCTCATGTGATCACAGAAAGGCTTTTGCATTCGGAAAAAGTGATCGTTTGGTGTGCATTATGGTCTGGTGGTGTTATTGGCCCGTATTGTTTTTAAAACGATCAAGGAAGAGCCATCACGGTCAATTCTTACCGCTATGGACGGATGTTAACCGATTATTTTTGGAGAAAATTAGGAGATTATGATCTGGAAAACATGTGGTTCCAACAAGACGGAGCCACAAGAAACACAACACAGGCTAATCGAGCACTTTTGCAAGAGAAATTTCAAGGACGCGTAATTTCGACATTGAGTGATGTCAATTGGCCCACAAGATCCTCCGACCTAACACCTTTGGATTTCTTTTTATGGGGATATGCAAAAGATTGTGTTTACGCGAACAATTCTCAAAATCTTAGCAATTGAAAACCAATATTCGTGAAGTTATAGCCGAGATATTGCCGGAAATGTGTCAAAAAGTCATTGAAAATTACCTCAAAAAGATTGAGGCCTGAAAGAGGTCCCGTGAAGGACATTTGAATGATGTTGCATATCACGTATAATGGCAAGATTCAATCTTTATATTGAAGAAAAAATTTTGTTTACTTTCCCAAGCGTAAGATGGATAACCCTTTACAAGAGTTTCCGAAATGCGCACCTGTCATTTTATCAATTAAATTATTAATATCTTGTGTAGTCCACGTTGTGAAGTGGTTAGAGTGCCTGCTGCGTAAGCCGTAGATTTCTGGTTTGACTCTCGTTGGTGGCAACGAAATTTCGTTCGAGTGATTCTTCGGACAGACTATAAGCCCGTTCAGTTTATGATACATGCTGGTTTGAAAACCAGAACGTATCACAGCTGGGTGGCTTCACCTTGTGAAGTTCCAACACATTCGATCATGATATTGAGATACTCTAACTATCTCTAAGTGAAGCCTCGAAACGGGCTATAATGCTGCATGTTTTTATTACTATCATGTATCTCAATAATTTTATCTAGAAAAATTCCCTGTGTCACTTCATAAGCAGTATTGACAAGAATTGTGTCAATATTACTAATATCAATGCATGGGGAATTCTTGTAGTAAATACAGAATTCATCTTTTTTGCATTTGATTTTCTGTAAATTTAGTGTAAGATAATTTAGTGCGTTTATCCTGAGATCACCGATCATCCGGTGAATTTTATGTGGTTCCATGTTTGGCTTCTAGTGCAATTGCAATGCTTCTTTAATGGCTCTCTAACATTGATCACAATATCTTTCCCTGATCCTTGAATTTGTTCAAAAACTAGGTAGTGTGTTGCTATTTGCTTCAGTTCTGAATATGATATACTGTTGAGGTAGAACTCAGTGCTGCTGATGAAACAGTTGATTGAAATATCCCCTGTGCCAGAAAACCTTCTTCTTTGTAGCACTACAGGCTTTTTCAGGTTTCAGTCCATTGACCGCATCCTCCGATTTTAAAATCCGAGCAGCGATAAACTATCTTCGTCGACAAAGTAAGACCAGCGGTTCCTCGGTTTCCCCACTGGTCTCCGGCCTTCAGTCCTACAAACCAATACATTTTTGGGTATCCATTGTTCATCATTGGCCACATAAATGGCCAGCCCATTGCAGCTTCCGCAGTGTTACAAACATTGAGACCTTCGGCACGTCAAAAATTTCTTACACCCCATTTTTTCGCACTACAGCTCCTTTCGGACCTCCGCTTAGAGATTGTTAAAGTACCTCATTATCATGGCCGAATGTATCCACAAGGTACTATGGTCAGTATCATGCTTTGGCCATGCGTTCGTCCACCCAGCTGCAAAACGTTGTGATTTAAAACCAGCACGTATCATAACTGAACGGGCTTACAGTCTGTCCGAAGAATCATTCGAACTAAATCTTGTTGCTACCAAAGAGAGTCGAACCAAGGACTTTCGGCTAACGGTATGAGTGCTCTAACCACTACATCACCCGGACTACAGCTCATGGTTGTATCGAATCCACCATCGGTCCCTGTCTAGCTTCGCTCCGATTATTCACCTCAGGACTCATCGTTCAAAAGCGTTCAATATATTCGCTTATGCTTAGACTAGCGTCCATGTTTCACACCCCCTAGGATAACACAGGTGTTGTCACAGATTTGTATACTTGGAGTTTTATTTTCCTGTGTATATAGGTGGTCTTCAAGATCACCAAAACTGAATAAAAAACTTTATTTTTGTGCTGTATTCTTCGGCGTATTTTGTCTCTTGAATTAGCGGTTTTCGTTATTTTGGTGCCTAAATACACAAATTTTCCACCATTTACTATCGTGTATTCGCCAAGTGTGATATTTGGTTAAGTACGTTATGATCAATACTGTTGTATGATTGCTTAAAGTAAACAAAAACTTCGTGTACGTCTATGTTGAACTCGCAGCATTTTTCAAGTTCATGCTTAACAATGAACTATTGGTCCATTGTCGATCTACCTACTCTAAAACCACTTTGGTGCTCCCTAATCCTACTGTTGTTGGCGTAGGGTCTGATTTTATTTTCTAAGATCTTTGAAAATATTTAATACTCCGTACAAAGTAGTCAATCATTCAATCATTTTCACACTGTAGGTTGTCATTTTTTGTGGATAGGGAATATAATTGATTGGCTCCACTTTTTTGACATATGTTCTGGTTGTCAAATGTGTTGAATGACTTTGTGAATAGCTTTGTGAAGACTGCTGGCATCATATTTAACGAAATGCGCTGGAATCTCATCGACGACCAGTGCTTTATTATTATTTTGGACCTTGAAAGTGAAACAAACTTCATCCAGAGTTGATGTTTTGAGCTAATAACAAAATTTCAGGCCTTTTGCTAGACTTATTTCGATAGTTCTCAAATGGTCATCATAGTATTTTCTATTCTTAGTCCTACTTATCTTGTTCGCTACTTTTGTGAGATTTTCATAGTGTTCTCTTTTCGTCCTGGTTTGCCTATCTACGTATTTTTCGTATAACTGATTATTTTTGTCTAACGCATTCTGGTACATTCTGATGTCCAATTGTGTGTTCTGCTACGGTCTCCATAGCCGCTTCACTTCCATCCAGAGCTCGTTGCTTGTTTTCAGTAATGCTTTTGATGACATAGTAGCCAGCTAGTTGTCAATGATCTCCGTGAAATTATTGGCCACAGACGCTGTTTGGAGCCTTTAGATGTGAAATTTTTCCCGCGGGCTAGTCTTCGCCGAATATGGCTTTGACATACGACTTTGATAGGTCAATTTGACCAAGTAATGATCTAAATTACAAATGGCTCCTCGGTACGTACGGACGTCAAGTATGCTCGAGGCCAAACGTTGTTGGATCGGAACATGGTCAATCTGATTTTGTGTCGATTCGATTAGATGATTCCCAGGTGATTTTATGAATGCATCGACATGGAAGACAAGTCAAACGTATGAGTAGATTCATGATTCATGCAAAGTCAATCAGGCGCTGTTATTGCATTGTTATTTGTTTCAACGTGGAGGCTATATCCTCCAGTCGTTTCCCGATGAGATAGTTCTTTGCCCACCTAGCGTTGAAATCACTCAGAATAATTTTTGGGTCGTTTGTACGCAATGAATCGACTAGTTTTACCAGATGATTGTAGAACGTTTCCTTCGTTTCTTCGTCCTCTTCTTCGGTCGAGGCGTGTACATTTATCAGCCAGATTTTGAAGATTAAACAAATTTTACCTTTATAAGGATCGCACACAATCGTGCATTAACTGCTTTAAAATTAATAATGGGTGATGTGAACTCTCTATTTATAATAAAGGCCACTCCAAATCCTCGCCTTCCAGTAGGCCTCCCAGTTTTGAATATTCTGTACGATTTTATGGCTTGAATTTTATTTTCGTTCCAACCCGTTTCCTGGATTGCCAGTATTTTTAATTCACTGTGACTGGCCTATTGTAAAGGGTTCTTAACAGCGCAAGGGCAATTGAGTGATCTGACATTCCAGGATCCAATGCCATATTCCTTTTTTCGTTTGCGAGGCCGTTGCCGCGAGTCCAATCCATTCCGTCTGCAGGTTTCAAAGCATTTGAGGGTTTTCCAGGGATGGCGAGGTAGCCCGTCATCCAACCTACATTCTAGCGATTATTACTTCAATTCTGTTATCAGGCGAGGAAGACTTACCTTCTCTCTCTCACGTCACCACAAAAGAGGTGTGAGTAGGATTTAGTAGCATTTAATGTCCCCTCAATGAGGAACCAGTAAACCCAATGTGCGACCCTGAGAACATTCACCGCCATTTAATCTTGGGCCTCAGGATGAGGAATCATGGAAGGTATGGATTGGAGTAAAAACAGGTTCTCTCCTCCTTTCTTAAAGGTGCTTGGGACCGTCTACGTCGAAGTTGTCATGAAAACCTACCACCCTGAACTTATCATCTTAAGAATATATGTTTTCATCAACATTTAATACTTGTAGCCTGTACTTTAAATGCTAAATTTGGGGTAAAATAATTTAAATTTACTCAATATTTTTGTTTCAAATGGCCACCATTTTGTTTTCGATAACCAATCACTGGTTGAACAGATTTTCAAAGATATGTGTGATATATTTAGATCCTTCCTGAAATCTTCATGCAAAACCTAACAAGCCCATAGTGTCTGAGTCGTTTACAAGCACATATTGCTCAATAGCCACGTATTGTTGTTGTAACATCGAAAATCTAAACTACCCTAATCTCGTTAAATACTGATCAGTTCTTCTGAAATTCAATTCAGTTCATTAGCCTTATAAGTAGCCATATACAGATAAAATTTCATTGGATTTGAGGGTACTCTCTCGATTTGATACAAGAAAATGTAAAATTGATAAATCTTATATTACTAATAAAGTTTAGCGAATTTCAACTTCTCACGTACTTGTCGTTGTTGTGCTCATAGAGGATTGCGTCCATGAATTTTTTCAGATTTTTCCGTCCACATGCGTCCAATCGAGAGGGGGGAATCAATGTTGTATTGCAATTTTAATAACAGAAATTAAGAGATCCCTTCAAGATATTTCATTTGGTACCCTACTTGACCCTCTTTGGGGAAAAAAGTTTAAGGGTTCACCTCTCTATATGGGGAGACCCCCCTTGAAAGCCTTTGACATTTTTTTGACTACGGAATTTTAATTAACAAGAAACTTCTGAGGTCTTTACAAAATTTGATCACCGTAGCTTTTATAATTCCTAAGAAAACTGCTGCGATGCACTGATGGATGGACGGACAGGTGCCGATATTAATAGGGTATTGTCAAAATTTTTTTTTACAAAACCCTAAAAAGTGTCTGTTGTAATCGAGCAGTCACACAAACAAACTGCTCGAAAACCTTCCTATGTCCTACCCATGTAAAAACTGGAATAAAATGATAATTTTACCCAGTTTTATAGTGATTTATAGTATTTACATTTAGGGACCCCGTATCTTGACCCCGACAGTTGGGTTAATATTGAGCTGTATCATGCTCTCGATAGAAATAATCCAGATGAATTTACATTCCGTGGAAATATTTCAATTTCAACAATAAATATGGGGGTAGCAAATACATTGAAACAATCTTTGAGTGATGAAGAGCGTGACAAATTAAAAGACTTGGCTTCACACAATCAATTCTATCGTCTGAAATCCTATGCCACATTTCCTGGTAGCAATAAAGTTGAATACTTAACATCAACAAAAGCTTATGCACTTTCTAATTCTCAATTGAACGATATTATTTGGGTATCAGTAGATACAACCGGATCAGCAGTTGCTATATCACAAACTGTAACTGGCTTGGGTAATTGCCAGAATGTACAAGTTAACGATGATGATGTAGATTTGTTCAATACACATGTAATTATAAAGCTACACACAAGTATATACATACATTGTGTACAATATATACATTGCAATGGAGAAGAAAAATTTTCTGCATCAAACTCTCAAAATATCTTCTTTAAACAAATTACATCTCCAATGTATTTGGCTCTTTGGCTTGACTATCCTAAACTCCGGGAAAGCAATGTTCTTTTCTACGGATTTTCTCGTAAATGTAATTCAGCTTAAGTTTGACGGCAGTCGATAGAGTGAATCGTACGATAATACCGTGAAAATCATGGAGTTCAAGTGAAGATCGTTTTATAAAAAGGGAAAGAGAAACACTATAAGTCATGAAGTGACTTTATCGGTATGCAATGAATTCTATTGATTTCAAGTAACGGGAGAAAGTTTATACTTCCGGTGAAAACGAGCAGACAAAGGGGTGATTCGTTTGATAGACAGTGATGGTTAAATTTTTCTCACAAGTTTAGGGTGACCAGATGACATCACTGAAAATATAGGATTTTGATCTCTAAAAAAAAAAAGGTCGCGAAAAATGGAAATGAAGTATTTTCAAAGTGAAGGGTACAAATAATAAGCCTAATAAATTGTTTCGTTATTTTATTGTGATGTTGTACCGATCGCAGGTATCGTCGTAACACACATTCGACATTTAAGGTTTTCTAATTCGAATGTTAGATCGTTAGTTATTCACAAAAATCGAAAAAAGTACTGCACAGTTATAGAAAAAGATGACAGTTTGCGAATATGAAAAAGTCAGTATTTTCGCGAGTCACCAATTTGTCTGAGAAGTTTGGAATTTTCTGGTCGCAACAAATACTTGTAAAAATCGGAACAAGAAAATTGTTTGAAATTGAACTTCACGGACACAATATCTCGCACAGTTTTGACGCTGAGTCTATTCCTTTCTTTTGTCCATTGAGCCTCTATCAAAGAAAAAATTCTTTCACAGTTCGCATTGTGACCTGGTATTGAGAAAAAAAATGATGCGATCCTCAAAATTTCAGTAAAACAGTCAGTGCATGAATTCGACGCAAAGAATGCACAGATTTTATCATTACAATTTTTTCTAAAAAATTCGAGATCGGCAGTAGACTGTTTTTTCTCTATGAACCTGATCAAGTTCATGGTTTGATCGAAAATTTTAGTATCATCAATCTGAACTCCTTTTCCCGCAAGATAGTCAACGGTGTCCTCAATGCATTCGTAGGTCAATAGGCATTCCATTTTGAAATCCAGCCATTGGAAAATCTGGAATGATACTTGGATGAGCTATACTATATTATACCTAAATTTCAAAATCATATCTTCCAACATGCATAAGTTCATGAAATCAATAGTGAATTTACCCGAACTGACAGAGATGCAGTCCATTTCAACAAATAATTCTCAGCTTCTTCGTAGACAGTCATCGTATTTTGAATGAAGTCATCGCATTCCCTATCTTTCCCTTCGGCCCTCAGGTCCGACAGAGTTTTTCTGACAGGAATTGGAAGAAATTTGTGTACAATTCTGTCACGCATCGATTGAGCCACATCATCAACAATATTGAGAATCTCAACGACACTGTTATTTTCTTGCTCCAATTTTCTAATTTTGTCGTTGAAAACGGACAACAAGGAATGTACGAAAAAAAGATAACATTCCGCGAAATCATGACGAAAAAAGTTCTCAAGCATCTTCGGGGGTTTTTCTTCAGACAAGAAATACGATTTCAGTGACGGGAACATAGACAATAATCGTTCGACAACTGGCAAAAGACTCAGCCACCGAGTTTTGCTGTGATAAAGAAGATCTCTATATGCTATGTTGACGAAATCACAAAAATCTTTGAGTGTCTCAGTCCGAACAGTGTAAATCGAGAAAAATTGATAAATCTTGAAGGCAAGCGAATCGATATCGAACAATCCATATCGACTTAAGCCATGCTGTGCCGAATTGTGAAGGATGTGCGCTGAGCAGCCGATACCCAGGATATTAGGATTGATATCCTTCTTTATGATGGCGTGGATGTTGTTGCTGCCTCCACGATTGAGACCACCAAAATTAGAATTCGTGTTGTCAGCAGTGTAGCATGTCAGTTTCGGTTTGATAACATGGCCATCAGCAACATTTTCGAGAGCTTTTGCGACAGTGTCCGCTTTTTCGTTTGTCGTTTCGATGAGGTCCAGCATTCGAACTTGGATTCCTTTTTGGGTGTAATCGAAAAATTGGGCAACGATTGGAAACAACTTTATATGGCCGTGGTTGCTTGCGTCCGTAGATATACTGATATATAAAGCTCTCGCCAGTTGATTATCGACGTTTTCAATCACGTGAGGTGCAATCACATTGCACAAAATGGCCTCAGTTTTGGTTCGGGCACATGTCATTTTTTGCGCGATTTCCGAGTCCCCGAAAATTTCACGAAGCAAAACCGATGTGCAGTCTTGGGAACGGAAGGATTGATGATGCACGGTGACATGAAATGCGAGGGCTCCTTCGCATGCATGTATTTTCTCTTCTAAACGGGTGAATCGAGGTATCATGAAATTGGCTGCCGATCTTGTCGTTGAATTCTGTTGGACATTTTCCTTATGCTTTTTGGTATTGAGATGTTGGTCCAACTGAGTCGTCCCTGACAATCGCAAAAAAATTCTGTTGTGGACTACGAACCCATTATATTTCAATATGAAAAGTATCGGATCTGAGAGGCATTAGTTAGTTAGTTTTGTTAGCAACAGAAACATTCTTTCTACAAACAACACACTCTGCAACTGTATCGTTGTCGGTCTTACGGTAGCAGGAGTATTTTCCTTCTTGTTTTCCTAATAAATCAGGAACGTGACATTTTCGTCGCGACATTCTGAATGTTTTTGCCGGAACGTAAGCAAAACAAACGCCCTTCTCACTGACACAGAGTTGCACGGACAGTACACGCACTTACACCCACACGCGCGCGAGCCATGAAGAGACAAGGCTTGTGAATTGTGGTTTGTGATCCGGCATTCGCTGACCAAGTTGCGTACGCTTACGTCGACTGAAACGCGCCAATTTCAAATCGTTTGCATCAGTAAATACGTCCTCCAGAATTGCTGACTTTTCTTAGTTTGTAGATAATGACAAAAAACGTGGAAAAACGTGTTGCATTTCGCAGAAATTTTCGGGAAATTGCGGCATTTCGTACGTGGTCAAAAATATAGTACATTCGTGTTATTTTAAAAATAAAATAGTACACTAGTACATCGAGCTGAAATATAGTACCTGTACTATTAAAATAGTACGTCTGGTCACCCTACACAAGTTTGCAAGAGAAATAATAAAATTTATCTTAAAACTTCTTCCCTTGTTTGCCAAAAAAATGAGAGCATACAAATTTTGAAAGAAGATTTTAAAGGGCAGTCTGCTTGAGATCGTGAGACCGGGTGGGCGACGATAAGAGCGAAGTGGACAGAGACATCGCATCTGTTTAATTATTTCGAATTTTTCAATTAATTCGCCAATGAAAATAAAAGCAGAATATGAAAATCGGTAGCAGTGTCGCGTAAGAAAATGTTCGACTTTTGTACGCGAAACTGTGAAGTGATCGTCTAGTGAAAATGACCCGATGAAAATTTGTGCCAATCCTGCTCGAATTGGAAGCACCGCTAATTATATGCGGTGATATACATGGACAATATCCAGATTTGTTGCAGGTATTCGAATACGGTGGATTCCCACCAGCAGCCAATTATTTAATTTCGGGTGATTATGTCGATAGAGAAAAACAACCGCTTGAAACAATTTGTTTGTTGCTTGCCTACAAAATTAAATACCCGGAAAATTTCCTTTTACTGCGTGGTAACCACGAATGCGTCAGTATTAATAGAGTTTATGGATTCTATGATGAATGCAAGCGACGGTATAATGTAAAATTATGGAAAACGTTCACAGATTGTTTCAATTGTTTACTGATAGCAGCGATTATTGATGAGAAAATATTACCAACACTGTCTTATTATGTGATCTGTTATGTAGTGATCCTGATAAAAATGTACACGGTTGGGGTGAAAATGATCGAGGTGTTAGGTTTACGTTTGGCGCAGAGGTTGTATCGAGATTTTTAAATCGACATGATTTGGATTTAATATGCCGTGCGCATTAGATAATGGAAGATGGATATGAATTCTTTGCAAAAAGACAACTTGTTATGTTGTTCTCAGCACCAAATTATTGCGATTTTGAAACCATCGGAAAAGAAAGCCAAATACTTATATAACGGCTTAAATTTGGGCCTGTTGCAAGCGAACACATAAAACATACTCGGGTATATTCCCGCTTCATAACTGCAATAGTAGCGAGCAAACAACACCTATGTACTCGCACTTCGCCAATGAAAATTAGCCATAGAAACACATGCGCAAGTAAATAAGCGAGCAGTTAAGTAAACGAGAAAGTTTAACCCGCAATGATATTTACATCATGAACGAACGGGGTGCTTCGAAGTGAGGTAAGCGGAGAGGAAAACTGAAAGTTCCGGCATAAACACTCTTTCGCTCAAAGTTCCCAGTTTCGCTATTTCACCACGAGCGATCGTGTGAAACCCGGAAGTTCTGGCTAAAACACTCTTTCGCTCAATGTCCCTAGCTTCGCTATTTCACCTCAGGAGATCGTGAGAAAGCCAAAATCTTAAGCTGAAAGCACTCTTTCGAAGTCAAAAGCTTAAGTGAAAAACACTTTTTCGCTCAATTTCCCCAGTTTCGCATATTCACCAGTCGAGCAAGCGAGACAAAACGGGGAGGAAAAACGTGCATGGAACGAGAGCGCACGTGTTTGGCTACTCAGCAAATTTCAAGAGAGTTTAGGTTGAAAGAACAGTATTTAAACTATCAGTTGGAAGCCGAATGTGCAACAACGCGCATTGCAGAGAGTATAGATACATACCTGTACTTGGAAGTAACAAGCAAATGGTGAGGTGTTGGCACTACTAGCCGTGTTCCTCTAGGCTTATTAGCGTAACCGCTGCTCGCCACCATTGCTAATCTTCCCTATCATTTCAGGCGTCCCAGGAACGACACCGTGGCAAAGCAGCCGATTCAGCAGCGAGCAGCACAAGGACTCCAGTAGTAAGTATTAGCAGGGTCTGCGTGCCGCTCTATCCCCTGTCGGCCAATGGTACCAGGCAGTTAAAAAAATCAACACGTCCACAACAGGCTCCCACTCGGAGTTTGGAGCAGGTGCTCAAGGAAAAGCCCCGAGCCGGCCCCCGTCCCATTAGCAAGAACGAGTATTTGCGGAGATTGATGGCGCCCCTAGACACCACCAAATAGAGGCGTCCACGAGGAGGCCGGCGGGAGCGTCAACGCCACGAGCTGAGGCGGTTAGCCCGCTTAGCCATCACACCCACGGAGTAGGCTTTCTTTCGCCGTCAAGCACGGGAAGTGCGCCGAGGGATTCGTTGGGAGATCGCGACCCGGCATCGCACTGCGGCACGTTCCCATCCTCCAATCACGGACGATATTGCAGTACATGCCGACAAAAAATTAAGGCAAAAAGAAAAAAAGAAGAAAATAAAGAATAATGAATAAACAACTCTTGCGTATTAATTCCAAGGAGGTTCATTTAGTCCCTTTACAGGTGCGTAGGTGAGTGCAGGAGAAACCAGTACCGTGGGGCTCCCCGAAAGAGGCCGGCAGGACCCCCGGTAGGGAATTTATAATATTGGCGCAGCCAGTTTTAGTTACCGAACAGCTCTAGTACGGCAACTCGCTGTAGAGTGATCAACTTGGTACAGACTAAATTCGTGAAACGTTCGAAACTGGAATCTTACACTTACACTCTCGATTTAAACGTACTCATCCAGGCATCCTGATTGCTTGGGCTTTATATCCTTGGAATTGTAGCAAGAACCACCCAGTAAGTGTCATAGAAACTGTAGTCCTTACCAACCACAGAAGGAGTTGTGTTGTTAGCGACTTGAACGTTAACCTGAAGACACGGTCATTATTAATTGTTGAATCGCGCGAATGAGTGATAGGAATCAGGCAGTAGGAGGAATTTAGTGGACAACTCCAGAAGAAAGCGACGGATTCATGTTACGAAGCGGTAGAGCACTCTCAACTCAACAAATAACAGGTGAGGCGAGAAACCGAGCCCGTTAAATTGGACACAATCATTGAATTAACGAATACGGTGATAATTTGCATGAGCATCGTTTAGAGCGAATTTGTCAGTTCCGCGAGCAAACGAGGCAAACGAAGCAAACGAAGCACCGAAGAGATTCAACACTTCGGCGGAGTCTCGCTAAACCAGACCTGTTCTTTCAATCTATCGAAATCGTTAAAGACGCTGATTATGTCTTACGATTGGAATTTATCGTTTGAGGCAGGCCCATCTACAAACGCTTCAATGGATCAAGCCAATCGTTCTAGTCCTGTTTGTATGACTAGTAAGGGGGTGGAGGTTAAGAATTTTGCAGGCAATATGGCCAATTATGCTAAGGTAGCTAAGTTAATGGGGCAGATGATCCCTTTGTTTTCGGGAGCCCCAAGCCCGTCAATAGTTTAAGACCTGCAGACCTTTAGTGGGTGCAGCAGGCAAGTTTGGAAATATTTGAATAGCCAGGAGCAGGTAGCTTTCATGCAGATCTTTCCGACTCGTCTTCCAAGGGAGGCTTACCAGCTGATATCATCAAAGTTTCCTTCAGCTCTAGAGGTGGCTGAAGAGCTCTTAAACCGCGCCTACTTGCCAAGGGAAACCAACCAGGAATTGGTGAGTGGACTCATCTCAGCCAAACAAAGCCTCACGGAATCAGTATTGTCCTACACATCACGTCTGAGGCAAATGCTTAAGCGGCGCCAGGAAGCTGCTGAGGTTAAGTATGGCTCAGAGGTAAGTAAGATCGCAAACGCACAGCTGGAGGATTTCACTAAGAATGCCTTTAGGTGTGGTGTTAACAATTCCCATCTTTGTTAGTATTTGTTGACGCAGGAAACATCTACCTTCCAGGATTTAGTTACTGAAGGATTAAATATAGAAAAATTGCAGCAGGGGGCTTTTCTCCTTCAGGGAAATCCAATGCAGTTATACCCACAAATATCACAGGTACAACCCACTTTCGGTACTTGGTTGCCTGGTCAACATGCATTTACGCCTCAACAAACTAGTTACACACCTAATCCGTGTGCTGTTTCTTTGCAGCCACAGGTAGCAATGGCGCTCGGTCCAAGTTCGGGCTCGAAGTCATCTAAATTTGCAAAGAGTCCGAAAATCACGTGTAACTTTTGTCAAAAGCGGGGCCACACTTTTGCAGACTGCTGTAGTCGCAAAAATACTCCTTATTGTCCAGAACGTAAGGGGTATGGTCACGATCAGAGGGATGGTAAGGCGAGGCCAGCTACAGCAACACCAGCTGTTAATGAGGGTCCAAGGATTTTTAGTGTTCAGGTGAAATGTGATTTTTGTGGCCGAAGGGGTCACGGCGTGGGTACGTGTTTCCAAAAGAAAAGATGGAGAGCCAAGCAGCAGGGAAACGAGACACAGTCGAGTCGAAAATCTCCGGCTTGGCTACAATAAAGACGGTGCAACCAGGAAGCCAATATCTCAGTAGGAAGGTTGAATCTAGGGTGTCGCAGGAAGTGGCTGGTGGGTCTGACACAGTGGATAACAGTTACAGAGAAACAAACCTCATGACCACTTCATTGCCTTTAGATATTGGGAAACAGAGGAAAACTAAATTTACCATAGATACAGGTGCAGAGGTTAGCATAATTAGCAAATCGGCAATACGTGATACGTGCCCAATAGATTTTAGTCGTAAGCTCACTTTGTCAAGCCCTTTTGGGGAAGGGGAAACGCTTGGTTCTACACAAGGCAATTTCGAGCTCCCCACCAAGCTTCATTGTACTTTTCATGCGGTAGACGCAATTCAGGGGGCGTTCAATGATGGTCTTCTTGGAAATTACTTTCTAGCAAAAAATTGTAATATAGAAGGTCCTGTTCAGTCACTCGTGTTTCCTCGCACGGAAGCAAATGGCAGTAAATTCAGGGTTCCTCTTGAGTGCCAAGAGGGAACAGTAGATTTGCATCAGTCTTCGGTTGAGGCGCCGAGTAGCGCATACGCGCTGTCCAAGAGGGTAGCGCAAAGCGCGGCATGCTTATCAGACCGGGCTGAGGATGTGAATTGTAGTTCTGTCAACGGGCACACTAGCAGCCAAAGTGGTTCCGATGGAATTTATCGAGTCAGTTTCGAGGGGGTTATCACATTGTTGCCATGGACACAACATCTAGTGGAGGTACCGATTCGGTTGGATCAGGAAATGCTTTGTGCCGCAAGTTCAATAGTGGATGGCGTGTTCCTAGTCAATGCCCTTCTAGATCCAGTCCGCCCTGTAATAGGGCTTAATGAACTCGAGTGAGGCGCCAGTTGCACTTAAAGAGATTGTCTTGGAACTTAAGAAGTTTGATGAGTATTTGATTGATATTCTAGAGGATACGAAGAAGGAGCTAGAAGCCTGTCAAGCGCCTTACAAGGGTCCCCTCGTGAAACAGATAGGTAGTTTAGTATCAGCTGGGGGAGGAACTCAGAAGCAATAAAAAGAAATAATACCACATTCAACCCCTTTCATATCCATAAACGTTTTTATTTAACTATAATTTTAAAACTAAAAGTGTGTGAAGCCAAAACAAAGCTAAAAGAAGAAAGTGAACATACTAACTAATGTAGTAGATACGAAAGATTGGAAAAAAAAGGAAAGAGTAAACATAAAGTAATCCAGATTATATTTTAAAATATATAAAAAAAAAAAAATGAATAAAGTCTAAGAAAAAAACACTATAGATGTTGTAGGAGGTTAAATGTTCTCATATAAGAAGAACCATTCAAAATTGGATTTAAAGGAGCGACTACATACAAAAGTAAAAACAAAATACAAATTTTTTCCTACATGCCTTCAAGTTTACTTACTATATTCACGAGTGTTGTGCTTTCTTAAATTTAATTTGGATGTAGGTCAGTATCCGTTTGTTTTTTACTTTTCTATAGTAAAATTTATTAGCTATATTATCGGAAATATTATTTCTATTATTTAATTTTTTATTAAAAAAATTTTAATTTCTAACAAAAAATGATTGATATTAAAATTTTTTTTTCAATTTTATCCTATATAAATTGAAAATATTGTCAATACATTCAAGTTACTTCTAATTAATGTACTTGACTCTGCATTAAAACGAAAAAAATAGATGGCAACGATTATCTGAATTTTAATACAATGCAATCAATACACTAAATAAAAGTACATATTTAAATAAAAATAAAAAAACTAAAATTAATATAAGTAAAATACAAAAACGAAAACGTTTTGTACTTTTATACGACTAAAAAAAAAAGACGAACATAAGCATATATTTAAATATAAATGAAAATACAAGAAAAACAATAGGGTGTTGTATTTTAGTACTAAACCCAAAAAAAAAAATAAAATAGAAAAGCTTATTGGCAATTTTTAAACTCGATTTTTCTATTCCTTCAAGACTGACCGGGTATAGGACCCACCATGATGGAAGGCTTTCCAATTAACATGTGCTAGCCATCGGGCGTCCTCCACCGTTTTTGACGCTTAACAGGGGCTCTTGCCAGGTAAAGTGGCCTTCCGCTCGCATGCCGTTTTTATAGAGTTATGTGATTCGATCACATAATTTTACAACATAAATCAGTCACGTCTATATTTCTCTTTTAATGGGAATGTTCATATAAATTATGTTTGTATGAGTTTTCCACTCAAAAGTGAAATATATGGCCACGTCTACGTTTGAATCATGATACGGTTGGGAGGGTGCGAAGAGGCGCTGCATTCATCCAGATGCCCCACTCTTATTTGGGGGCCAAAAGAATCGTCAGGTAACGAGGAAGTCTCCCTAAGTCCGTCCGTTTTTGCGCGGCACAATTTGTTTTTCAAAGATCTTACCAACCCTTAGCTAGTTACCTCCATTTTTCGACTTCGGTCGACTGTTTCTGTAACCCGAGAATTTGAGAATGCAAAATTCTTTTGGAGTGGGTCCTTGTGCTGGGGGAAAGAACCTGCCCCACGACACCGCAACGCTAGCCTGCCAGTGCATTCACGCCTCCCCAGATAAAGCTAATTTCGGCGGATATTACCATCCTCTTTCGCCGAGGCAGCAGACCATCGCTGCAGTCCTTTACGGACATTTTGCATACCCGTTTCAATACATGCTGACTTGATTTCATTCGGATACACGAGCTTTACCTGAGCTAAATTGGTTGACTTGGCATTGCAAAGATGAGGAGTTAGATTGCTTACGTAGCATCTGGAATGTTGCACGAGGTACAGTTTGCATGGAAACAAAATACCTGGCTGGAGTTTAGTGCAAATAGTTAAGAAATAGACGGTACAGAAAAAATCCAACCCAATTTGAGCATTAAAATTCTTTTTGGTGAGACTGAATACTTCCTGTTCACAAATCGTTAGTAAAATCCATGCTTTTATATGGAAATGAAACAAGGATCACGATGAATACAAAAAGGTAGTCGACGAGCGCAAAGAGCTCCGGAAAATTTCGGGCCCAGTGAAACAAGGCATAGTATGGAGACTAGGTTACAACGGTGAGTTGCATGAATTATTTGACAAACTACTTGTATTTACATGCGTAAAGTTACGCAAATTGCAATGGGCGGGCTATGTAGACAGAATGGAAGAAAACCGGCGTCCAAAAAGAACATTAGAGGAAAGAGCACAGGGTAGACATCGAGCATCGAGCTGAGACTACATAATAGAAGCTGACAGCAGATTCTTGCTGGGAGTAATTAACTGGCAATCGAGATCGCAAAACCGTAATGCTTAGAGGAGATCAATTTTGGAGGCAAGCCCGGCTTGGGCTGTCGCACCATAGATGATGATGAAAAATGAAATTTGCTGACTCAAGAGTCTAGGTCGGTTTTCAACTGAGGAAAAAGACGCAATGCACCTACTATAATATGTATAAACATATTTCCGCCAAAAACAATCCACATTTCACTGTTCATTAAACTTTACATTTTTTGAAAATTACAGATCAACTATTAAACTTGTAGTGCCCATCATTACCTGAAATCAGCTTTTCACAATTGGTTTACCTGCCAATTTATAAAATCATATTTAATGCATTTATTCAGAAAAAAATTCATTATAAACTTTTCGTGGTGGATGAGGTCATATTAAATGAACATTCCCAAACATTTAATATCGCTTTTAAAACTGGAATTCCAGCATACCTTGTATAAACCGTGGATCGTCCAATTTATATGAGCCATACTTAATCATAATAAAATGCCGATAATAACCACTGATCCGAATAACATTTTCGAAAACGCACATATAGCCCGGAAACATTCCTGTCAGCGTTGGAATGAGCACCATGTTCCATTATTTTCTCATTAGATTCGAAAATTCACGTACATTACCTCGCATTAAACATTCTCGTTCAGAACGTATGGGTCGGGATGTCTGTCTGTTCATGCGTTACTTTTAAGCCTATGAATATTTGCAAGTTTCAACTCTCTACTACAATTGTACAGTTTTGTGGAAGCCCGACTGAAAGTTATCAGTTCAGAACATAATCAAATTCATATGTGGGCATATGTGTGAGCTTCGTAAATATCCTTCTACACAAACCCACCTTCGTACACGCCATCCAAATTGAACCCATAGGTACTCCATTATCCATTTGACCAATAAATTCTCGAATCCTTTTTCATCATGAATTATGGTTGGCATTTCATTTGTCGGATATTCTGGTGGGTGAAAGATAGATTGGTTTTGCATTGCAGAGAAACGATATGACTGTGATTAAAGTTTATTAAAGTTGTGCATTGTACATGTTAAACAATGGAATGGAGTAGGATGCTAATTATTAAATGTTTTCACCGTTCTAACCACCATAAGAGGTTTCACAGATAACATTAATTAGAAATTACTGAATATGTGCATTCTAAATGAAAATGTTGGAAATTAGCACAAAGTGCCTTCATTTATTGCTGTAAAATTCAACAGTAGTGTTTCGTCAATGAAGTGTCGGAAATCACACAAAAAGATAGTGAAATTTCACACTCTACTTGGAGTGATTTCACACATATTTTTGTGGGATTTCATATAGACAGAGTGTGAGAATAAAACCTTAAACTGTTTGATATCAAATCAATGAATGTGTAAACTTACTATTCTTTTCGTGAGATTTCAGATATTACAATATTTTGGAAGATCCGTTCAATAAATGAGGGCATCTTTCCTTGCCGACTTTAACTCTTGCAATTTCCAAAATGTTCGTTTAGAATGTGGAATAAAACATTTAATGTGATTTTTAACAGACTTCTCCTGCAAGGGAAATGCCGGTTAACAGGAGTAATCTGGCAGGCTACCATTCTTTGGGAAATTCAAATTTGCAATTAAAATTCGGATATGGTAACTGTAGTAATCGAGGAGGTAAGTTTCATAAAGAACGGAAACGATCCGTACATTGTTTGCAAATGAATCAACGTTTTTTTATAGTCCCACATTTGCAGTTGTTTGGTACCTCGCAATGCTCGCCAACCACGTGTTAACATGTGGTATTATATTTGAATGCAACGAGCTCACCAAACTTACCATCGCTACCAATGAAAAATCTACCATTAGCAGCACTGCATTCAGGGTGTCCATCCGTCCGTTTTTATACGGACATGTCCGTGTTTTATGTGCGCTGTCCTGGTTTCCGTATTTTTCGGGATATGTCCGTATTTTCGACCAATTTCGCCTAAAAATTTTTTTTGCTTAAATTTATGGATTTTTCGCTGTTTTTCGTACCAACAAAATGAGCGATACGTACGATAACAACGTACGATTAGAGAAAAAATCGATTCTCGACCCGCGATCGATGTATTGAACTACGGAACTCATAGGGACAATTAGCAGTAAACACTACTAAACAGAGACCAGCTGTATAAAATGACCAAATCAACTCGAAACTCTATCAGATTTACGGGAGTTTTCGTTGTCTTCGAGCAAATTTAGCGAGACGTTTCTTTTTTGGTGTGGAACAGTGTTTGAAAACTAAAATTTCCGCGTCTTTGTTCATCAGTTGCAACTCGAGATCGTCCATCGAATCTTATTGTAAACAGTAAGCACGATATACTCATTAATCAGGTTATGGTCGTTGTTGATGTTTTTTTGCCGATACGTTCATTGTAGTATTTAGGCTCGAAGGCTATTTGCGAATTTACAAAACAATATATTATTTACAGGTGACAGCTCACATCTTGGGCGTTGGAGAATTCGATCCGAAATTAGTGGAATTTATTTTCCTAAAATTGATATCGCACTGATGACGAGATGTCTCTTTCAAAAGCAAAACGATTCAAACCAGACGATGAATCCAACACATCAAAACGCAAGTATAAATTTAATCAAGATTTGAAAAATCAATTTCCATGTTTTGATTTTGGGAAAACAGAATGGCATGGACATTGCAAAATATGTGACAGTGAAGTTTCTGTTGGCAATAGTGGTTCGTATCTTAGATTGTGTATATTTTCATCTTTTTTGAACGTTTTATGATTAATAATATACATAATCCCAGACTCTTCATACAATTTTATGATTATATTCACGCTATTATATACAAAACTATACACATTATTCACGAAATTCTAAACAATATTTACAAAATAACAAATTTCTCCGAAAATTTGTGATATTTAATTTCAAACTTTCAGTTCGAAAAAATTTTTGAGCTCCTCATAAAGTTCAAAGAAGTTCCTTGTATACATATATAAGCATATTTTTGTTAATTTTGTTATGTACTATATAATTCATATTTTTGACCAAAATTACGATTTTCCTAGTTTCCTCACAATTTTTCAATTCAAATTCCAAATTTCATTATTAATTGATAATTGTGCTCTTGATTCTACAAGAGCAAGAGACTTGAAAGCACACATTGAAACTGAGAAACACAAAAGAATGATACGCGATGCATCGACTTCTCAATCCATGAAAAACTTCATAGTGCAGAAGTCAACGCCAGAGGCATATGCAGTATGGGCAGCTGAGGGCACGTTGACGTTTCACACAGTAAAGCATCACCAGTCTTTCAGATCAATGGATTGTACGGGAAAACTCTTTCACGATATTTTCAAAGACTCAAAAATCGCAAGCAAAATTTCTTGTGCTCACACGAAAACGGAAGCAATTTTAAATGCATTTTTGTCGAATCATTCAGTTGAAATGATTATGGAAAGCTTAAAAAACATACCGTTTTTAAGCATCGGTACAGATTCTAGTAATCATGGAAATTTGAAAATGTTTCCGTTAGTTATTCAATATCTCGATCTTTTCGATGGGGTTCAAGTCAAACTACTGGATATCAAAGAAACATCAAATGAAAAAGCGAAGACTGTTGGAACATTACTGGTTGACGCGTTAGAAAAGTACAGTTTGACTAAGAAACTTAATGCATTTGTCGGTGACAATGTCAATACGAACTTTGGGGGCTTACAGCGCAAGCCTGGAGAGAATGTTTTTACATATTTAAAAGAAATGGTGAATGGAAATCTCATCGGCATTGGATGTCCGGTCCACATTTTGAACAATGCAATTCACCATGGATTGAACCAATTCGGTTCATTTGATGTAGAATGCATAATTTCTAAAATTTTCAATCATTTTTCCATTTATACGGTTCGGACGGCGGATTTGAAAGAGTTCTGCGATTTTGTTGAAATAGAGTATCAAACTTTGTTGTCACATACTAGGACAAGGTGGCTCAGTCTTATGCCTGGTGTTGATAGAATGCTCCGTATGTACCCAGCGTTGCGTTCATATTTTTTGTCGACAAATGATGCGCCGAAAGTTTTGGAACAATTTTTCAACGATGATTTCGGTGAGTTGCATTTTCTGTTTGTTCACTCTCTCATGTCAATTTTCCACAACAAATTGAAGAGTATGGAAAGCGAAAGTAACAGCGTTATTGAGATCTTATCAATTATTGACTCTGTGCTCGAATGTTTGAAAAGCAGATGCGACTCAAAATCTGTACCAATCAGCATTAGAAAAGTACTCACTGACCTGAGAAATGATGGCAAAGACGTAGAATGTGACAAATTTCTCAATTCTATGTTTTTGGTGTACAACAAAACAGGCGAATATTTGAAAAAATGGAGCGCATCGCTTCGTCATTTGCAGGATTTTGATTGGTTGGATTTCAAATTGGGAAAAGAATTGGAGTATGAATCAGTCGAAAAATCTGTTTCGTTTCTCGATTCCAAGAACGTCAAAATCAACGATGATATTTTGTTTGATCAAATAACCAATTTGAAAAAATTTCTCAAATCAAAAGAAAATGACAGCGAGTTTTTCAAGAAACCTTCCAGTTTGAAGATCTGTGATTTCTTTGCTGCCAATTCAAATATTTCATCATATTCCGAAATTCTGAAAATTGCCCAGTACTTTTTCGCTATACCGGCACATAATGCTAACTGTGAAAGAATTTTTTCCCTTATCAATACGCAATGGAGTAATGAAAGAAACAGGCTGAAATTGACGACTGTAACAAATATTGTCATGGTTCAACACAATTTCAAGCATTTTTCGTGTTCAGAATTTCACAGCTATTTGGGGAAAAACAAAAAACTGCTGGAAAAAATTGGTCAGGTGGAAAAGCATCATCAATGAATATATTGTTTTATGCGAGTCAAAGAATCTGTGTATGGTATAGTACATATGTGACGTGCGCCGAAAAAAGGGGCCTTACAGGGAAAAATAAGATTTTTCAGGGCGAGCGGTTGAAGTCGACCAGGCAGACGCTATTGTTAGGAGATAGGTACCCAGCAACTTGATTATCAGCAAAAATAATGCTGAGAAATTTTTTTCGATCGTCCCATTCAAAAGAGAAACTCAAAAACTATAGAAAAGTGTAAAAATCTCAAAATCTAATTTTTCCCTGTAAGGCCCCTTTCTTCGGCGCATGTCACATATATTAAGAATAAAACTTGGTAATGTAACAGAAGTAAGAAACGGACTTTATCTCGACACTCGACAACCATGTTACAAGCATCACTTGCAGTTTGTATTGATTACCAGAATGATGAGACAATAAAATGTACTATTCTGCAATCTTTTTCGTTTTTTTTCCAGACAGCGCGAGTCTAAAGAGTAGGGAAATTTCAGAACACTTATAACTGATCTGTGACTAAAGGGTGGTGAGTGGCGCAAAGGGGGGGGGGGGGAGGTCGTCAAATGTCCTGGTTTTGGGTTGTGACCAGATGGACACCCTAACTGCATTAGAAAGAATATCATCAAGCAACTGAATATCGCGAGCATCATTCTATTCAATTCTTCGTGCTTTTGCCCATACAAAAAATATCATTCATACTCCCATAGCGCGCGGGAGATTATGTCGAATCCTTTTTTCTTCAGCTTATTTACTACGAGTATACAAACAAAATCAACTTTTGTAGTAGAGTGCAAAATGAAAAGTTAATAAGCAAGAGTGAAAGAAAAAAAAATGAAATAAATGCAAATAATACCTAAATCTATTAGTATTTATTAAGAATTAACTAGTTCTAATCGCAAAACTCTTGTAAATAGAATGATTTGAATGCAAGAATACAAAATAAATATATATATTTACATGTTAGCTTTGTAGTAGTTCAAATATTTATATACAAAAAAAGAAAGAAAGAAAGCAAAAGCATACACCTGAAATCTAAATAAAATGAATTATTATAACTGTAAAATCACACAAACAACAATGCAATACAAAGCAACAGGTTTAACAAGCCACTAAAGTATTTGTTGAGATATGAAATACGAAAAATGAATACATTAAATGTTATTATCAAAAGCTAAGCATATGATGATCACTTTTTGCGCTAAGTACCAATACCAAAATACTTCTTGGATTTGATCTTTTATTGAGGGAACAGTCAACTGTTTTATAGTTTCTGTACGTTGCATATCTGATTCTGAACAAATGGCTCCAATAATAATTAGGCACTTCATCGGCCTAGAGCTTAAATTCCCTTTGATTATTAAAAAACATATACTCTGTTTCTTACGCAGAAACCTATCCCTCCATAACATTCTTTAGTATTTTGTATTTATTAAAAACACCCGACAAACACACTAGATACAAACGCAAATATAAAACAGGACTTCAAAATACGAAATAGTAGGAATAAAAAGAAACCCCCAAACTGCCAAAATCATTCTACAATTTATAAATAAATATAACGTTTAAGATAAGATAAATTTAGATATTTATGCTACAGTTATACAATACAATTACAAATACGAAATATTTGTTTTCCTTTTATTTAGATATTTGAAATCTACTTTTTGTTTTTTCTCTCCTCGTTTGGTTTTAAACCGGTTACGCGTCACTGTTCGCGCTATCATCTCACGAATTCTTTTTGGGTTTGCACGTTTGTTTTCGCACCTTAAGAACTTGCTCGGGGAGTCTGCTCGAAACCGCCACACAGCGTGGACGCCGTGAGTTGAATTCCCGCGCGCCAGCGACAAGAAAATAGCGGTCTGCTTTGAATCGCCACTGCGAGCATGCCGGGGAAGGAAATATCTGGTATATGTGTTATTTTTTTTTTTTGATTATCTAGATTGCCGTTTCGTCAAAGTTGATATTCCGGATACGATATGACACCGTTCGGTAAAATTTGTGCGGATTAGGATGTTTAAGAAAACAGTTTCGTGCAAAATCGTTGGTAGTAAAAGCACAGTGCATGTGTAAATTACTTTGTGAGACTCCATTGTTCATTTTTATAAGTGGCTCGCATTCGTTGACGCGAATAGTGCCCGATGGTCAGTCGGCACGAGTAGTTAGCGGTAACGGAATAATCACCAGAGTTCTTATAAGAAGAGATACCGCTATGAATAGAACAGATATGTGAGATGCAAAATTTAGCCTTTCCTCTTTGGGCCCTGTCGTTAGCAGGAAAATTAATTAGAAAAAATAAGGAATTTATATTTCCATTTGAAAAGAAACATTTTTATCTATCTTCATGCACGCCCCATCGATAGAAACAAAAAAAGAGTGTTCAACACTAGAGATAACTGTAATAAATATGAACGAAATGGCGACATGCGACAGTGCTGATGAAAGAATTTATCCATGTAGTTTATTCAAGCAAGGCATTTCTTAAATGATAAAAAAAATCAAAGAGGGGAAATTTGAACTAATTCTGTAGTGTACGGTTACCGGATATAGTTATTGTGCAAATTGTAAGCACTTTGCGCCGTATGAGTTAGCAAAGGAGGAAGGAAACTCAAGTGCTTCATCAACATGTATGGATTTGCAAAGGTTTCTCGCTCCATTAAACCATCTGTCAAAAAGTTATTCTTCAGCTCCCAGAAATAATCAGGTCCCCGTAGAAGTACAAGAAATCCGGGAACAACAGCAACGACATTCCAAAGTTAAAGCTTCTTGGTTATCTGATGGGCTTAATTCTAATAGGAGTTGCCAGCGTCGCAATATTTGATTTACGTTGCTTTGAGTAGGAAGTTGATATTATATTATCTGAATGAATTGTATTCGAAAAGTAGCTATAACGGAATTTAAACAAATTTTGTATAAGCGCTCGTAACGAACTTAAAAGAGAAAAATTTGAGTTTCAGGACCACCCACATCAACAGCGGGCGCCCGGCGAGGATGTTTGGGTGAGTACCCTTTTAATTTTGTTATATATATATTTTTGTTATATATATATATATATATATATATATATATATATATATATATTTATATATATATATATATATATATATATATATATATTTGCGTATATTTTTGTTATATATATATTTTTGCGTATCTTTTTTTTGCATATAATTTTTTTGCATATCATTTTTTTTGCATGTCATGTTTTGCATATCAATCATTCAAAAAATAATTTTTTTATGATCCTCTACGTCCTGCGATAGGTGAAAAACAACTGTTTGAGAAGTAATATCAAAGTCATTCTAAATAAAAGAAGTTTAGAAGTTAACGCTAATGTTTCAGAACTACTTTAAAAGAAGTATGAAAAATAAAAATGTTTAAGAATTAAAATGTACCTTCGGTCTTTCCTTTCCCGAAATTCGGACCGAGTATAGGACCCGGTACGGTGGCAGGCTGCCCCCTAAAAAAATGAGCCAGCCGCCGGGTACATGATAATTCTTCTTTGTTTCAGGTGACTTCGCGGGTTGAGTGGTCCAAGCAGAGTGCCTCTTTATGGCATAGAGTTATGCAATCGAATTGTATAATTCTATGGCATAAATTGGTCACCGGGGTACTCTCCTTCTGATGGGAAAGTTTATACAAGTCAAGTTGTATGAGTTTTCCACTCAGAAGAGGACTACCTGGCCACTGCAACAAAATATGGATTTAAATCCGGTTGGGTGGGTGCGAAGGGGCTCCATCACCACCCGGTAGCCCTTCTTTCATTTGTGGGCCATGAGCTTCGTTGGGTAACGACGAGGTTACCCCAAGTCCGCCCCTTTTTTCAGGTTACACTTGTTCTCGGAACAAGTACTTTTCTCTCGGTGTAGTTACCTACACTTTTTGCGACTTCGGTCGCCTCGTGTTAGACTGACCACAAAAATTCGTGAGTGCAAAATTTTTTGTAGTGGGTCCTCGTGCTGGGGAAATGAACCCGCCCCACGACACCGCAATGCTAGCCTGCCAGCGCATTCACGCGTCCCCAGACGAGGGCATTCTCGGCAGATATCTTCATCTTCTTCTGCCGAGGCAGCGGAACATCGCTGCAGTCCTTTACGGACTTTTGAAACTATTGAAATCACTACATAACATCTTTTCCTGCGGACATGCAGTTATTGCATGGACGAAGGCAAGTGTGCCTTGCGAATGAGTGGAAGGCTCGTCGATCTCCGTTGCATAAAGTCCCGCAAGGTGACAACGGAGAACACGGGAGTCTGTCATTGATCGTGATTAGAACACGTTGGAGAACCGTGCCGGGGAGCGTGATAGAGCACGAGACGTGACAACTCTTTGCTTTGCTCGGGTTTCTACCGTTCATATCTCAAAACTTCTAAGTAAATTGTTGAAACGCGAAACCTGAAACTACCTCTATTTCGTGCTCGCAATCTATCATATAAATGAACGCGATCCGCTAGCAAGAACGGCTTCCTTGTCATGTGTGTGTGTGTTCGAGTTCTTGGAGCGAAAAAGAAAATTATTGTTCCATCAACAATATCAATGCATGCAAAAAAAATAATTGTGATACCTCCTCCATTTTCACGCACATAGATTAAATATTAACTCACGGGACGCAACAACTATTTGCTTTGCTTGGGTTTCTGCCGTTCATATCTCAAAACTTCTAAGTAAATTGTTGAAACACGAAACCTGAAATTACCCCCATTTCCCATCAATGTCGTGTTCGCAATCTAGCGGACGTTCGATGTGAAAACAAAGAATCCATTACTGCTACGCATCCTCACGAGATTCTTGCGTCGTGGCGTCACAGTGAAAATCGTTCATATGTGGAATAGGAATAAATTTTGGGTGTATTATTTTCTGATTGAAAAGTGTCAACTCTTACGCGATACGTCTATATCAGGGAGTTGTATGCGGAGTTGAAAACGCGATTGAAGAAAAAAAATACAGTAAAAGTGAATGTAGAATTGAAATTGCTTTTGGTTCATAGTGGAATCAATCGTTTCATGTACAAATATCTTATCGAGTTGATCAAAAGTATTGTGCAATGGCACAAGGTGTATAAGGCCACCTCCCACCATTGCGGGTCATTTAAGCGAGTGACTTGTTGTTGGTGGGGTCGTAATTGAAAATTAATTGGAGTTATCATGCTAAGCTTGGATAGTAACGGTTTACGCAAATGACATCTTTTGTGGATGCTCCCGGCGTTATAGTGCCTCAGACTTTTTAAGTTTACATTTAGCTTTCAAAGCCTCCACCGAATTTTGCGTTCACAGCAGCAACGACGCTCGCGCCTGATATTTTTGAATTGATGCATTTGCCAAGTATCATAAAATTTGAATCATTTAATTAGCATCTGAATATTGTGAATCAGATGACTGGTGGCTACCACTTATTTCCTTCTCATTTCTAATGTGTTCAGTGTAAAAAGAATAAGTAGTGCGGTCCCACATATATCAACAACAATGCGGCGTACAAAGTGTGTGTAGTGAGTGCTTGTTGTCCGGTCTTCAAATGCTCGAGAGAATTTCCCTTAACTGAGTGTAAATTTTTCAACGCGGTCTTGTTATTAAATATTGAACTTCAAGTGAATACGCTGTCCATAACTCATTGCTCGGCATTCCGGACTGTCCAAAATAGTTCTATGAATAAAGTTAGCACAGTACTGAAGAGCTCAGGTTTGTACATAGTAATGGACACAATTATTTTAAGCAGAGCTTTACTCCAAAGGAAGCAGTGTGCGATTTCAATGACATTCAATCAGGCTTGGGGAAGGGAATATAAACTTTGACGCATTTCATCATACTGTATGACTCAGGTCAGCAGATGCAAATTAATGAATTGAGAGGATGCCATTATGGAAATAAAAAGCCAATTGCTAACCAAAGTTACAGTTCATCAAGTGATGGAAAAAAGTAATAATTAATCATTATTATCACTCCACAGTAAGTCTCTGAATTCAATTTCTTGCTAATCAATTTTTTCAGAGAATTCCAGGCGACGGTAATTTCGTCGATTTAAATAGGAGATTATTGCCTGTTATGGATCCAATAATTAAAAGGCGTAAAATAACAATTCGATTAATAGCAAAACGCGAAGCTTTTACTCTGCTTGGTATATTAAATGATGCGAGCAAAGTTTTGCAAGATATCGTCGTAGTTGCATTCACCACTTACGTCCACGGTCTTAAATATTCGTAAAATACAGACACTGTAAATTGTTTATGGTCTTATAATCAATCGGGTTTCTTTTTTTGTCAATATGTTCCCATTTGTTGTTTTGCAACGTGTATCAATACTGTTTTCAGTGAAAATGTAACTAGCCCTTCTTTATATTTAACATAGTTTTGCGAGGAGGGTGCGCTATATTCTTTTCAAAGTAGTCGGTTCAATTATATATTTAAATTTAATGTACTGGGAAATTTACGTCTGTCTATTAGAAATCTGTAATTTGTTATTATCATGAATACAATGAATTGTTAAACGTTTACCGTCGGTCTTTCCCTTCCCCTAACCTGACCGGGTATGGGACCCGGAACAATGGTTGGCTCCTGCACCGAAATGAGCTAGCCATCAGGCTCGCTTCCCTCCTTTTGTTTTATAGGAGCTCTTGCCGAGCAGAGTGGCCTTCCGCTCACGTGCTCTTTTATGGTATAGAGCTATGTGATTCCATCGCATAATACTATAATATAAATTGGCCACGTTTATATTCCCAATTTGATGGAAAAATTCATGGAAATTATGTTTAAATGAGTTTTTCACTCAAATGAGGAATAGATGGCCACGTCTACGTTTGGATCTTCATCCTGGTGAGAGGGTGCGAGGGGGCACTGCTTCCACCTGGATGTCCCACTCTTATTTTTGGGCCATAAGTATCGTCAGTAACGACGAAGTCTCCTCAAGTCGGTCCATTTCTGCCCGGCCCAATTTGTTCTTTGAACAAGCAATTTCAACCTTTAGTAGGTAACATCGGCCTCGACACCAGTCGATCAGCATTCGACAATTTTTTATTCTTGGATGCGAAATTTTTTGCAGTGGGTCCTTGTGCTGGGGAAAAGAACCCGCCCTACAACACCGCATCGCTAGCCTGCCAGCGCATTCACGCGTCCCTAGACAAGGCCAATCTCGGCGAATCTCACCATCCTCTTTCGCCGAGGCAGCAGACCATTGCTGCAGTCCCGTACGGACATTTATCCAACTATATACCTTCACTACACCAGTGGGCAGGAGGTTTTCTAAAATAATAGCATCAGCATGCGATCTACCGAAAATCAACAAAGCTTTAAAAAATTCCTTCCTTGAACTAGAGGCGCTCCTAGACCGTATAGAGCATTATCGGAGAAGCTGGTTAAAAGCCGGAAAGAACTAGATGGCCAAAGAAGAACAGAAGGCTAAGGAAGCCTAAAGGGCACGCGCAGATAGCTTCACCACCAAACATCAATTAAAGACTTGGGTCTAATCTAATCGAAGAAAGTTCAGATGAAAGAGGAAAGGAAGAAGAACTTGATGGGGGTAAAATGCTGAATCAGGGGTTTAAGATAGTGTTGACAAAACGAGAGAGAAAACAGCGGAAAAACTCCTAAAAATATCAAAAAATATAGTTCACATGGACGTCTAGTAAGAAAAAAGAGCTTACGCGAAACAAGCGAGAAAAGCCCCGACGAAAACCCCGGTAACAAGCCCTGCTCGTAAAGCCCCAAGATGTCCGGTCCTCTGCAGAACTGCTGTGGCATACCAGGGGAAATGTAAAGGCCTAAAACACAAACACTGGTATCAAAATAGTACAACCATCCTTGTCGGGCCACGTACTGGTCGAATGCAGAGCATTGGCCGACAAAATAGAAGCATTCTGCGCCGCAGTATAGAAAATCCTCGTTGAAAGCGCTACTACAGCCTCGCTTGAGCCATTATTAACAATCACAAGAATAGATACCAACTGTGTCACGGACCTGGCTGAGGTCAGAGAGGCCAACAGAAGGGAGCTCCTAAGTGTGGGCAGGATGAAGCGAGGCTGGCGCCAGAAAAAAAATGGGGGACAAAGCATGGCTATCATTGGCTTGACCGAAATGGGCACCAAATAATTTTTTAAGTGAGGGTAAAGTGAGAATAGGTTGAGACATTTTGCAGGATACGGCAAAAAGCAGTGCCTCTTTAACGATTCAAATGCATAATAGGAATTCTCTATGCCACAAATGCATTCAATTGGGAGATAAAATAAAAGAATGTACAAAAGAGACACACTGTATCCTTTACAAGGATGCTGATCCAGTATTTGTACCCTTTACAAAGATGCTGATCCAGTATCGGATCTTGGACACGTCTTGGGATCAGGAAAATGTCACATTTCCTAGAATTGCCTTGCAAAAACAGAATCTTAATGACCCATATCCTACAGGTAAATCTTTTTCATCATTAGTACATTCTGGTTGAGATCCGGAATATTGTCTACCGACATCCGTGTTTTCAACCTTCTAAAAATTGTTGGAACATGAGAAGGATGGATGTCAAAAAGTTCGTCATGGTGCTCACGGTAGGTGCTTCACTGCAGGGTGATTTGCAGGGAGCAGAAGAACTGGCAGCTAAAGACGTGGTGAACTCAAATAGAGCATCATTGCGACTGCTTGGAGTGCTACTGTGCCCCGTCGAAACCAGATAGTTGACTTAAATTAGTGGAAACAGAAGAAAGTGTCACAAGCTACGCTATGGTGCGCAATGGTCGGGAACCTTGGCGAGGAATGCAACTTGGTAACAGCATATAAGTCGGCCAAGAAATGCTTTCGTAAATTGATCAACACCAGTGGATTTAGTGGATGATTTGAACAAGCGTTCATGGAGCCTTGGCTACAAGCTAGTTATGCGGAAGCTTGGAGCCTTGCTTATATGAAGCCGAAAAGATAAACGAGTTAGTGTAGGACTTTTTCCATACCAATTCCGTTCGTGTTATTGGTGCCCATTGTGAAATCGCAATTGAGTGCCCACTCCTCACATAGCAGGGACTAGAACAGGTGGTCCTATAATTTAAAAACGAAGAAGGCTCCAGCTCCAGATGTCGTTCCAGCGGAGATATTGCAACTTGTCTATCACCATTGTCTTGACTTGCTGCTTAGTACATTCAACGCTTGTCTGTGAGACGGGGCTTTCTCGGTACAATGGGAGGTGGTGAGGCTCGTTCTGATCAGCAAGGAGAAGCAAAATTCCAGATCGTCTTTTACACACTGCCCATTATGCATGCTAGGTACGGCTGGCAATGTGCCAAAGAAACTCATCGAGGAGAACCTCACTCACGATTGCAGAGGTGGTGAGTGCGGTGCGAAAGGCAGAGGCATTTGGCCACACATCACGACGGATCATTCTGTTGGGACACTTGGCGTTAGAAATGCATCCACTCCACCAGATGGATTGACATTCTGAATACATTAGACAACGGGTTTTAAGTTCAACAATTTCTGATGTGGCTTCAGACGGACTACCTGATACATCGAAGCCTGCTTTATGACATGGCACAGGGCCAACAAGGGAGGAAAGTTTTATCAAGTATTACCCAGGGATCTATCCTTTATCCAGATCTGTCAAACGCATCTTCAGATGGGCTACTGACACTGAAGATGCCAACTGAGTCGCGCTTAAACAGCTATGCGGATGGCATTGCGGCTCTAATCACTAAAAAGCGCAACTTAGGCTTGGTATGTTGATGTGCTGAGTGAGAGACTGCATGACTGCTCATGGTATCAGCCCAGCAGTGGAGTAAACTGAAGTGATCATCTTGACAAAAAAGAGAATCTCTAATGTAAGGATGATCAGTGTTGGGGACATCATAATTGAATCAAAGCCAGTGGTGAAGTAACTAGGGCTTCTGAATGAGTCGAAGGTGAGCTTTCCTGAGCAAATCAGGGCAAGGGTTAAGCAGTTTACTTCGGGCGTATAGGCTCTAAGTGGTCAACGTAGGGAAACATAATCCATCAAGAATACGCCACTTGATGAGTTGCGTAGGCTCAGTATTACTGTACGGAGCAGAAATATGGGGTGATGCTCTTAGTAAGGAGGTGTACCGAAAGCGCTTTGCACAGGTACAGAAAAGAGTAGCTCTGCGGATTGTATTTTGATATCTAGAGGATGAGAATAATTGCAATTGTGATACTTGGTGCTCTCCTTGCTAGAGAGTGCCAAACTATTTACCTGCGCGGAACTGAGAACATGACGAAGGCGGTTGCCCACGGGGAAAGACCGCATTTCCATTGGGACTGGATTGTGGCAATTTGGGGTGATACCATTGGGCCTTTGCAATGCTCCATCCGCTTTCGAATGCCTGATGGAATACGTGCTACGAAGGCTAACCTGGAAAACCTGCTTGATGTACCTAGATGACATCATTGTTATTGGGAGAACGTTCGAAGAGCATGTGCGGATCTTAGAAGAGGTTTTCTCCCAACTGCGACTGGCGAATCTGAAACTTAGTCCCGATAAGTGTACCCTTTTCGCAGCTGAAGTCAAATACCTGGGACACATTGTATCAGCAGGAGGGGTCAAAACATACCCTGGGAAAATTGAAACCGTGAAAAGCTGGCCAACACCAAACAACAAGCGCCAACTACGAAGTTTTCTGGGTCTAGCGACATACTATCGAAGATTCGTCAAAGAATTTGCCAAAATAGCTAAGTGTTTCCATCAGCTAACCGAGAAAAATCGTCCGTATGTCTGGAATGAACAATGCCAGGCAGCCTTTGAGACCTTGAAGGAAAAGCTGTGTGAATCACCCGTGCTGGCATATCTGAAACCCGGAAAAATATTTGTAGTTGACATGGATGCGAGCAATGGCGGCACTGGAATTGTACTCTCCCAGCAGATCAACGGCGAAGACAGAGTCGTCTCGTATTACAGTCGAGTTCCCTCAAAAAGGGAGAGGAACTACTGTCTGACCAGGAAGGAACTATTGGCTATAGAAGAGGCCACTAAGCAGTTCCACAAGTGACTATATGGCCAGAAATTTGTTCTTTCGAGGACCAAGTTGCGAGATTGAACGAAAGATTGCAGTCATACGACTATGAAATTGTTCATTAGAAGGGCGAAGTTCATGGAAATCCTGACCCCCTATCTCGTCGTCAATGTCCAGCTAACTGCAAGCATTGCCGACAGATTGAGGAAAAGGAGCCGACCGTTGATCTGGAAGTGATAACAGCCGAGTTCGATGAAGCATGGTCATCGGAGTAGATTCGAAATGCCCAGTTAGCCGATGAAGACATCGGACCATTGCTCTTATGGAGGGAGACAACTGGGCGACCTGAGTGGAAGGACGTTTCGATGCATGGTGCCAACTTGAAAAGTTATTGGGCACAATGGAACTTCATTCAGGTGGAGGGTGGCGTACTCAAGCAGAAATGGGAAACGGCGGATGTGGTTAAGGAAATGCAAGAAAGATCCTCGGGAAGCCACTTTGGTGTTAGCAAGACTGGTTTTACTGGCTCCACGCTCGAGAAGACGTAGAGGACTGGTGTCGAAGATGCACAATTTGCGCTTCCGTCAAAGGTCAAAAGCGACGACTAAGAGGACAAATGCAAACCTACAACGTAGGTGTACCGTTTGAAAGGATTGCTGTTGACATCGCCGAACCATTTCCTGAATCCGAATGGGGAAATCGATACACGCTGGTTGTGGCCGATTATTTCAGCAAGTGGCCCGAGTTCTACCCTATTCCCAATCAGGAAGCAACTTCTGTAGCCGAACAGCTAGTGTTAAATGAGTCAGTAAGTACGGCGTGCCTTGTGAACCACTTTCGGATCAAGGCCAAAACTTTGAGTCACTGCTTTTTGGCGAAATGTGTGAGCTGCTGGGAGTACGGAAAATGAGAACAACAACAATGCACCCCCAATCCGATGGAATGGTCGAACGTTTCAACGGCACGTTCAGTATACACCAGGCCAAGATGGTTGACGAGAACAGAAGGGACTGGGATCGACACATCCCACTATTTTTGATGGCGTATAGAGCTGCCGAACATGATTCGATGAGCCAAGCCCCAGCCAAAGTCATTTTTGGAAAGACTATTCGTCTGCCAGCTGATATAAAGTTCGAAACACCCCCTGAGAAACCCCAATCGGCTAATGACCGCATGAAGACCAGGTATGATCTAAAGGCGAATTCTACTGGCTTCCAGCAAGATGGCTTGATGTGGCTATATAACCCACAACGGAGAAAGGGTAGGTCTCCAAAGTTGCAGTATAACTGGGAGGACCATACCGAGTTACAAAGCGAATCAGCAACGTCGATATTGCATACAGGAACACCGTAAACCGAAAGCCAAGCTGAAAATCATGCACCTGGTCTTACCCCATATTACACCCAGAGAGACTTGACTACAACTGGCGACACATCTTTTCGAGGCGAAAAGAACTGAGGTGGGGGCAGTGTTACATGTGCAAATAATTCTGCACGCTACTGTCGCAATTGTTTTTGCAACTACCAATGACCTCATGATCAACAAACGAATGTACTCGAAAGCACAAGAATCGACCAAGCACGATCAACATCTGAAAAAGACGTCACTGCGGCCATTCAGAATTGCTCGAATCTTCCAGGTAGTTCGCCAATGTACGAGAAATGGATTGAATGACTAGAAACCCTATATAAAGCCGAGCTGAATGAATGGAGGAATAGTAAAACCACGATAGTAAGAACTGCGATAGGTGTGGAGTGCAAATTAAATGCGATATGAGTTGATAGTTAAGACAGTTAAATTAAAAAATTTACAGACAAGCAAAAAGTAAAATTAGTTAAAGTTAAATTAATGATTGTGCATTTTTTTAGTAAGTAAACTCTTTTAACTTAATTGAAAAAACAGTGCGTCTTCACTTTCTCGGAACAGTAAAATTTTATCCATAACACGCGACAGTATATATATATATATATATATATATATATATATATATCCTCGGTAAATTTATTTATTTCTTTTAACATTTAACAAATTTCCTAAAATGTTTATTTCCCCATCATCTCAATCATACCCTCTTACCCTATTTCTAATTAAAAAAAAAATAGTAATACAATTATAATTTTAATTTGCCCACTAACAACCCTCCATTCATTACTTCATTCGATACATTTTTCCTAACAAAACCTAATTTCTTCCTTCATACTAACTTATTTTATTCATTAGCTCCCACTAACAAATTTTATTTTAAATACTAACAAAAATTCATTCACGTTTCCCTACTAACAAATTTCATCTCAATACCCATTAAGAAAGGTGCATAGTTGAAGTTGCTAATTCAATGAATGGAAAATCAACAGAAGGTGGCTCCTTTGGTAGCGTCGTGGATTCTCGACCGGGGGTCCGCTGGGACCCTGGCTTCAAGTTCCCTGAGCGCAGGAAAACACTCTTTTTGGGATATCGGTAAAAGCAATTGTTTCCGTTTGTACGAGTATATGAAGATTTACATCTAACAAAACGCTATCATGGTTATGCCAATCGCCATATATGCAAAATGGAAATTCTTGCATTTGTTGATATGGAAAAGATGTGTGGGTAGTGGAATCCAAGTGTAATGAACTTTGATTACATTACCCAGATGCGGCAGCGGTACTTGAGAATAAAAGAGGATTGTGGGATTGAGGAGTGAAATTCTGGATTTTAAAAAGCAGTCAGTATTTGACGTTAAAAGAAGAAAGGTTTTGGGTTTTAAAAAGAGAAAGAAGTCATTTGGCGGTGTGGTGGAAATTTTTTAATTTGGACTTTGAAGAAGGAATTGTAGTTTGAAAGTTGAAAGGTGCTTTTAATTTGGAATTAAAAAATGATTTTGATTTGGAAATCGAAAACTGACTTTAATGTGAAAGTTGAGAAGTGATCTTAATCTTGAAAGTTGAGAAGTAATTTTAATCTTGAAGCTGAAAAGTGATGCTATTTAGAAATTGGAAGTAATGTTAATTTGGATTATGGGTGGAAATTTAAGAATTGGATGGTGATGTGGTTGGGTGATTTGGGATGTGTTAGGGGAAAAGATTTGGATTGGGAGTTGGGATTATAATGACTAAATGCAAATGGTGTGGGAAATAAGAAAAGGCTTTAAAAAGGAGAATTCTTCTTATTATCAGTGTCCAATAGTGAATCAATTTCGTTGTGCCCTTTTAGCGAATGACAATAGTGCACATTTACGCCGAATCATTAAAAAGACTTTCAGCAATTTTAACGACTGGCGATCAGAGCGTGCAACTTGTGTAAACTAAAGAAAACAGGAAATTTAATTTAAAAATTTGATAATTTCTAGCAGTGCCGCGTTCCCCTTCCAGTTGCCGAGCGCTCCGCAGCCGTACAAGGGGTAAGTAATTACATATCTTTTTTTTCTATTTTATTAATATTTCATTGGTTTATATTTTGTTTTATATTCTGTGTTTCAATTCACTCTTACTGTTTTTAGGCGATAATTTGGTTTTAGTCTGTTCAATAGGAAATTTTTATTTAACGGAATTTGTTTTGACTTGTCACAATAATATTCAATTAAAAATACAAAAATTAAGAAGTGGTAAACACAATCATCTTTCATTTCTTAAAATATCCTCCGTCTTTCCCATCCTTATCCCATCGTGTTATTTTCTTTATGTGTATGGTGGCTCGGCACAAGTAGAGGGTATCCCGAAAGTCCCACAACACGACTGAGCGCTAGCCCCTCATTATGCCACCACGGGCTACTCGCCCCTCTACTGAAACATAATGTCTGCAACGCGGTGACTTCCGCGGTTGCTACAATGTATATATATATATATATATATATATATATATATATATATATATATATATATATATATATATATATATGTTGAATCACTAAACCAACAAGAAGTAAAAGAATTAATTTGGCTCCTAGTTTTATTCAAATTCCACTTAGTAAGCACAAGACTTCAAAATGCTCGATCAATGCTAAAGAAATCACATTTGAAGCAATTACAGCCATTAAATATAATATATACAATGAAATCCATCGAGCAGTACTCCTCTTGAAAGCTTTTGTTTGTCTAATAGATTTCAAAATGTATCAAACTTGTTTAAAACACCAATTACTTTCCTATTAAATTCGACATGCGAAATACGATAAATATGTACATATATGCTTTCGAATTAGTGACCATGGTGTTCTTTAATCTACTTTCCCTAGGAATCCAAAACGTGACCAGCTTGATCTTATTTTCCGATGAAATGCGTTTGATAAGATAAGCCAATAGACTGATGTCTGTATGTGTTTCAATAAGTAGATATGTTTTCCTCCCAAGGCTCACAAATAAAATGAAAGTTTGAGTGGCAGAAAAACAGCAGATATGAATATAAGCTGCTTATTTCAAGGATCATATTCGAATTTATCGTTCTGCTTTCTACGGATTGATGGAGAAGTAAAAATATTCAGATTGATGTTTCCTTTGACATTAGTTATTTATTTATGGACTATAATTTCACGATAAGGCGCAGAAATCAATTACTCGTATACACGGATAAGCCATTTTATTTAAAAACCACCATTGTAGTGAATTCGTGATGTTCATTGTCCGTTCAGGACTGCAGCGATGGTCTGCTGCTTAGACGAGTGGAATTGGCCTTGTCTGAGGACGTGTGAATGCGCTGGCAGGCTAGCATTGCGGTGTGGTGGGGCGGGTTCTTTTCCCCAGCACAAGGGCCCACTACAAAAAAAAATTGCATTCACGAATAAGGTGTTTGTAGGACTTGGTTCGATGGTGTCAAGGTTGAGGTAACTTACTGAAGGGATGTATTGCCAATGGATAATGACAGACTGAGCCTGGTGAGCGCGGGCAAGACTTGAGAGGATCTCGTCCTTACCATATATACTTACGGCCCCAAAAAAAGAGTGGGGCATCCAGGTGGAAGCGGTGTCCCCTCGCTAGCTCATGAGTGGAGGGGTAAGCCAATGTGGCGGTTCTCATACCTGGTCAGGGTTTCATGCGAATGAAAAGACCAAGTTTTTCTTTACTTTAACTATCCATTTTTTTATGTGTATCAAAATAATTTTGGACTTCATTAAATAAATTATAGTATGATAATAATAATATAATAATTCAAGATTTATTAACGGCTATGGACACGCTTTCGACAGGTTCATTAACGCGATGATATCTGTATATAAGTACGAAAGAAGGGATACTTAAAACTATCGTTTGGCCTTAACCAAGTCTCCGTTATGATAAATATGTCTATATTATTTTCAATAGCCAAATTGAACCCTTCAATATGTTTATTTTTAATGCTTTGTGCATTCCAGACTAAAAAAGTTAATTGTTCACCCATACAACAATTTTATGGAAGGTTTAACATTTATTTAATTAGCTCATGCAAAATGGTCAAAAGCGGTTCGGGTGAAAAGATGTTTGTTGATTATGGGTTTTGCTTGGTAGCCATACTGTAAGACATACGTTCAGTGGTTATCATTTCCCGACGTTTGTCCAATCAATGTTGCATTACTGCTGTCTCGGCTGAGGGTTAGCGTATGTGTTGGAGCTTTTGTCAATAAAGGGAAATTTGTGCTTGTAAAATCGAAGCTGCTTGTGGTTCTCTGAACTTTTTGAATTTTTTCCCCGGCTATTCAGCTTTTGTTTCAGCTGTATATAGTCTATTCTTGCTCAGCAATCAAGTGAATTGGCAAAGTGTGCTTCTTTGCAATTAATACAACAAATTTCACTTTGTTGCTCTTCATTTAGCGTACATTTGCTATATTCATGCTCACCACTACATATAGCGCATCTTGTAGAAAGGTGGCAGGTTGATGTCCCATGCCCAAAGCGCATACAATTCCTACATTGTGTAGGGCCTTTTCGGCTGTTTGTGTAGAAGCTCTATCGCACACTAGTATGCATGATCGTCTTGATTTCGTTTACCCCAGTCATTTTCATACCCCTTTATAGATATAAGAGATAGTAAGTGGTTTCGAGGTCTGTAATGATTTTCTTCTTTTCCGATCGAACGCGGAACCGACCTCTCATCGGTTCTAGACGTTAAGTCTGAGTAGTGCCAACGGATGGTACCAACAGGTCAACCAATCCGTGCACCGTAACCCATTCATGCGGTGACTGCTTGTCGGCCAGCTAGTTCGGAGAGGATTTCGGTCGCGGGTCTCCGAATGGGTTACGCTCAATTACAATATTTTCAGTTACCTGAACATGCCCGTTTTTCAAACGCGTCAACTATTACTCATCCAGAACGGGAAACCTACGTTACGTTAGTCCTGGATGTGATCTATCCACAGATCTCAAATCAAAAAACGCTACAAAATCCCATAGGCGCGTTACCGATTCACCGACGCGGTACCGAAAAATATGCTACTCGAACTTAAACCGAAGAAAACTACTCTAAGGAAATGACGAAAAAATCAAAGGTACCGCGTACCGCGCGCGACGCGAAACCGACCTCAGCGGATTTGTCGAAACCCTACCCTCGCGACGGCATACTTACCCTACACTCTCTGTTCCCACTGAAAAAGAAGAGTCACTGAAAAGGAAAGTCGTGGGTTAACTTAGCAATTCATGTTGTTATATATATTTTTCAAAAGAACAAAAATCGTTTTCCTTATAAAAATGTTTTAAAGATCATACAATTAATGTTCGGCAATTTTTCGCATTTATAGCTGGGTATGCTTCGATACTTGTATTATCGAAAGTATGAAGTTAGTCGTTTCTAATAATTAATGTTCATTCGTTTCGAAATAAACATTTTTTTTTTTTCCGATTTCAAATTATACTATTAATGTTTTGGTCATATAGCATTCCGCAATTTGGATAATCAAAATTTTAACCCAAAAATATATGCATATAAGCGCGATCACGAAGAATTTCTCTATTAAGACTATTCATTTCAATTATCTACTAATGCACATTAAATATTGGTTTGCTTCTTTCGTAGACTGATTTTGTCGCGTGTTTTTGTAACGCATAACTAACGCTAAACAAGTCTCTAATTTTCCTACATACTAACTAACGGTTCCTTCGATACAATATAAATTTCTAACCAAGGTATTCTACTTAAAGTAATAGTATCTCTTGTTTTCTGCAGTTTGATAATCCGTTTGTATTAAATGGAAATTTTCCCTCCTTTTTTTTTTTGCACTCATCTACCTCAACTATAAAAACAAATTAATAAAATCGTGTGCCAGTCTACATGCGTTTCGTCTACATGCGTTTCGTCTAAAAGCAACCAAAATAAGGAGAATTCAAACACAAAAAGTGTTTCTGATAAATGTCATCTCTCGTATGAATTGGACGTAAATGTTCTACCTTTTAATGTCTTTAATTTATAGTTATGCCTAAAATCAACGAAAGTACGATTTTCCGTCGTTTTTTTTTTTTTTTTGATTATCTAGATAGCATTCTGTCATATAAAATTAATTAACCTCTATAATCTAAGGTTTCAAATGAATTTGGTATGCATTTATTCATATGATTAATAACTGACCGGTGAAAAATTTTCTTACGACCATTTTATATTTGGAATAACTTCATGCTTTCTTTCGAGTAGATAAAAATGGTTTCTTACTTTATGTATAGTTATGTTTAAACAATAAATTAATATTTTGCTTGTAATAAGAGTTTAAATGCGTCGATGTGCGACATCAACAGGCGATAGCGTAAATACACGCCTAAACTTACGATGTTAAAACTATTCCTGTCAGCAAATATAATCTACTTTATTTCGTTCTTTTTCTAAGGGCATTCAGTCGGAATTTTCGCGCATTTTTTTTTTTTTTTTTTTGTTTCACAGGACATTCATCTGCATTCGTTTCACACTTGTTTACGAGAGCGCATTTAGGAAGCCATTTAGCCAGTTGCTCTTCGAAAAATTGTTCTAGACAACGGGCATGCGCATATGTTTTGGAATCCTCCGGATAATATAAGCATACAGTTTTGGACAACAATCGAACGTCAGCTACAAATGTGGCAATGTCTTTGCAGTGATTCGGACTTGATGGATCCAAACGAGTTCGAATAACATCTAGCGACATAGGTTGACAAACTACTTCATGATATGCAGGGTTTGTTGCAGGTTCTGGCTCTCTAAATGGTAAACTTTGTTCGTATTGGCAATATAATTTTAAACATATCCTCTGTCTAATCTTTAATTCATTTGCGCCAAGTTCTCCTGCACTATGTCTTTCACATTCAGCTGAACTTGCCAGTTCCGCTAAATTAACACCTGACAAATCTTGCCACGTTTCACTTTCATCTGGTAAGGAACCTATAGCTGGTATGTGACAATTGTGGTGAAATACTTTTAGATATTCATCGCAACACATCAATTCACCACCATCCAAACCAACTGCACACCAATCTTCATTTGGATCGCCTTTCTGGTCAGCTTTCTCTTCAGCCACATTCGCAATAGCTGCTGAACTTTGGACTTGTGGCGATGTCGTCTTATTCCTACCTTCCGGAAGAACTTGTACTCCGTTCGAATCTAATTTCGCTATTGTTGCCATCAAAACATTTATTGAATCGTCTCGGACTTTTAATAGTTATTATCTTAACACTAACCTGATCCGATGTTTGATCCACGACCGTACTGACAACGAAAGATGATCCATTCATCTAGGTCGATATTGTCCTGACCTTGACCGTATGCTTCTATATTTGTTGAAAAGCCTTTTTGGCAGCAACACTTTCGCCGTCTCGATTCCTTTCCTTCGGTGTTCTTTCGGCGGATCCACTTCATGGGATTTTCTTTCTATAGATATTTTCGGCACAAACGAGAGCGAATACCGGAATCTGCCGCAACCAACAATTAGCAGCTGCTATTTTTGATTGCTTTCGATATTTCGCATCTAAGCCATAATACAATCACTAACCTAATTTACATATGTAAAATTAATTAAAGAAACAACAGTGTAATTTAATTTTATCTTTTTCACTTATAAATACTAAAAATCAAAAATGCAATAGCTGATTCCACGACAATGGACACGATTAGCAGACGACAGCCACGAAATATGAAGCCGACATGTGGCTGTCAAAAATTCCGGTTGTCACCTCGGACAAAACATCTGTGTGTGGAATGGCACGCCATATGGCGGCAATGTACCTCTCCCGATGTCGCCAGTGGCATAGTTTTCTCGATGGCCACGGTGGAGGGGCATTTCCAGATGGCTATGTCTCGAAATGTGCCGGGGTTGGATTAATTCTATATTTCGAGTATTTATATCCACGGATCTAAATATTTGGACAGAAAAAAAAAATATTTTCTGCACAACGATATCCGCACGACAGATGAAGTCCGCTGGCACTTCGAGGACATATCCATCTGGCCGGTTACAAGGGTTCGGGATCGGAATCACTTCGATTCCTGGGCGTAGGCGTCACATTACAGGTCTCTTAATTTGGAATTGAATAATTTAATATCAATAGCATTAATAATATGTTCTATTTTGAGAAGCTTTTTTAGCTCTTCTGGGAAAATGTTATGCAACCCTGTTAAGACTACTTTTAGCGATCGTAAATCTGCGAGTTGGAAGGTGAAATAATTCACTTTCTAAGCCTTTATGGGTCTTTTCACGGTCTCGTCATTTTCCAGATTGTAAAAAAAGCCCCATACCAATTGACAATATTTTAATTGAAATATTTCTTATATTCAATTCCTTAAGAATGGCGACTATCGTGAACCGAGGTAAATCCGTAAATGTTATTGAAGGGACTCTCACCTTAGTTTTTACTTCAGCGTTGCGTTCTTAATCGCTTTTATTGCTATCCGGAAGATCAGATAATGGCAAGAATCAGCTGGAGTCCGATGAACCGGATGTAGGAATTTGCGCCATTTCAAACGTGTCATGGAGAAAATCACTTGATGGGGGAGATTCTCGGCTTCTTTTCCTGCTTTGAGCAGGGTGGGAGAATTTCGATGGACAAGAACTCAATATGAAACTTGAATTAACAACAAAATAACGTAACGTTGTTTGTAGTTCATTGAAATCTATCTCTTGCAGTATTGTGTTAGATTTTAACACTTACCCTGGATTTAAATTATGTTTATACCTAGAGATTGTAGAGCCTTTAGGCACACGTGCAGTTAAGTTGGTGAGCCCTGGGATACTATATTTGTTTCAAAACAGAGGTGAACTTGCCAGTTTAACATCAGACAAAACGGCATATTTTCTTCGGGCAACGACTTATAGACTAGTAAAGGTTTCACAGTAAGGTCCACACGCTTTCCACATCGAAACATCCGTAAAAGAGCGAGAGTATCCCCAGACAGTCGCATAATCAACCAGCTCGACTATGTTTTCGTACAAAAAACGAGCCACCACCAGTATTCTCGAGATGTGCTCGTTCTGCAGCGCTTTCTGTGATCCGGACCACTACCTTATAAAAGTCAAGCTCCGATGCCATATTTTCAAGAGCAGTAAACAAAGAACATCAGTTACACCAAGGTACCCAATACACAAGCTAGATGATAGCTCAGTAAGGTCCACATACATGAAATCGCATCAACATTTCCCCGCAGGTGGGAGAAAGTAATGATAACATCAAAACCATGTGGAAGACAGTAGGGGAGTGGTAATAGAAGCAGCCGAGGAGTTATTGGGGAACCATCCTAAAGAAAGTAGAAACTACTGATACGACGAAAATTGCAAGCGATTAAAAAAAGGGACCAGGCGCACAAAGAATACATCCAGCGACCAACTCGCGCCAAAGAAGAAAAAATATAAAAGCCATTGACGTCAAGCTAAAAGAATGTGCCGAAGAACGAAACAACTGACCATCAACACCAAGATCCAACAGATAAACGAAAGCATGAACCTACATGAAGTCAGATCGGCATATGCTTCTATCATACAACTAATAGATGGCTTCAATTGACAAAATGTCTTCGCAAATGTGTACAAGGAACAATCCTAGGCAAGTTCGAAATTCAAAACAGATGGCTGCGATATTCTCAGAAGCTATTCACAGCTCCCCAACAATGGTTGAAGCAAGAGGTCCCAGTCCCACCAACAAGAAACGAAGCACAGGGACCAGTACGGTACCTCAGAAAAATGAGGCTCCTGGAATATATGGAATACCAGCGGAATCGCTCCATGGCGGGGTCTCCATCCAAACAAGCTTCTGCATCGACTAATATGCAGAATATGATCAGAAGAGTAGTTACTAGAGTACTGGCGGCAAACTATAGTATGTCCTGTCCAAAAATTAAGGTGGGAAAATTATAGAGGTATTCGTCTACTGCACATGTCTTATAAAGTGCTCTCCAAGATCATAGAAAGCAGATTAAAGCCGAATATCAAGGAGGCTTTTGAAGTAGACGGTCTACAATGGACAAAATATTTTCAGCAAAGCAGGTGCTTGAAAAGTGCTGGAAATAAAACATCAATGTGCACCAACTGTTTGTAGACTTCAAGCAAGTATACGATAGTTTCGACGGAAATGTGCTGTACAAAATAATGCTAGACGTCGACTTCCCAGCAAAACTAATCCATATGGTCAATGTCACGATGCTAAACACAGATTTGCAGGTCAAGGGAAACGGTGAATAACGGACAGCTTTAGAATGTAATCAGCCTTAATAGAAGGGAATGGACTTGCTCCAATGCTCCCAATGCTGAAACCTCAGGTGCGCTAACGTTCAAGCCCGAACAACCGGTAGCATATGCTGATGGTGATACTATTATGGCACCTTCAATCTTAGATGCCAAAGGAACATCTTTGAGCCAAGAATCCAAAGCAAATAGAATTGGCCTACGAGCTAATGAAACAAAAACTAAATCCAGCTGACGAAACCTGGCCATAGACAACTACAACTTTGTGTAGTAATCCAGCAATCGCCTAAGCAAACTGCTCGAAAACCATCATAATACTGATCCAATTTGAGTTGTAAATTGAAACAAAATATTTATTAAAGTTTGCAATCAAAATTTTGTTACCACAATGCCTTCATAACGCAGCTTATCCACGAATTGCATTGCCGCAATTCAATCTCCATTGGATGGATGAGTGGGCTTATCACGAACCTCTGTTGCGGCATGTACCGTAAGGTGGCTGCTTGCAACAAATGAGCAGATCTGCTTGGGCGGATCCAAGAGTCTGTTATGGATCACCCCACAGAGCGCACGCCGCGAGAACCGCGCCGGCAACGAGTGAACATTGGACAAGCATTTGGTTGTCTGTGGACTTCTGACAGTCGCACGTTAAGGGATTCTGTTGTGGAATTTGTGAAGCAGCCAAATATGGCTTTTAGTACTTTCGGATATAATTCAAGTGTCAAGTGACTCGGACTTCATTGAGAGGTAAAATTTAGCAAGTGGTTATCATAACAAACAACCGAACAATTGATTAAAAGGGTGGGGCGTGGTGTCGTTGGCGGTGGAAGCAATGACAGCGACAAGCAAGTCGGCAAATCGAAATAAGTTAATCAATAAAAGCGCTCTTGGTGGCGGGTGACTGCGACATAAATAAAAGGCATTTTCATTTTCCTTCATAAAGTAGCCAACGCGAGTACCAAACGCGACTTCCGCGTGAGCTATCGTCCGGATCCGACCAATCGGCGGCTGTTCCGCTAGCGAAGATAATCACGACGGTGGTGGCCATTCATTCAATGTATTGGTAGTGAAACGACAATCTGAGTTCAGAACGACAAGTGAGTGATTGTGCTCGAGACGACACGAGGAAACATAAAATGTTGGCTGGCGTTGAGCGGCCTAAGTGTCGGTGAATTTGCGCCGCTCATTTCATTAACAACAAAACGTAAAATTTGATTTAACCCAGCAGCTGGGAAATGTCAGTACATGTAAATCCATGTGTTGTCACAGAAACGGAATGTTCTAATTAAATCTCAACAGGTTCAACATTTATCAAATCAAATAGAATAAGTCTCATCACGTGTCCTTATTACTGTCCCTTTAACAGACTTTTCCGCTTTGTGCTGCACTTGAAATTGTAAAGCGATAATAAACTACTGCGTGACTGTTTCTTTGAAACCATACAATGCTTTCCGAAGATCAGGTGTGATTTTATTAACTAAACAGGGCGCAGATGTTCCAAGAAAGTTTCATGACAGTTGCTTTGCATGTGGAAAAACATTTGGATGAAAGACCCAAAGAGTTAAAGGAAAACGCAAAGAAGACGCAGGAATCGTTTAACAATAGTCGTGGTGTTTACTCAGAGCTTCGCAATGAAAAAGAAATATTTTGAAATCTCTAAAAAATCCGCAAATGTTTCGCGCGCATTCAAGAACTAACATTTCGCCACATGAGAGTGTGAAGGAAATAGGGGACTATAGAAAGTTGAAATTGTAACTCAATTGTTGAAGTGATTCTCCTGTTTCTCTCAGCTGCTAGAACGACTTGTACACAACAGGCTTCTTGAGTCGCTGAGTTCATTTGTCACACCACAGCAACATGGATTCTTGAAGGGTCGTTCAACTTCTACGAACTTGGCTGAGTTCGAAGAGTATATTGCAAGAGCTTTAGATAAACAGCTTCAAGTTGATGCAATATTCACGGACTTCTCTAAAGCTTTTGACTCCGTGAACCAAGTTCTCCTCTGTCAAAAGTTAGCTTTGCTCGGCATAAACGGTTCCCTACATTTTTGGATTTCATCGCATCTATCCTCCCGTTCATGTCGTGTTAACCTCTATGGCACAATTTCCTTTCCATTTAATCCTACATCTGGTGTCCCTCAAGGGTCAATCCTTGAACCTCTTCTTTTCGTACTGTTTATCAATGATCTTCCCTCTGTAATTTCCTCTTCTTGTCTCTTAGACACTTAGATCCCTTGAAGATTGTCAGCAACTCCAAATTGATCTTTTTAGCCTCTATAACTGGTGTAATGTAAACTCCCTTCGTATCAATGTTTCCAAATGTTTTAAAATGACTTTTACTTTGAAAATTGTTCCTTTAACTTTTAATCACACCCTATGTGATGTTGTTCTCTCCTCTGCAGACTCATGTAAAGATATTGATGTAATATTTGACCCCAAGCTTAAATTTGATGAGTTTCGGGTTTTCTTATGCGCCATTTGCACAAGTTTGCAAATATTGCCACCGCTGTTCGCTTGTTCACATGTCTTGTCCGCCCGCTTCTTGAGTACTGCTCAGTAGTGTGGTCTCCTAGACATTTATATCTTGTGAACTCACTAAAAGCTATTCAGCGTAAGTTTACCCGTATTGTATTTTTCAAATTCAACTTAGCTTATGCGTCTTATGAGCGTCGTCTATCCATACTTCGTCTCCCTTCTCTGTCGTCCCGTAGAACCTTCTTAGATCAATTTTTCCTTTATAAGTTGTACCACCCACAAATTGCTTCCACCCTAAGAGCAGACTTGCACTACAGACTGTATGCACGTCCTAGTCGGTCTAATCACATTCTCGAGGTTCCGTACGCCCGGACAGATTTATATTATCACTCAATTATGCCGCAAATCATCAGAATGCATAACAGCGTCGAGCTTGGTTCACTATCCACGTCCTACTTTGTTTTTACAATTAAACCAAAGACGTTACTTTTTGCGAGTAGTGATTAATGTTCCTTATCACTCAATTTTTTCAAACTTTGATCTAGACTCTAACTTCATTAATTAATTAGCTAGCTTTTTCTTGCTTGATTTGTTGTATTAATTTGTCTTACTCTAAATTATATTTAATTATATTTTATTGTCTAAGTCTATTTTGTAATTGGATTTCTGTCTGTTCAATGGATTTAAATAAATAAATACAATAAATAAATAAGCACCATCCATTACACATCATTTTCACCCAGTGTTTAGATGTCCTTAGTATTCAAATTGAACCGAAACAAGTTAATCGAAAAGTGAATCCCTATCGTCATCATTTACTACAACTAAAGTGCTGTGTAATAATTTCGCAGATAAAACCAATAACTGCAAATTTAAAGAAAGTAAAATTAACGAATTAAAGTACAAATCTAGTGTAACGAACAATGATGTTAAGTAAAATTATAACGCTAACTCAGAAAATTTACAGGTCGTACCCGGCTCCATCTAAGGGCGCTCGATGAGGAGAATGGATGAGTACCCGTTTTTTATATCTATGCATATTTATGTTTATTTGTATATATTGTTTTATATTAATATTAAAAATTTACTTATCTAAAGTGGTACTAGAGCAATGCATGTTGGTGTGTGTACGATTAAAAATTGCCTTCGTAAACGATTGAGCGTTGCTGCATTCAGGTTATTGGCTATGTCAACTTTAATTGTTGTACCTTGAACAGCGACCGATCCCATAATTCCAATTTTTCGAGCTGAGACAATATAATTTACAATTTGTTGCGGTATTTGATCTTATTCGTGCACATAGTTGGATTTTTTGTTGATAAATTAGAATTCATAATTTTTATGAACGTACCTTAGACAAAATGATAACAGATTTCTGATATAGCTTCGGAAACTTGAGTCATAAATAGTTTACTTTGCAATAATTTGAAAATACATAAATATTTGTATTTGAAATAGTTTGTTTGGTCTATAAACGAAAGAAATAAATTATTAAAATTTAAAACTCGGTCTTTTCATTTGGTGTTGTGAACATGATAGGGTATGGAACCCGCCACGTCGTCTGGCCCGTCCACTGCAATGGGCTAGCCATCGGGTAAGCTCACCACTTTGAATTCGTCTCAGGTGCTCTCGCAATTTCAACCCTTAGTAGTAATTTCAACTCGTAGTAGGTATTCTCGGCCTCGACTCCGGTCGATACATATTTGTATCTGCAAACTCGTGAAAAGGATTTTTTTTAGTAGGTCATTGTGCTGGGGGAAAGAACCCGCTCCACAACACCGCAATGCTAGCCTGCCAGTGCATTTACGCGTCCTCAGATAAGGCCAATCTCAGCGAACACCACCATCCTCTCTCGCCGAGGCACCAGACCATCACCACAGTCCTATACGGACATCAGCATCTACCTCTATTTACTACACTTGAGTGTGGATAATTTTTCTATCTTGGAGCCAACATGAATAGTAGAGGTTCCGAAAATGTTGAGATTAGATGCTGCATAAAAGCCGCAAATAAAGCTAATTACTATTCTAAGGCCCAGAGAGGTGCACAGGTAAAATAAGCTCCGCATTTACAAAACACTGCCAAACTTGTACTGTTATATCGAAGGAAACCATGGATCCTGACAAGCGAGTCCCAAGAGGCAGTGGACGTATTCGAACCCAAAATATTCCGGAAAATCTACAGCCCACTGAAAAAAGGAACAGAGTGGAGGCTATGTTACAACGATGAAATGTATGAACTTTTTGATGATCCACCTGTTTCCTCTTGCGTAAATATACGCAAATTGCAACAGGCGGGTTGCGTAGAAAGAATGAAAGAAAACTGGCTACCCAAAAGAATATCAATGGGGAGAGCACAAAGTGGGTCTCCTGCGAGAAGACCGAGGACTCTATGGTCAGACACGGTAGAATCTGACAGCAGATCTTTGTTGGGAGTAAACAACTTGGGGGGCAAGGTCACGCATCCGTGATGGATGGAGGAGATTAGTTTTGGAGGCCAAAGCGCATCTTGGGCTGTTGCGCCATAGATGATAAAATGAAAGTTTTCTACCCAAACAATTCCAAACTAACCACCGGTACCATAATTAATGCAGTGTCCATGAATGGGGTTTCCAAAATTACTAAGCACTGATTCCAATCCCATTATTTCCTTAGGCTAGCAGAGGACGTATTTACTTGGTAGTTTGGGTGAGAAAAGCTTTATCTTCACTTGTAAAAAACAAATAAAAGTAGTAGGAGAGTGCTCCTGCCAGAAGAGTATTGAAAAATATATCAGATCAAACAACGTCTTCTGAACATCAAAACATGATTCAAACATATACTATATTCCATAAATTGAGCTCGGAAAACTTATATTTGGTTATTGTATATTTTAATTTACCGTCATTTTATTGTCAGTCGGTTGATCTGAATATTTGAGTAGTCATAATAACATATCATTCTAAAAATTTTCTCAAAATCTCTACATATCTGTAATGTTTGGGACCTTTGCAAACATTTATTTAAACAGTATCACGTATAATTGCTGTTGCATTTGACAAATTTTCAATCATCTATAACTTAGCTGTTCACGGTTCAATTTTCATTAAACTTTCAAAAAAGAAATGCGTTGTAGGATAGAAAATTAAGACACAAATTTCTGGTAAATTTAAAGGTCATCTTTCGATTTTATAGATGAAAACGTAAAATTCATTATATGTACTATTATCAACAAAGTTGATTGAATTTTGACTTTTGGGGTATCTGTTGCCCTTGTAGTTACAAAGAGCTACCTTTCTGATTTTTTCAGATTTTTCTGTCCAAAGATGTCCGATCGCCTGGGGTTGGCACAAATTTTTCATAAAGTTGCCCTCACCATGCACACCCCCCTGTTACATTACCCGTATATACTATATATACTGACATGAACTAAGAGCTTGGTGTGATATGTATCCTCTATACTCGTACACATCAAGGCTCGCGGGGAGGGAGAGATATCACTGTTTAACACTTACGTGCTACTATATACGTATCAATTAGTCCGTGAAAAGATTCGTTTGTTTAACGACTTAATTTTTATTTAGTTTTCAAGTCTTTGTAAAAACATTCTTTTATAAAGACCTTTTAGCTTCGCAACCTGTTTGTCCATCTGTCTATTCGTCCGCCTGTCTGCGCGGCACAGCAAGTTTCCTCAGAAACTATAAAAGCTATAATGGTCGAACTTTGTGGTAAGGTCAGAAATAATGGTCTCTCAAAAGTTTAGGTCTTACAAAAAATTTAAAAATTGTTCAAGGTGGGTCCCCCTAATAATAATTTTTTCGATCAAAGGTAGTCAAGTGGGGTATCAAATGAAAGGTCTTGATTAGAACTATAAGAATCTGAGAAAAAGGTAATTTTATGCATCGGGGGGCCCAGGGGTGGCGAAATGTACCAACATTTGGTGTCCCACCCTTGCAATTGGACATTTTAAAGCTGAAAAATCTGAAAATAATCACAGAGGTGGGTCTTAGTGAGAATAAAGGGAACAAATACCTCAAAAATCAAAATTCGCTCAACTTAGTAAATAAGAGTATGATTTGTAGATTTTACATTTTTGCCCATAAAATCAACACAGTACACTTAAACTTCTTGAAATTTTGTGATCATATAGATTGGTATAAGATCTTAATTCTTACAAAATCAAATTATAATTGAGTAAGTTGCCGCCATTTCAATTAAGTGGAATTACAACGCAAAATAACACTTGATACATAATTCAAATTGGCCTAGGCACTTTTATTTTCTTCCAATTTCCACAAAAATTTAAGGAATAGTGTCTACTTTAAGTAAGAATAGTGTCTACTTTAAACTTAATGGCGGCTGCAATGTGGTTATGAAAGAAACTCTACATCTTTTGCATAAATTCGAATGATTTCTTATCCAAGTATTGGATGCATAATTCAAATTATCGATTCACACAACTAGAAAATCGGTTTCGAACCCTAGGGCGGTTGGAAAGGCCTTCTCGTAGGAGCTTACTCGACTTGTTTGTTATGTTATACAATTACACGTTCAGTTGAATATACTTCTATATTAATACCAGACGTACATAATGAATTTTTCGAAGCTAATTACTTTATAACTGAACAAGATAATGAGGACTTATGTCTTCATATCAATAAGTTTAGAGTATTATTTTATGTCTACTTTAATTATATTTGTTATTTGAAGGAAATGACCCAGCCCATCAAGAAGAAGCCACTTGATGACTGCTGTATGGTCAGTGCTACTCTACGGAGCAGAGGTATGGGGTGACGCTCTCAGTAAGGAGGTTAACCGAAAACGCCTGGGCCAGGTACAGAGAAGAGGAGCGCTGAGGATTGCATCTTCGTATCCGACAGTCTCTGATTTGGCGGTGAAAGTCATTGCAGGCGTGGTACCTGTCGGCCTCCTTGCTAGAGAGCGGTGCTCTATTTACTTGCGTCGAAACGAGGATGCGAGGGAGATGGTTGTCCATGAGGAGAGACAGCGCTCACTCAACGATTAGCAGCAGTCTTGGGTGAATTTCATGAAGGAAAGGTGGACTGCGGGCCGTGGCTAAATTGGGGGCATGGTGAGACTAACCTCTATCAGACCCAGCTTATGAGCGGGCATGGATGTTTTCAGTCTTACCTGCACAAGATTGGTAAGTCACGGTCCCCCGATCATCGGTATTGCCCAGGAGAGAAGGACAATGCCTGCCACATATTTTTTGCGTGCATAAAATGAGACAGGCTGGGAAGGGCCCTCTACAGGGAGACGGCAGAGATCTTCTTGGATAATATAGTCGCGGTGATATTCGAATCGGTTGACAAATGGAACCAAGTGGCACATTATGTTCGGGTAGTCCTAAAAGATAAAAGGGACTCACAGCAGCTGGGGGTGTTGGGCTGGGGGATCGTGTAATGAATCATGCGACGCCGCTGGTGACCACTACCAGCACACCTTGCTGCTAGGTGGCTTGTCATTTCATGTTGGTTGTGACGGGCGCACATCCCACGTCAATTTTGTCGTGGGATGTCAAGGTGAATTGACTGCCACATGGCAGTGGAGTGTGTGAGTAGTGGCCGTCACCCAAGAGCTGTCGCCGATTTTCTTAATTTCGCGAATGTGAGCAACTAGTTTGTTTAGCTCAGAAAATAGTTACTTAATTGTGTACATGGGCGCTCTGACAAATTAAATATTCCTGACAAAACCGCTCGCTGCAAAACAAAAATAAACACTGGTTTGGGAAAGTGCCGAACAGGAAGCATGTCTGGTTGCGATTCGCGATTTTCCATAATCATTTTATCTGTTAATCAGGTCCATGCAACAATGTGACTTCAAAGAACCGCCGAAATTGAACGTGCCGGGAAAATTAGTATTTCCTAGTCATCATAATAGTGGACATTTTTCAATGCTCGGTTTAGGTGATATTGTGATGCCGGGACAGCCACTATGTTTTGTATAACGATGCAATGCATATAAAAGGTCACAGTGAATTACATCAGATCCCAGTTGGCGCCGCAAAAAAAGGGAATAGGATCGAAATTAACGTATTTTCATTGGTCCTTATTATGATATTTTCTGGGTTTACTAACGGCAACTGTAAGTTCGAAGATCTTCAAAGCAGCGCAATCTGTACTATTGTACCTTGTACCTTTCACGCTCCTGCCCTTACTGACCATGGCATACGTAAAAGGTGATTTGAGACGGATGTGGAGTGAACCTTTTATAACACAACCAACTTCCAAACAGTTGGAAGTTTAGAACGGCTGTTATTTCTAGGTATATTTTTTAAACTAGTTCAATTTTTAAATTATTCTCCAACGAAAGTGAACAACATCAACAACAATGCATTAGTAAAAAAAAATGATAACGAAGTAGTTTGAAGATAAACATGAAATTCTGTCAAATTTGAATGAATAATTTTAGTACCTAAATACTGTATACAACTTAATTTATTTATTAGCTATCCTATACAGGATGATTTTGGCCCATTGTTATAATTTCTAAGAACTCAAATAATATTTAATGATGCGTTAATATAGGCAGTTGAATTCAAATAAGTGAGCTAATTGAACTTTACTTATAAACACAATCAGTTTGTGTAACAGATACAATATAGAAAAAAAACAATGAATAATTTTTAGAGTCATGTTTAACATTAAACATTTAGTCGTTCGAATAGTGAGACATACTGTTCGGATATTTTTCATGGAAATATTTTGAATATTTTAAAATTTCGATGGTAGCGATGCTGATATAAAAAGAAGTTCGTAAATAGGACATTTAGCGTATAGCATTTAGAACTGAGATCTATATAGGTAACGAGCTGAGTCCGATCGAATAAGAACGTTATTACTATTATAGTGTCACATAAGTGTAAGGTGAATTTATAAAAAAAAAGAAAAGCATTTAAAAATTCTTGAATTTCTCCAGCAAATTCCTCAAGATTTATAGTAAAGCTGAAAGAAAAACCAATTTGGGATAGTTGATTTGCAATGATATTTCAACTGAAAATACAAAATATCTTAACATAGATTAAGTCTTCTTCAATAGTAGGAGTAAAGTAGCATTTGAACTGGTAATTTTTATTAAACTTTATATCACAATTTGTTAATTCAAATAAATTAAAAAAATTAATACAAACATGTTAATAATTAACAGTAACATAAATAATAATACGAAATAATACGGACCGTATTAATAGTTTACAAATGACGCAAGTAAGAATAAAACCTAACACAAACCACATTAATAACCAGTAAATAAGGCAGACTATCCTTCCTGTTGTTCATATAATTATTACCTGCATATCATACAGAAACAGAATAACAAGAAATAATCTATGCTCTCGAAATCTACATAGGCCAGGGCAATCTGTACCCTCCTTAATGATCGCTTAGAGTTTTACTATCCGAATTGCACAACTTTGTTGGAATGTAAAAAAAAAAATTCACATTTCTTAGGGTTCTTCGTCGTGTCATCGTTTCCTATGCCAATTTCGAATTTTTATGTCTAATTATTCATTTTGAATAGCGTTGTAAATAACAGTAGCGTGAAAAGTCTTATTGTAAGCAATGTTGTACGGTGTACGCTGGAAAGGTATATTATCACAAGGTAGTAAGCCATGATAGGACTCGCTGTCTTTTAGAAGTAGACTCTAATTTAGGTTAAAGGACCATTTAATTTAAGGCACAGAAAATGCCTAAGTGAATATTAATGAAAATTCATATGTTCTTAGTAAGGCTATTTGAATTCTTATATATTACGATTTCAGAAACACAAGGCAGCTTCATTAAGTTCCCCTAAATGGGTTTTTTTTAGGACAAAACATACTAAAAAAAAATAGAATTTGTTTAATTTCTCATTGAAAAAGATCTAGATGCGTGTTGTACTTATGACTGCCCCAAAGGATTTATGAAAATATAGAAATTTAAGAAAAAAACAAAGAAGAAAAAAAATTATTTTGAATATATTAAGTTGCTAAATTATCACATAAGCTTTTAAAAGCAATGTTAGAAGACAGAGACAATTAAAATTCAAATTTAATTTTTAGTTAAGTACATTAATTTATATTCAACTGATACAGAAGTTAATACTAAAATTATCACCACATATCATCCTCGAAAGAAAGAATGATTTAAGACAATAAATTCCCTTATGATTATAATGAACTTATTTAAGTAATACAAGGAATTACCAATCTCAGCTTATAATACCATGTGGTTTTTTTTCTTTAACTTCATTACTCATTGAACATATACAAAATTTCTTTTTTTTCTAACCCATCTTGGGTATTAGCTTTTCAAAAACATAAAGTTAGTGTAGGTTCTCCTTAAGAACCTTAAAGAAAGTAACCACATTGTTAGAAACCGTCTAGAAAGTCTCGTTGGATTTGTTACATAATCATTAAAGAAATACCTACATATGTACATCAACTATGAAATGAATAAAATGAATTGCTAAACAGGAACAACGACTTTCCTTTCCAGTGGTTCCTTTCTTTCAGCGGAAAGTAGAGTGCCTGGTAAGTATGCCGCCGCAAGGTTAGGGTTTTGAGAAAATCCGCTGAGGTCGGTTTCGCGTCGCGCGCGGTACGCGGTACCTTTGTTGGTTTTGCCTTTTCATTAGCGTAGCTTTTTCATTAGCGTAGCTTTCGTCGGGTTTGAAGTTAGCGTAGTATATTTTTCGGTACCGCGTCGGGAACGCGAAGTAAAGAATAGATTTTTGTTCTTTGACTGGTTGAATGAAGAAATACGGAGTAACGTAAAGTAGGTTTCTTCTCCGTATGATTGTGTTTTGTGACGCGTTTGGAAACGGGCATTTATTGGTGGCTGAAAATTGTAGATGAACGTAATCCATTTGGAGACCCGCGACCGAAATCCTCTCCGATCTAGCTGGCCGACAAGCAGCCACCGCAAAAATGGATTACGGTGCACGGATTGGTTGACCGGTTGGTACCATCCGTTGGCACTACTCAGACTTAACGTCTAGAACCGATGAGAGGTCGGTTCCTCGTTCGGACTTAGACAGAAAATCATTACAATCGCTTCTCTGGGACTTCCTCTTCTCCTCTCCTCTCCTGCTAGAAGAGCGATCCCCCAGCTTGACGGCGCTCACGGCGTAACAAAACGAGACCTGGCCCGAAGTAATGTGTCAAACGGTTCCTGGCTAGGTTCTTAGGTTGGCAGGGAGGTGTTTAGCGGGTAGTCCGGTCGCCTTGTTGCAAACATGGGAGTCTCACATGCTATGCATAAATGGTCATCACCTCCCTACCACAAAAAAAAACCCAGACTTACGTATTTAATTTTTCGAACTAGTTACATAATAACCGAACAAGATAATGAGGACTTATGTCTGCATATCAATAAGTTTAGAGTATTAATGGAGCTACCAATTCACGGAATGATTGAGTCTTGATGAGTGCTGTAGGGTCAGTGCTACTGCACGGAGCAGAGGTATGGGGCAACGCTCTCAACAAGAAGGTTAACTGAAAACGCCTGGCACAGGTACAGAGCAGAAGAACGCTGAGGATTGCATCTTCGTATCTGACAGTCTCTGATTCAGCGGTGAAAGTCATTCAGGCATGGTACCTGTCGGCCTCCTTGCTAGAGAGCGCCACTCTATTTATATGCGTTGAAACGAGGATGCAAGGGAGATGGTTGTCCGTGGGGAGAGACAGCGCTCACTCAACGATTGGCAGCAGTCTTGGGTGAATTGCACGAAGAGAAGGTGGACTGGGTGCCTCGTTCCTGATGTGAGACCGTGGCTAAATCGAAGGCATGGTGAGACTGACTTCTATCTGACCCAGCTTTTGAGCGGGCATGTGTGTTTTCAGTCTTACCTGCACAAGATTGGTAAGTCTTGGTCCCCCGATTGTCGGTATTGCCCAGAAGAGGAAGACAATGCCTGCCACACAATTTTGTTTGCATAAAATAGGACATGTTGCGAAAAGCCCTCTAGAGGGAGACGGGAGAGCTCACCCTGGATAATATAGTCACGGTGATGCTCGAATCGGTTGACAAATGGAAACAGGTGTTAGCGGATAATCCGGTCAGAGCCTCGCAGTCTGTGGGTAAATGGGCACTCACCTCCCTACCACAAAAAAACTTACGTATTGAATTTTTCAAACTAGTTACATAATAACCGAACAATGTAATGAGGACTTATGTCTGCATATCAATAAGTTTATAGTATTAATGGAGCTACTAATTCACGGAATTTATGTCTACTTTAATTATATTTGTTATCTAAAGGAAATGAAATGTATGATACTACTTGATATCATATTTAAAAAAACAAAAACAATCAATTAAGACTATAACTGCAGGCCTCGGGCGTAATTGCTTTAGGATGCTAATACTTAGGTTGACACCTTTAGTACGCAGTTATGTTTGTGAATCAATTAGCTAACAATCCGATTGCTGGCCCCAAGCGCAAAGCCTTGGGACGCTAATAATTTGGCTGACACCTTGAGTATGCAGTAAGGTTGATAAATCTATCAATTACTAGTTCAACTGTATGCCCCCGGCGTAACTGCTTTGAAGCGCTAATACTCAGCCAAATACCTTGAGTACGCAGTTGAACGTATTCTTATCCACTTATCCTGGGCCAAATTTTTTGGGATGGACAGCGAATGGAGAAATACTTCTCGATTTTCCTGCTTGTTTAATGTTCTTTTATAGTATAACTAGGCTGACTTGATTGCTTAGCAACCAAAATAATGAAGACAATTTCAATAGAGTCATGATCAAAGTTCAAATGTGATGTTTTCATTGTCATCTCTCTATGACTGACGCAACCACGAAGCTCAAGCTGACATCCGATTTGTCGAATTGCGCATTTATATAACCAATTTGTTCCACTAAGGCGGTACACTCGATAGCAAAATCTTGTGTGTATGTTTCAATTCTTAATATAAGTATGGATACACACCCACTTCTGCTAGTGCATGCTACAACGGCAGCACCCACAGATGGTTTGATTACGACTTACACTTTTCGCATATGTTGCTGTTCACAATACAAAGAGATGAATGATGGCAGATAGACCGAGTAATTATTGCAGTACGGCTACCGTAACACTCCCAAGCAAATGTTCTCATCAAGACCTTTCATATGATACCTATATTGGCTACCATTGGTAAAGTTTTTTTTCCAGAGTCACTCCCTTAATGGGAAGACCCCCCTTGACCCTGATGTGCTCAATTTTTTTTTTCATAGAAACTAGTACTTCTTTTCATTTATTGTAAATATAAATGACGCATAAATAAGGATTTCGTTAGATTAATCAATGCACCATTTTGAAAATTTCCACCGCCCCGATTTCGGGGCGCTGAGCACCGCTAACCACGAGTAGTTTTGACTACATTATAAGGTAATCTCGTTTGAATGATGAGTGTTTATTCTAAAGAATATTCATTTAGAAACAGAAATAAGACCAGTCCCATCTAGACGAACATCATCTGGTACCCTCCGTTTCCTTGAGATTTGTTTAAGCAGACGGCCTATAGAATGAGTTGACTCATACTTTCCCAGATACATTGTAACCACAAACCTGATAAAAGCTAGGTTATCGAGATGCCTTTTTTTGCCCAGTTGGTGACAGCCTATATAATTGAAAAGCGTTATTCACGGAAGCATTCATGGGCCACAGCAAATGCTGCCACTCCCATTTTATATTATTTATGCTAATGGAACAGCAACCTATATTATATATCGAGGTGATCAACTCCACCTATGTATTTGTTATACATTTGTGCACAAAAAGGCTGTTGAATCAAGATGGCCAGATTCTTTCAAAGCTGTGAGTAATCTAAACGATGTAAAAAAATTGTCATGCAAGCATGCACCCAGAAATCTGTAAACAATTTGGTACCTAAGCTCGTAACCATAGATCCTCCAACAATTAGATCTGGATGAGTGTTGCCTGTAGGTACTCGTACTTGCTCCTTGATAAGGAATGGCCTGTATAAGATACCTCACGCGTGTTATCATAAACCAACATTTAAAACCAAAACGTATTGGTATACCACGAATATGCTGTTTTGTACTGTGATGTTCATAATACGGAATCATTGATTCATCGATGATAACTTCGTTGTGGTGAGGCCAATATTTTATCCATTTTCGTTTATTTTATTCTATAAAGGTCGGACTTTTGTGAACTTATCCTGAACGTCTAAAGCCGCGTTATCGGAAACATGCATAAATCTAAGTATTTGCCCAAATCGTGATCGAGATATTAAATTTGCTGCGCCAGGGTGATAGGTGTCCACTCCAGTATCCCAATACATACGATTTCTAGCTTGGACATTATATCCACTAAGAAAAAATATTGCTAATATCAGGTGAATTTCATCTTTGGCTACATCAAAAAGCCTTCCTTCAAAAGCTGCATATCTTTTTGAACGTTTTGCGAACAAATTCACGATGTCATCATCGCAAAATAATTCAAACCATTCTACAGGTGATCTGTTAGTATCCAAAAACTGAGGACGATTCCATTCCCTTTCCACTATCTATTTTCTATGAGCTTCTTTCTTCTTATTTTGATTTTAGCCGTTGAACTAGATGCAATCTCCGACAGAGGGACGTTGTCATCACTTGAATCAAAACGTATTGGTTTACCGCTTTAATAGGGTGCTGCAAACAATACCTCTTAATATCTATTGATCTCAAAAGAAACAATTAATTTTTGGCATAGAAGCTGCTGACCATAGATCATTCCATAAAAAAAACTCATTTTTGTGTAAATTCCAACGTGAAATACAAGATATGAATGCTATTAAAACGCTATAGTTCAATGATTGCAAAAAACAATGAGTTTATACTTCCATTCACTTTCTTTTATACATATTTTTTGCAAATGTGCATATTTTGCCTTACATTAACTTCATATGTTTGGGTTGTGTGATTGAACTTTAATTTGCTTGATTGAGCAAATTGTTTACTTGAACTATGCAGTTTAAGACCCTTTGTACTTTCGAGGAATTTGTTATGTTAACATTTTTAATTGGTTGGTTTTAATATAATATATTCATAAAATTAGGACAGAAATGATAATTAAAATTTTGTAATAATTATTTTCGGGCTATTTTCTTATATTACCGCCCGCCAAGATCCGTTAGGGTCTTAAAGCCGATTTTCATCATACCTTGTTGTGGATAAAGGTTTTGGTGATATGGTCCTTTTTATTTTGGTAGTGATTTTTGTGCGCCACACTCAATAGATAGTAGTGATGGTGAGTCTTGCACATATCAAGCAGGATAAACAAATTGAAATTGTCGATATTGTCGTGTGAGGTCTCATTGTCTTCAAATGAATTCCACTAATTTGTTCAGTCAGTTCTTCTGGTTCATTCAATAAGGACATGAATGTCTCTAATGAGAGGACTACTTAAGATATAATCAATACTTTGACTTCGGCGTGATGAAGTGAGAGGTTCAGTTTTGGAACGCTTGGTGAGAAATAAATTGGAAAAGGTTTGTAATGAATACTAACACACTTTGCTGCTAGGTGGCTTGTCATTTCACGTTGGTTGCGACCAGCGCACATCCCACGTCAATTTTGTCTTGGGATGTCAACAGGATTTGATAGCCACATGGGAGTGAAGTGTGGAGGTAGTGGCCGCCACCCATGAGGAAGTCCCGGAGTGTGCCGACAGTTCGGTCAAATTCAACTCAACCAAATGATGGTGAGTATTGGCAACTCGAATGAGTATACCGACGTCATACACTATAATACACTTCCCATTTATTGCCCGAACCCAGTGTTCAACTTGAATGTGAGTGAGAATATTCGTGGGCAGGCTAATCCAGACAGAACACCGAGCGCCGCTTCTAATACGGTATATGCAGCCAAAGCGGTGCCAACAAGCATCAATAAGTTCAAAAATAACAGGAAGAAGAACTTTCCTGCAAAATGGTCATCCCAGATATCCATCGACTATTCAAAATGAGTGGTAACTTTATCAGAAATTGGAATTGGTAAGTCGGCGAATGCAAAGTTTGTTTTTCCGCTTCGAATTAAAATGACGTTTTTTGTAATAGTTCAACTAACCGCGGATATCATCAATCAATCCATGCAGAGAACAGAACTAGATCTACGAGGATACAAAACACCGCAAATAGAAAATTTGGGAGCTACACTGGACCAATTCGATACAATAGACTTCTCTGATTATGATCTACGCAAACGTGATGGATGTCCGTATTTGCCTAGATTAAAGTGCCTGCTATTAAAAAACAACCGAATAATACGAATGGACGATTACTTGCATGAATCTATCCCCAATTTGGAGTCAGTAGTTCTTACTGGGAACAATATTCAAGAGTTGGGCGATTTGCAACCACTCACACACCTCAAAAAGCTGGAAACATTGTGCTTGCTTATAAACCCCGGATCTACAAAGCCATATTACAGTGAGTATGTTGCACACCAGTCAAATCCGATCCAATCTGAGCGACAAATCAATTAAACAACGGTAAAAGGAAGAAAATTTTTGTTTTAGAAGATGTTTGATTATGTAGATAACTGTCTATTAATCACAGAGATCTGTACAGTTTTAAAGTTCAACATAAAATAGAGTAATCGTAACCCAACTGACAAAGGGTTGTCGTTTTCCCTGATCTTTGTCGTCAATTGGTTACATGGACCAATCAAAGCAAAATTGTCTTAAGGCAGATTTTAACTTGTAATTGTAAATTTCTCATAGAAAGCAGCGCGAATCGCAGTTAAACAAGTCAAAAATTATGTTCTATTGCAATGTCGTATTACTTTATTATATATAATAACTAAAATTTTAGTTTTAAACAATTAATAAGAGATAAGGAATGTTATGCACAAAGTTCATTGACGTGTGTGTAGAATGAAATAAGACAATTTTCCTTTCTTTTTTTCTATTAAAAACCCATTTCGGATATTGTAAATTAGATTAAGATTAAATATGAATGTATTTGTTGGGAATACATTAAAATCATTAGTTTTAAGTCAGTTGAAGATAAGCTGCTAGGATATAAAATATGAACACACTCCGAAAATGATCTTATGAAGAAAAACAGGATAAAATGGAATTGCTCTCTAATGTCTAACTTTAGGGAATGTTGCTTACAATTTTCACGGAATACAATGTTGCATAGACTTTGAAGACGTTGGCGATGCAGTCATAAAAACGATAGGTTTTAATAAGTTGAGTCAGAATAGGGTTGAAAATCTTAGTTAGTAATTGCAACGCCATAAAAAATGGAATTGGCTAGGTTTTTGGATTGAGTTTGTGTCATGCTTTGGATTTTTCTCGTCTTTAAAATTGAGAATGTTTTTTTTTGAAACTGAGTTAATTCAATTTGTGGTTACGAATTTTCGTAGTTCGGAAAGTGCTTTTCAAAAATTGTTCAACACTGAAGTAAATTTAAAGTGAAAGCTTGATGGATACTTGAATCGAACTGAATTGGCTCTAAAATCTATCTTTATTCTATCGCCTTTCGATATTTCTGTATAGCAATTTCGCACAACATGCTATTGGGATGACTGTGTTGTTAACATTGATCACTCTATTATGTTGTGAAATAGTGCTGTGATACTTCTTAATGACGGATATTGTGGTCCGATTGAAACCCTTCTTGATTTTCATCTGCAAACCCAGTTGGATTCGACTGCAGAATCAAGTCTGCATTTTCGCTTGAATATCTTAGTAGTGGGGAAATCGTATCGTCACATTATATCTTCCTACATTGCAATGAATTAATAATCAAAATGCATCGTAACGATTGTATTGCAAGAGGAGAAGGAGAAGTACAAATATTTTACAATCGTATACATTTACTTTTATTAACTTTTAAGTTTTTTTCTTATTAAATGTTTTTTTTTCGATTCCTTTTCTCTTTTTAAATGTTTCTTAAAAGAATTTCTTGGTTTTATCAAATTAAACGCCCTCACTAATTTACCAGCGAGAATAAAATGTTGTGCAATATGTGCAAGAAGGAGCAAATTAAGACCCTAAAGTTTGATTTGATAGAATTGACAATTCATTTCATCTATATGGAACAATGAGTAGATTTTAGATTGTCATTGCTTTCATTTACTAATGTCCAGCGAAATTCAGAAATCAGCCATTTTTTCACCAATCCCTTTATTTGGTTGATTTTGATTTTTAATATTTTCTTATTTTAATTTCTCTCCCATTGAAATTGGACCCGATTTTTATAAAAAACTGGAAACACTCTTTGGTACAAGATTAAATGTTAATTTGTAAAAATTTGCTTTCGAATGAAATTGAACAATCCAATATGGTCTGTTTTTAGTTTCACACATTTATCATTCCACTACTTGAAGATGAAAACATATTAAAATCATTAAATATAATTACCCATTTAGATATGCATTATTTATCAAAAGAACACATTAAATTATATTGAAAATAAAAAATTATGTAAGTTTTCCTTTGTAAATAATTTGTTACTATAACTAAAGGTTAACTTGAAGACACAAAGACGTTTCTGTGTTGCTAAGTTTCTTAAGCGCTGTATACTAAATTTTAATGCAGTAATTATTTTTATACTGAACAATGTCAGGTTTAGTATATTTTATATTGAAAACGTATCGTAAAAATTTTACGAGGCCTAGAGAAACCAATTATAATAGGAGTTAAATTGTAGTATAGTCAAGTTTATTAAAATAACATGGATTGTTAAACCTTATCAACGACTTTCCTTTCCAGTGGTTCTTTTTTCAGCGGGAAATAAGGTGCACGGTAGGTATGCCGTCACGAAGGTAGGGTTTGAGAAAATCCGCTGAGGTCGGTTTTGCGTCGCGCGCGGTACGCGGTACCTTTGTTGTTTTGCTTTTTTATTAGCGTAGCTTTCGTCGAGTTGAGTTAGCGCAGCACATTTTTCGGTACCACGTCGGAAATTCAGGAACGCGAAGTAAAAATTAGATTTTTGTCCTCGACTGGTTAAATGAAGAAATACGGAGTAACGTAAAGTAGGTTTCCTCTCCGTATGGTTTTGTTTTGTGACGCGTTTGAAAACGGGCATGTATTGGTGGCTGAAGATTGTAGATGAGCGTAGTTCATTTGGAAACCCGCGACCGAAATCCTCTCCGATCTAGCTGGCCGACAAGCAGCCACCGCGTGAATGGGTTACGGTGCAAAAATTGGTTGACTGGGTGGGTACCATCCGTTGGTACTTCTCAGACTTAACGTCTACAACCGATGAGAAGTCAGTTCCTCGTTCGGTCTTAGACTTATAAAATCATTACAGGTTTACCAGGGAAGCTTCGGTTGCCTACCAGGATGTATTCTTCTGCTTAAAATTGACAGTTTTGCTTTATCTTGACTATCCCTGTTTCGTTGATTAAAAAATCGCTGTGGGTTCCTTGACAAACTGATTGCACATGGATAAGTCGAGGTGTAATGAACAGCCATGAATTCGGGGACATCATTTGTTGCCAAATCGGTCTTGATATGCGGAAGGTTGTCTCAGGACAGGTAGCCTGATTATGGAGGTTATAAAGTTCCTTTTTGACACAGTTTGGTTTTGTTCTCATATCTGTGAGAGTTGCAGTAGTCAGGAGGTAGTTCCGGATGTTAGCTCTAGAGCTTCAGTAAGGTCAGTCCGAGTTGTTTCGAAGTAGAGCTAATCATGGTTGTTTATTCCTACGATTGAGTTGGTGATGCTGAATGCAGAAAATACATCTGTCTCTTGTTGATGAGGTATAGACGTGGCCTTAATGAGGTCAAATAGAGGATGGTCAATGATTTGCAGAAAACAGTGAATACTAAGGGTGCTTGCATGTGCTCTGACAATCATCTGGAACGTAGTGGAATGTAAAATCACAAGATGCACGGGTGGTAGCTTTTGAGTAGTCTTGATAGTTTTCTGCGGGTCTTCCAGCTTTATACATTCAAAAATCCCTTGTTTAGTGTAGAAAGCATCCCAGGTATGGTTGTACTTGGAGTTGACTTTTTGAATGTAATTGATAGCGCGTTGGTGAGTTGCCAGGAATTGGGTATTGACTTGATTGGTATCTGTCGTACCATACCAGCTCCATGCTTAATTTATATACTGAAGTCCTTTCGTAAGCTGGGTTGAGAAGCGCTCAAGCTGCTTGTTGATTTTGCTTAATGTTGTGTTTAACTTTTTTGTTGCTTAAAGGATGATTTTACCTTGATGACGGAGCATGTTCTTCAAGCTATCTTGGTTAGCAAAAAGTGTCTCTACATCAGTGATAATCTTGTCGTTTACTCCGAATAGAGCCGTGAGCATTTGTCCAAAAATACCACGCTTATTTTGCACATGCATGAAACGTAGAAGGTTTATTTGATGTTTTATTTGTGGCTAACAAGTCTTCACAATGTAGAGTCTTAGGTGTTTGCCTTCCTATAGTGCACATGGATGTTATACTGGAGTTAGCTTTTTGGATATTTGTCTCATCCTTGTCTAAGTCAGATATTGGGATTTCAATGTTGATTTGCAACGATCCTCGGATTAAGTTTGCTATCTCGACTTGTTCTATGTACTTGTATAACCCAGAATTCGAAGCTGACACATTAGCACTTGAAAGTGCCGGAGGTGGGAAAATCCCGAACACCATGAGAATGGTTAGTAGAATTGTTGGGATATTGACCAAAGTTCGGGCTACTCTTCTTTTCTTCAGGGTAGGGATGTTTGAACCAGTATGACACTTAATAGCTTTATTTGTTGTCACATCGTTTTCTGTAGTTAAATGTGGTTTTTTTCGTGAAGGCTGATACTCTTCATTGAAAGGAAGTTTGCCGATTTTAACGATGGGGCGCTTTGTTGTGTTGCCTCTTAGATTGACCATTACTGTACGCACTAGTCCATCTGGTCCTGGAAGTTTTTCCCGAGATCCTTGCTAGCGGCCATTGCATTGATGGCATGTGATCGATTTAAACTAACACGAGCTCGCCTACTTTGAAGTTCTCTTGGCGCTGAAGCCATTTTGATCGTTGTTGTAGGCGTCGTAAATACCCTTTTGACCATCTTCGCCAGAAGGATTGTTTCAATTGTTGAACCAGATGCCATCTTTTTAACAAAGTAAAGCTCAAATCACCGGGTTCACTTTTTATTTCGAAAAGGTTTGTACCTGTTAAGAAATGCCCAGGTGTCAGTGCAGCTAAGTCATTTGAATTCTCGCTAATTTGTGTGAGTAGCCGAGAGTTCATGCATGCTTCAATCTGAGCCAATAACGTGTTCATCTCTTTGACGTTTAAAATTTGTTTTCCGATGGGTTTGTAAAGATATGCTTTCATCAATTTCACGCTGGCTTCCCGGAGCTCCCCGAAATGAGGGCTACCGAGGGGAGTGAGCTTCCACTGTATGCCTTAATTAGCACCTTCAATTTGTTTATTTGCGCCAAGGAAGTTAGAACCACAGTCAATGTAGATAGACTGGCATTTTCCTCTTCTTGTGATGAATCGTTGTAGCGCTGCCATGCAGGCATTTGTGGCTAAATCCGATACGAGTTTCAAATGAAACGCCTTCGTTGCCATACAGACAAATACTGCAATATAAGCTTTGGTGGTCTTAGCACCACGTCCTCTGTTCCATTTGATGATAGTTGGTCCGGCATAGTCAATGCCAGTGTTCAAAAATGGCTTTTCTAGCTGTACCCTGACGGCTGGGAAGTTTCCCATCAACTGTGTGTTGGGTTTGCGGTCATTCTGAAGCAAGTCATGCACTCTTTTAGCATTTGTTTTACTGCTGTTTGCCCTGATATTATCCAGTATGAAAGGCGAAGGGTAGCGAGGGTCAGCTGATATCCTCCATGCAGAGTTAGATGGTTAGCCTCCATTATCAACAATGTAGCGAGAGGGTCCTTCGGAACGATTGCTGGATGTTTCGTTGCTTCTCCGATGAGTGCGTGTTGAATCCGACCATCTACCCTTAGGATGCCATCGTGATCCATCTTAGGTGCCAAGGTTTTTTAGTGGCTGGTTCTGTGGACACTGTTGCCTTTTGAAAGTTGCTAAATTTCTTCGCTATAACTGTGGTGTTGCGAAATATGGATGCAGGTATTCGATGCTTCTCGAAGCTCAGCTTCAGTTAAATTTCCCTTTCGTTTCGTTGTGGGTCGTCTAGCGTTAAACGTGAATCGATGACACCATGCCACTATTCTTTTAAGTCTGTAAAATGATGATTAGCTTCCGAGGATTTCTGGAGGCTCTGGTACATTGACTGTCAATGATATAATTTTTCTTTCGTCTTCTGTTGTTGGTTGAAGTATTCATTGAGGAATTCGAATGATTTGGGCAGTTAGGCACTCCGGTCCATTCCACCAGAGTTTTGATGTTAGCAACTCCTTCGGGTACATTCCTCTGGATGCGATATCAGCTGGGTTGTCTGTTGTCCTGACATGATGCCAAAGCTCAACAGAGCTGTGTTGTTGAATGATGCTAACACGATTTGCCACGTAAACTTCCTACTTAGCTGCTGGTTTTTGAATCCATGCAAGGACGGACGGTAAAAGAACTGCTCCATTGAGTTCGAGCCCAGGTACGGACTCAACTTTCATTGGAGCCGTAACAAGTGTCACCTAAGTTGATGTTGGGGATGTGACTCGAATGTATACGACTGCGGCGTACGTGGTTTTAGACGAGTCACAAAAGCCATGTAGTTCAAATTGTTGAGAAGGAGTAAATTGGACCCATCGCGTGATTCGAAGATTTTCTAGTTCTGGGAGTTGACTACGTAATTTTACCCATTCCTTTATTGTACTAGGTCCAACGTCATCATCCCAACCGTTATCTTCTTCCCATGGTTGTCATAGCGTCACTTTTCCAAAGAATATGCACGGCTGTAGCCACCCAAAAGGGTCGAACTTTGAAACTTCAGCTAGTACGTTTCGTTTGAAGAATTTGGCTTGACAGTCTGCTTTCGGGATGGAGATTGAAAATTCATTGATTGCTGGATGCCACTGGAAGCCCAAAGTCTTTACATTTTCCATAACTGCTATATGTAAGGGAAGCTGTGTTTTGCGTTCTGATTCTGGGACTCATTCTTATACTCGAGGATGGTTGGACGACCACTTCCTTAAGTGAAATCCTCCTTTGTTCAGAAGTCCTCGCAAGTCGGTTTGTAATTGAACAAGGCTTTCAATGTTGTCTGATCCAGTCAAAACATCGTCAACATAAAAGTCACTTGTTAACGTTTGTGCTTCTTGGGGAAATGTAGAAGACTCATCTACAGCTAATTGATGTAATGTTCTGATCGCTAAATAAGGTGCACAAGTTGTCCCATAAGTAACCGTATTCAATTGAAAGTGCTGGATCAGCCCATTAGGTAAAGGTTGTCATAGAATCCTTTGAAAATGTCGATCCTTTTCATGCACCGAGATTTGTCGGTACATTTTCCCTATATCAGCCTCAAAAACGTACCTTTGCTGCCTTCACCGTATCAACAAATGAAGCAAGTTCCCCTGTATTGTATGTCCCATGTGAAGGAGCTCATTCAGTGATTTCCTCTTCGATCCTTATAGCGGGGCATTGAATACAACTCTCAGTTTTGTGGTACTGCTAGTTTCTCTGACCACGGCATGGTGGGGAAGGTAGTATGCTATCGTCATTTTTACTCGTTCATCGGGGACTTTCAACATGTGTTCTAAGTCGATATACTCCTGCATGAATTTGCGGTATTCCTCGTGGAGTGTTGGGTTGCTCTTGAGTCGATGCTCTAGTTGTCTTAACCTCTTAAATGCGTTGTCTCTAGTAACACCTATATCATTGCAGGGATCTGCTTCACCTTTGAATGGTAAACATACGGAGTAAGTTCCATTGGGTTGTCGGATTACAGATTGAGTGTAAAAGTCCTCTTTTTTTTGTGGTAGGGAGGTGAATGCCATTTATGCACAGAGTGTGAGACTCCCATGCTTGCAAGAAAACGACTGGACTACCCACTAAACACCTCACCTGTCAACCTGAGAACAAAAGTCCTCATTTGGCTTCTCTTCTCTTGTTAGATGTTGAGTGGCTGGAAGCTCTTCTGTCTCCCAAAATTTTCTTAATGCTTCCTCCAGTTTGGTATAGAATACCAGCGCACATAATGCCTTTGTTGTTTTGCAAGGAACAGATGTTGTCCAGGGAGCAAACCTGGCTATAACAACATACCGTACAGGTCAGTTCCTATGAGAATGTCAATATTGCCTGGTTGATAGTAACGGGGATCTGCTAGATCTTGAACCATCAATTCCACTCAAATGTTGAATGGAACTTTTGTGCATGAGAATGGCACTGTAATTGTCGTGAGGATGAGTGGATTGAACATAAGTTTTTCGTGGCTACCATGTTGAGTTTGGACTAACGCGCAAATCTTGGTCCCTTCCCTTGACGTAGTATTTTCGACTGCACCGACTCCACTGACTTTGACTCAAGACCCTTTACGCTTAGTTTGTAGCACCTGCACAGCCGATTCACTAATGAACGATCGCTGTGCTCTGGGATCAAGCAATGCGCGGAATGTTATAACTTGGTCATCTTGACTGCTCACCTTTATCAGTGCTGTTGCTAAAAGCATATAATTTTTGCCAGTGCATGCACTGTGTCCTCGTATGGATGGATGCAGAGGATATTGTTTTGGACAGGTTTGAGGAGTCTATCCCTTCCGAGTGAACCAGTGTGTTATGTTTTTTACAACTAATTTTGCATCCATATTTGGATGAGCACTTGTTTGCTCGGTGTTGTGCTTGCAGACAATAGAAGCATAGGTCAGCCTTTTGAACTGTACCTCTGCGCTTCTGGATGCTTGCTTGCTTAAATGAGTTGAACTCAAACATTTTATGACCTGCTTTGCACATCGGACAAGTCAATTTGGATCCGTTGCTGGTTGTATTTACTTTGATTGTATTTACTTTTGGTTTTCCTGATGACAAGGCTTCTAGCATGAAGAAGCCTTGTTTCAGAAATTCAAGGAACTGATCTAATGAAGGAATCTCTGTAGAATCAGCAATTGTTTTTGCCATTCTCTCTTTGACTCTTCGTCAAGTTTCTGATTCAACAGAAATATTGTAGTCAAAGAGAATGCATCCGTTTTCAGCGTGCTCAGACCAGCTTAAAGTTGGTTCATTGTATCCAGCATATATCTTAGCGCTGTTGGATCATTGCGAGTACAATTTTCAATATTATAGAGCCGCTGAATCATGTCCTGAGCGATAGCCCGATGGTTGTCATACCGTTCACAGAGCAATTTCCATGCAGGCTCGTAATTTGCATCAGTGATTGTTAGGTGGTTGATTAACTGCTCTGCTTCCCCACGGAGTGCGCTGCGTATGTACTGCAGCTTCTGGACATTAGGGAGCTGAATGCTATTGTGGATCATGCATTTAAACAGATCGTGAAATGCATACCAGTCAGCGTAGCTTCCGGTAAAGGAAGGTATTTTTTATCCTTGCTAGTTTGATGGCATCGCTTTGCGTTTGTACCGTGCATCCAGATGTATAACGGTTTATTTTTGCTTGGAAGCGAATGAGGTAATCCATCACTGGCTATTCAGTGCCCTCAAATTCCTTCGTGTACTGACTTAACTTTTCTGCATCTTGTTTTAACTGACTGCATTGTGCTTCATGCTGTCCTGCACATATAGCCCAGGTGGCTTTTCATTTCTCCTGTCTTGTCTGGAAATGCGCAAGGCCGTATCTAGATTCGCTGCCCTTCTTGAAGTTGGTGATAAGCCTCTGAATCTGTTTGAAGTAAGCATCCTGGCTGCTCATTTTGTTGTCCAACTACATAAGCTTTGCTAAGCTCCAAATGTCCCACCTTTTTAGAGTGTCCAGATGTCAGCCCACCTACTCCAGCAATTACTCAAGCTATAGCGAAAAACCCTCTGGTAACGTCTGAAATCTGCTAATGCTCTATGCTTAAACTTTCCGTAGTGGGTTCCCCAAAGTATGGAATGAAAAGAAATGATGTCCTTAAAATGCGTATACAAAGTGAAATCCCTTCGACCGCTACGAGTGGTTGCTGGTTGCAAGTATCACCCACTGATGCTTGAATCGCCCAAGAATGCCCACCACTGATATTCGAAAAGGAAGCCCTATCTTCCAGTCCGCTCAACGATAAGCTGGCACCATCTGAATCTTCCTTATCAAGTCCTTGGTTGAATCTTCCAGGCTAAAATCCTTGGTTGTATCTCCGAAATCCAGCTAGACGCACCATGTAAATTCCAACGTGAAATATATGAATGCTATTAGAACGCTATAGTTCAATGATTGCAAAAAACAATGACTTTATTCTTCAATTCACTTTCTTTTATACATATTTTTTGCAAATGTGCATTTTTTGCCTTACATTAACTTCATATAATTGGGTTGTGTGGTTGAACTTTAATTTGCTTGATAGAGCAAATTGTTTACATGCATAAAATACATTGCGAGGCGTTCATGAATTATGCGGTTTAAGGTACTTTGTACTTTCGAGGAATTCGTTAAGTTAACATTTTTATTCATTAGTTTTAACATGATATATTCATATAATTAGGACAGAAATGATAAATAAGGTTTTGCAATAATGATTACCGGGGTATTTTCTTAACAATATGGTCTAACCAATAAATAAAATAATCATTTACATTGTGAACACCGCACTTGCACTTTTCATTTTAACAAATGGCAGAAAAAATGGCGCCGAGATTTTGTAATTTTGGTTTTTTCAGGTTGCCAAATTGCAAAGAAAAACGATAGAACCAATAGAAAAATAAAAATGATTCATGGTCGACACAGATATTAAATTTACTTGCCGTTTTGAAAATAGGGGGGTGAGCACATATGAGTTGAATACCTTAAAATATTTTTTTTGCAATATTAACGTTTCAGAAGGCACCAATTATGGCCTACGTACAAAATTTCATCACTCTAACTTATGTGGTTTGCCAGGAAATTGCTGTGATGTACGGATGGACATAAGTTTAGTAGGATATTGAAAATGTTTCACGATACCCTTAAAATATACCCTCTCCCAGGCTAATGTGATTATTCCTCCACTGCGGATAACCACATAAGTCAAAAAATAACAAATTTAAAACTTTTCACTTTTACAGTAATATCCAATTACTTAGAAAGCCTTATCGGTCAAACTCCCAAGCCATTGAAATCCTGCAAAGCATCAAGACAAATCTGACAACCGCAAGAAATACCCAAAGTCCAATAAATTTTCGTTCAACCTGACATTATTACACCATAGCTGAACAACAAAGCGCCGAAAAGGAAATCGATTTTATCGCGAAAACGAATCACAAAGCTGGCCTAGGAACCATCAAGTTTGATATATTCCCTGGTTCTTATTCCTATTTTTCCTCTAACGGTAAAAGGGAGTGATGAAATGCGCTTAAGAAAGGAATATTGAAAGCTGTAAATCACATTCCTCTAACGACACATTCTTTTGCTTTTTCGGTTGCGTTATATTTATCCTTTATTTGGCTGAGGGCGTTTGCTGACTACTGATCGAATTGTAGGGAATGAAAGTTGTACTGGTAAAAAGGAACTGGAAGAAATTTTCGTTGTGCGTACACATATTTACTTTAAAATTTTATTTACGGGCACAACACCCTAAAATTGGTCTACATTGCTGCATAAAAAAAAGATACTCTTTGAAACTTTTATATTTTCTGTACAGTCCTCTGAAATATTGAGCCAGTTAAAACATCAGTGAAGCAAAATTCCGCCAAATTTTGTGTCCTTCCGCTAATGTAAACTCACTCAGGAAAAGGATTACTTTGGCAAACTTTCAAGACGTTCAACTTCAGCATTTTGTTGAGCTAGAGAATCTTTCAAAATAAATCAAATCGACTTCAGGGGGAGGTTTCCAAGGACCTAATGTTGTTTGCAAAGTTTGCATACAAGTGAGCTTCATAGACGAAAGTCGGAGCGAAACGGGAACAAGTAAAAGTCCTTTAAATTCTGCACGTATTTGTATTGACTGTAGAATGTACATTGCCAATACATTTGCGATATGACTGCAGACCAGGATTGAAACTCATATTGAATGTGTTTATCCTTTTTCCATGATGATGATAAGTGACTTCGACTGAACGGACGTTGCATAAAATCGTTTTGAAATGTAGTCGATAATGGATCATAGATAATGTTTACTGAATGAAACTTTAATTTCTGCCTTCATTGCCAACACGGTAACGCCTCGTTGTGAGATGTTATGTTTCATATTCGAGTCCTTTATATATTCCCAAATTAAACTAACTGTACTACTGATGAAGTTGATTGTTTATATTATCTGCCATGGCTATTATTAGTATAATTAGAGCAGCAAAGAGTATTCACAATGAGCAATATCCTTTCTTGTGCACTTTTTTCAAGCGTTTCCTTCCAAACATTTACTCATTCCATCAGAATTTCCTCCATTTACCGCAATTTCACCACTCAATACTTTTTATGTACCGTTGAAGTCTTGTAATTCCATTTTCTTTGGAAACTGTTACAAGAGCACAGATGTGCTGTGCTGTCGGGGACGTACTCCTACGTACGAAGAACAAGACCACATAACTATAATTTAAAAGTAAGACACCACGTAGCGGGCGAAGGTACTTTCCTGAATGGAAAGCGTCCTGCAGAGATGTTAGGGATCCACGGAATGGGAGCGTATGACAATTTTTATGAGATGGGGACATTCGTGCGCTGCGTGTAATACTGCTGAGGTTATTGGACCAAAGGGTGCCATTTGGTTTGTACCACATGCTCTATGATGATATGGCGGTGTAATTAAAGTGGTGAAACAGGTGAACATGGAAATTGCATAAAATTCTGGTTTAGTGCAACGGATGCTCATGGTTTCATTTAGTGGTTGCTTGTGTGAGGAAATTGTGTGTAATTGGAAAGAGTGGAGGCTTTAATTTGAAGAATATCCACGAATATTTATTTCGTACAGATTCCACACATTAAGTAGATTGAAGACAAGTACACCAAGGCTTACGAGCAATACTTCTAAAGTATAAGACAACTCAATTTATTCATATCGATTAGACGTGTTTTATTCGTCTTTGTCCATTGTGCTTTTAACCTGGCACCAGCCACGAAGCTTTTTAAAGCGCCACACGCCACATGGGAGTCTGACAGTTCCCCAGCCTACTTTTAGAATTTTAGCTACACTTTTGTACTATTTTACAATTTTAACATATACAAGTATTACTAGATGCTTAAAATCACATAAACAACTCTTAGTTTGAGTTTAACATAATAATATTTCAAATACAAAAATAAAATTCTTTTAAGACGTAATCAAATTAGACCAAAGTAAATGTTAGAACTTCTAGCAGCTTTCCTCTGATTCTTGATCGTTTCCATGCAGATTCTGAAAACATTTTTCACAGATGTGCCTCATGTGATTTAGACACATTTGCTCATAGCGTTTTATACGAAAAAATTTAAGTTTTTTATCATCCTTTCTTGGACAAATCGAGCGCCTTGCTAATCCCAGCGATGTCCAGCATTCTATAGAACACAAAAAATGGCCACCTTCTGCATGCTCTTGCTGTGGAGTATGAACCACAAAGCTCATCTACTTTGTCCACTCCGGATTTTGTTGAGTTATAAAATTTTATTGTATTGGGAGGCTTTTATCTCCTGTGGTCTCGTCAGTTAAATTGTCTTCTATATGCATTGATGACACCATCAAAACATTTTATTTCTTTTTGACACATAAGATAATATTGTCATATTAACTGTAAATATTAATTCTGACCTTTTAGTACCCCTACCTTTGGTTTGCACAAAATTTTTTGGTAGCTAACTTTTATTTTCACGCAAGGTTCTCACAAACGTTAATTTATTCTGTAGTAGCTCCAACGTATCTGGAATACTTGAAAACCAGTTATCACTGGTTAAATTTCGACCAGAACCCAAAATAGCCTGGGCCAGCCGTATTACTATGCTATTTGCACTGTTTGATACCGCATATGGCCCTTCAGGCTATTGGCCTACATAAATTTTGAACGTGAATGAATACCAGGTCGTAGCATCTGCAATACTAAATATTGGATATTCTAAAACGTATTGAGCCTCTTTCGTCACTAGATGGTGTTCGCTATCATATATCGGGCAATACTAATCAGATTGAGTCAAACTGACATGCGTTTAAAAGTTGACATTCCAGTCTACAATTTTCATACGGACAGTTTTGTATTTCGTCATTCGTGTCAAAAGTTGTATTCATTTAAAAATGAGTGGACGTTCTGAAAAAAATCGTTAAATTTTACAATATCACTACAATCAAGGTGAGAATGCATCGCAGGCTCGTAAAAAAATTTGTGGTGTCTACGGTCAAGATACTTTATCAAAAGCCACAGCCAAGAGATGGTTCACTCGCTTTCTTCCTGGAAATTTCGATGTCAAAGATGCACCTCGCTCAGGTCGACCAATCACTGAAAAAGTCGATGAAATCTTAACAAAAATTGAAGAAGATCGACACATAAGCAGGCATGGCAATGCTAAGGAACTGAATATTCAACAACAAAGAGTTTTCAATCATTCGCGTCAGGCTGGATACACAAAGAAGCTCAACGTTTGGATGCTGCCTGAATTAACACAAAAAAATTTGATCGACCGAATTTCCATTCGCAAAATGCTAATAAAGCGCAATGAAATCGAGCCACTTTTGAAGCAAATCATTACGCGCGATGAAAAATGGGTAAGATACGAGAATATCGTTCGAAAAAGATGATGGTCAAAATAAGGTGAATCATTACAAACGGCTTCAAAGCCAGGATTGACACCAAATAAGGTTATGCTGTGTGTATGGTGGGATTGGAAGGGAATTGTCTATCATGAGGTGCTAGAACCAGGCCGAATACTCAATTTGGTTCTGTACTATCAGCAATTAACTAATTAACAATTCAAAAACCTGGCCAGAATTCATCAATGGAAAAGGCGTTGTCTTCCATTATGAGAATGCCAAACCACACACATCTTTGATGATCTGGTAAAAATTGACAAAGCTTGGCTGGGAAGTTTTGATGCATTAACCTTATAGTCCAGACATTGCACCATCAGACTACCATTGTTTCGGTCTCTGCAAAACTTCCTTAATGAAAAGAAATTCACTTCAAAAAGGGACTGTGAAAATCACTTGGCCAAGTTTTTCGCCGATAAACCACAGAAGTTCAACACAGCTCTACCCAAAAAATGGTGAAAGGTCATAGCTAATAATGGACAATATGTACTTAAATAAAACCATTTTAAACACAAGAAATATTCAACCGAAAAATGAAAAAAAAGGCTCAATACTTTTAAGACTTACCAATATTACAAGTATCTTCGAATGATAGCTGCTTTTATGTACTTATTAGCGTTTGCATCCAGTTATAAACAGATATTTACTTCCTTGTAAGTATTCCTTACGAAATTTGAGATTATTGAACAACCCGAACTAATAGAAAGAATATTACCATTCAGCAAGAAACACCCATCATGATCACACCTGATAGTCAATACTTCAAATTGTTGATGAATCCAATGCCCGGGAACTCGTCAAATGATAAAGTGCGTGGCCAAGCTCTCACTAATAACGCTGACATTGAACCGATGAATATTTATGTACGGAATGACTAGGCAAGTGACTCACTCAGAAGCTTGTCGACTCCGATCGGAGCTGCCATAGTGTAGACTGCCAGATCCCTCTCCGAGACCAAGCCGCAAGTTATTACATATTGTAGACCATCCACTTCGAAAACTTCCTGATGCTCTTCTATAATGCTTTCATAGTTTGGCTTACATTTTCTTTCTATGATTTTGATGAGCACTTTATGAGGCATACATAGCAGAGCCATGCATGTATATTTTTCACAGCTTAAGTTGTGCCCCTTTTGTTTATGGGGCATATTATACTATTTCGCCAGCCCTCTGGTAACTGCTTCTCTGACAATATCTTGCATGTTAATCGATGTAAAAGGTTACCTAAATGAAAACCTTCCGCTCTGGAGCAGTTCTGCTGGTATTCTATCTATTCCAGGCGCCTTATTGCTGCCTGTAATTTGTCTCTGGTTGGTGGTGGGACTGCGATTTTTTGCTCTGCTTCCGAAATGTTCACAGCTTCAGTCATTGTGGGGGATAGCTTTGTAGTGAAGATGGGGAAGATGGTCTGCTGCCTCAGCGAGAGAGGATGGTGACGTTCGCCGAGAGTGGGCTTATCTGAGGAGGCATGAACGCGCAGGCAGGCTAGCATTGCGGTGTCATGGCATGTGTTCTTTTCCCCAGCACAAGGATCCACTACAAAAAAATTTTGCATTCACGAATTTTCAGATAAAAATACGTATCGACCGGAGTTGAGGCCGAGGTAACCTACTAAGGGTTGAGATTGCTAAGGCAAATGGCAAACGGGGCCTGGCGAAAATATAGGGGACTTGAGGGGACGTCATCTCTACTGACGATACTTATGACCCCCAGCTAAGAGTGGGGCATCAGGTGGTTTCTAAACTATCCGTGAAAATTGATGTTTTTCTCCAGATTTTCTTTAATTTTCAACTCTTATATGTGAGCCGCATAATTATTTAAGATTTAATATTTATACTCTATCTTTTGGACACTTATCATCTCGTCTAGCAAAATTTATTTATTTTATTTCAAGTTGACACACATTTCGTAGAGATTGGTATTTATGTATTTTTTTTCAATGGAACTTCAAATTATTATGAAAACTATGAAAAATAAATGAAACCAAAAAGGGTACTCACACGACATTCTTGACGAGCGCCCGTAGATGGTATAGGTGATACCTGAAAACTTTGCTGAAACTCTTAATACGTTTGAAATCCAAGAAAAACTCCACTCTATTAGAAATATAAATGCCAACTGTTTTTTTTTTGTGATTCTTAAAAGTTTATCTTTCCGTGGTTGTATTTGGTTTCGTTTAGAGTTTTGATATCGAGCTCCTAACTTCGCGATCCGGTGTATCTATTGGGGAGGTCCAACATGGTATAGTGGCAAGTTTCACATCAATCTAGCCAAGACTGCAACGATTGAGATGCTAAAACGTTTCGTCCGGAGTTGGTGCCGTGCCACGAAGTCGAGTCCAACAATAATAAATTTATTAAATTAAACAGTCGCGAGGTTATCACGCTGGTACACTCGCTCTACACTCCGCTATATACAGTTCAGCCATCATGCTTGTGAACACGTATCATGGATAAAAATCCAAATCGGCGACCAAGCTCATATATTACTGGTATCTTCGAATCCGTTCAGTAACTCGAAATGCCGTGCTAAATGCTTGCGGACTCGCTATTTCAACCGAAGATAATTTTTCGCTTTTCGCTAGCCTGCTGAGTAAGAATTTTCTCAATTTTCTGTTTTCCCCAACGCTGTGACTTGCTGGGTCGGCGTATTGAAAAGTGAGAGTGGTTGCCGCGATTGCAACAAAATTAATGACTTCAATCGCAGTCATGTGATTTCAATGCACTTTGATTGGAACTGGGGCCTACTCCCGCGAAAAAAATCGTTGGTTTTCTCCTTGTGGCTGCTTCCCATGAGTCAGAGTCACCACACCTCTAAAATGTTGTTGTTTTGCGTATTACACTAATGAATGTCTCGTTATAATTAATATCTTATTGTCTTTTTCAATTGTTTGTATTAACTACCTATAGAACTTGGTTGCATCCAAAAGATTTATCACTTCTTCTTCTTCACAGCACGTTCAACTTCACAGCACTGTTTCAAAGGGCCGTGACTAAAAAATGTGTTCCAGAATATTGTCGCGTGTTATGGTTCACAGCCAATAATTTGAAAACGCACTGTCTTTTAAATTAAGTTAAAAGAGTTTATTTACTAAAAAATGCACAATCATTAATTTAACTATTTCACCAATTTTACTTTTCACTTGTCTATAAATTTTTAATTCAACTATCTTAACTATCAACTAATATCACCTTTAATTCGCACTCCACACTTGCCGCAGTTCTTCCTTTCGCGGTTTTACAATATTCCCCATTCATTCAGCTCGGCTGTATATAGAGTCTCTAGTCATTCAATCCATTTCTCGTACATTGGCGAACTAGCTGGAATACTTGAGCAATCCTACATGGAAGCAGTGACGTCACTTTCAGATGTTGATCGTGCTTGGTCGATTCTTGTGCGTTCGAGCACATTCGGTTTTTGATCATGATGTCGTTGATAGTTGCGACAGTAGCTCGCAGAAAAGTACGTCCAAACGTTTCTGTGAGCTACTGTATATATTTATATATTTTATTGATGGGGGTCTTGAACCAGTAACTACTTACAAACCTCAACTTCCCAGACGCAGCAAGTGCAGCGGAGCCGACGCAGTCCGTCGCACGGGTTTGGTGTAAAATGAAGATTTCTGTGAACTTCGTTATCTCGCACATACTAAGATACCAGTATATCATTAAGAACAGATGGAAGATATAAGCTCACGCAACACCCGCTGCAAGGGATTGCTGTAGCAAACGGAAAACAGATTTTAACTCTCGTTTAGATGGATGGTTTGAACAACGTAAAGCAAACAACTCATCTCCGCTTGCCAGTGCAGCAATCAGCAGACTGCCCTTTGTTACCAACAGTTACCTTACGGAACCTGTCGTAATGGCAGTTGACGAGCCAGCTCATCTGACCTTTTAGATTGCTGTCGGCCATGCGATTCGGTGATATGCTGCGTTAAAAGGTGTTGCCATGTCCAAATTTTAATTGCAAGTTTAAAAAATTATTTTTTTAAATCTACAATTAAAATTTGGATCAGTATTATGGAGGTTTTCGAGCAGTTTGCTTAGGCAACTGCTCGATTACTACAGCTTCTAAAAATATTGCAGCCATCTGTTCTTAGTTTCAACTGTGTTGCCTATGATTGTTCGTTGTGCACTCGAACTTCATGTGGGGTCATGTTTTCGTTTATCTGTTCGGTCTCGTTGTTGATGGTCAGTCGTTTCTTTCTTCACCAAATGTAGGCAATATGGATATCAAATGAAAGGGCTTGACGAGAACTTTTTAAAACAGCTCTTAAACTTATTACTTTTGCTTCGAGGGGTGCAAGGGAGGTGAAAGGCATGAACATTTAGTGTCCCCTTGTTGACCGGAATGCATCGACAGTGTATTCCAGGGTGCTTTAAAATTCATCCTTGATTGCATGTTCTCTGTCCGTCTGTCGCGTGATAGCAAGACATGAAGAATTTAGTCTCGATACGAATCGAACAGATCCTTTCGTTGACGGGCCTGAAGTTAGTGATAATTTGTTTAAATTTGCTGTCAACAATGAAAGTCACTGCAAACTCAAGGCTTCCTTGCAATTTTCGGCTGTTGAACACGATATGAGTTTGCATGTCAAATATGTCTTCACCATGCCATCTGGTTTCTTGCACTGTGAAGATGTTGATCGTTTATTTCATCCAAAAGTTGCTGCAGTGTACCTGATCTGTTCAACTATCAAACATTCCAAGTTCTAATATAATAGTCCTTAATAAGTTGCGGTAGTCGTTGTTGTTTATGAAATCCGATCCGAGGCTGTTGTCCTGGTTCCATGACAAGTAAATATTAAGCGCAGCATTGTCAGCGCTATGACTTTGCCAGTGTTATTTATTTCCCACATACCCACCAGCTAGCCAGTTAATATTTCTCCACCCGCCATCTGAGGACGCGTCCGATGGAGTAACGTAAGCGCATTTGACTTTTTAGAGATAAAAATGCATCAAGGACTATTAAGTTCTTAATTTTGAAAGCAAAGTTTCATTATTGTATAGATAATTTTAGAAAAACTTAACAAAATTTCGCGTAATTAAATTTGACTTTCTTCAAGTGTTTCTTTGAGTGGTTATGGTCAAATAGAATGTAAACTTTTCTTTATGTAAACTAACTTGACAGGTATGAATTTTGCTATTTTTTAATGGTAAAGAGGCACTTTAAGCTCTGGATGTACGACTCTCAGATGTGCAAATGATTCTAGTGTACCAATTGAATACCTCCCCTTTATCCTGAGAACCTCACCTGAAACCGTTTAATGCAATGGTTTTGCTTTCTCTTATTTAATATTTAAGTAACCAAAGAGTGCATTGAGTTTTTTAATGAATTGCGCAAAATAAGAGTCAGTATTTCATCGACTCGGTAACTTTTCTGACTTGAGTTTACTACTACCGACACAACTTATTTACAAATGGGTCGAATTACATGGCGTATTACTTATGTACCACAGAGATGGGTTTCTGTGATGCACGGTTCACTATGCTAGAATAGAGGGTGACTTATGTTGGCTGGTGAGTTTTGCGTATAATATACGACTTTTTTGTGGTTGGGAGGTGAATGTCGTTTACACACAGACTGTGGGACTCCCAAGAAGGCGACTGAATATTTTCTGCACGCAAAAAATGTGTGGCAGGCATTTTCTTCTTCTCTTGGACAAAATCGACAATCGGGGGACCGTGACTTACCAATCTTGTGCAGGTAAGACTGAAAAAATCAATGCCCGCTCAAAACCTGGGTCAGATATACATAAGTCAGTCTCAACATGCCTTCAATTTAGCCACGGTCTCACATCCAGGATGAGATGCGCAGTCCACCTTCTCTTCGTGCCATTCACCCAAGACTGCTGCCAATCGTTGAGTGAGCGCTATCTCTCCTCGCGGACAACCATCTCGCTCGCGTCCTCGTTTTGACGCAGGTACGGAGGGCAACAATTATCACACTTGCAATAACTTTCATCGCAGAATCAGAGACTGTTGGATACGAAGCTATAATCCTCAATTCTCCTCTTCTCTGTACCAGTGCCAAGCGTTTTCGGTGTACCTCCTTACTGAGAGCATCGCCCCATATTTCTGCTCCATACAGTAGCACGGACCCTACAGTACTTATCAAGATGCGTCTTCTTGATGGGCAGGGTCCCCCTACGTTGGCCATGAATCGACTCAGAGCTGATACTCCCGGAGCAGCCTTCTCAGCTGCTGCTCTGATTTGCTCAGAAAAACGTATCTTCGAGTCGATGAGTGGCGTCAGGTACTTCACCGCTGGCTTCGATTCGATTTGCATGTCTCCAATACTGATAATATTTTCTGTAGGGATTTTCTTTTTCGTCAAGATGACCACTTCTGTTTTTAGGGTTTTGTAAAATAATTTTACAAAACCCTACTAGTTTCGCAATCAGTCTGTCCGTCTGTCCGTCCGTGTGTCACAGCAGTTTTTCTCGGAAACTACTTAAGCTAGAAACATCAAATTTTGTGTGTAGGTGTAAAGTGGTGATCTCTTCAAAGTTCAACTACAAAAAATTTTATAAGATGTTTAAGGGGGGTCTCCCCATATAGGAGAGTGACCCCGCAAAAAAAAATTTCATTGAAGGTAGCCGATATGGGTATCAAATGAAAGGTCTTGATGAGAACTTTTCAAAACAGGTCTTACCTTGGCAAAATTTGCTTCAAGGGGCGCACAGGGAGGGGAAATACACGAAAAATTTGTGTCCCCCCCCCCTCGCGATTGGACACCTGTCATCCGAAAAATCTGAAAAAAATCAGAAACGTAGGCCTTAGTGAGTACAACAACAACAAATACGTTAGAAGTCGCAATTCACTCAACTTTGTTAGTAATAGTATGATATATTGATTTTATGTTTTCTTGAATAAAATCTAAATGGTACCCTTAAATTCAATGAAATTCTCTAAATAGATGTCTATTTATAAGATTGATCTACCCTGAAAGTTTCATAAAGATTAAATTATATTTAGCGAAGTTATAGCGGTTTGAATTTTCCTGTATTACTATGGAACAATATGCGCTGCATTTATTACTATGGCAACATGTGGCTAAGGAATAACATGCGCTTTTTACCGAATCAGACACTACAGTTTCGCTAGGATTTGCATGAAAATTTCAGGAATGATAGGTGTCATGTAAAGCTAGTGGTATCAGTAATCGTAAAACAAAATAGTGGCTGTTTTAAATGCGAAGATTGAATAATTTTGAGTTATTTTTTCCCAACTTCAACGTTTAAGGTGCATGCTTTGAACACTTGATTCAATTTAATGAATGACTGAAGATGAGTACCTACAATTAATGCTCATAAGTGAAACAACTCAAAGAGGTGGGAGAGAGCTCCTAGCAAAAGTGTTTTGTAACCATTCTAGGATTCGAAAAAATTGGAAATTAATCGATGATAACAGTACAGGAGAGTGGCCCCTGAAAAAAAATTCATTAAACGTAGCCGATATGAGTATGAAATAAAAGTTTTCATGGGAGCTTTTCAGAACAGTTGTTAAACTGTCAGTTTTTGCTTCAGTGGCGGCACAGGGGGGAAATACATGATAAATGTGTTTCCTCCGTCGCGGATGGACATCTAAAATAATTATCAAGGGAGATATTTATGAGTATAACAATACCAAAAACCTCAGAAGTCGAAATTTGTTCAACTTTGTTGATAATAGTATGATCTTCGTATTTCATATTTTCTCCAATAAAATCGTCTTTGACATGTTTCTTGATTTGATTCGATCTGATGACTGCATTTTGTAAATTGAATACAAAACCCTTCTGACATGAGCGTAGGTCTGTTTAGCCAACTTGTTTTCTAGTACTAAACTGAATTCACGAGCAGTCATCTAGTCTCTCACTCAGCGCATTACCATACTTAGCCTAATATGTGCATCTTGCGACCAAAGCCGCAACATTGTCCGCATAGCCGATCAAGCGCGACTCATCTGGCATCTCCAGTCTCAGTATATAATATACAACTTTGAGAACGTATGTGTTGATTGCTAAGTATCAACTCAGTCAAACATAGGTGTATGTTAGTAAATGCCAGCAGATACCTCTGGAGTTTTACGCGAATGTGCTGGCAATCACTGCACATGTGACTACTTTTCCTCTTGTACAGAAAATCGGTTAAAATGCTCCATGTGTCATTAGCATGCAACAAAATCCAATCAAATTAATACTTCACAATTTTCCAATCCCTGTAATTCCATTTGTTCATCTTTTATGAACATTTCGAAAAAAAACCAGAAACTAACTCTATTCTGAATTTTCTCATCAATTCAAATCACGCTTATTTTACATAAAATGCACAAAACATTACCTAAATTTCCGCTACGTAAACAAATACAAGGAAGAGAAATCATCACCAAACAAATTAACATCACCATCCCTTGGAAGTTTTTTTTTTCAAATAATGGTGCAACCAACCAGAAGCTGGCCAAAGAAAAGACAAAATATTCAAACAAGGAAAAGAAACCCGGAGGATAACTTTTCCAATCAAATTTCCGATGGATTCCTTTCTTACCTCACTGCGCCCATTTATCTGATCCATTTTTTCCGAGCTACTTTTTTGTAACTTCCTGGAAATCGGTCCCTTGACATGGAGCTTCGCCATCAATTCACCCACGAATGAGTTTCCGAATAATAGAACAGTAAGACAGTGAGCAGGTTACACCGAAAACTCTTCTTCAATTGGAGAATTTCTTCTATTTCATTATCCTTTGTTGTGTGACATAGTTTTTAAAGGAGCATCACAACTGGCTGAAGTTATGGTAAAACATTGAAAAGGACTGACCCGAGCAGATAAGTCCGACGAAGAGATGAAATGAAGTAGCTTTGAAGCGTATTAGAATTTATTAACATTCTCCAAACAACAGTATTGAGATCCTTTAAGATAGGAGGACTTGTAGCATTACTGAGGTAAATTGGGAAACGGAAAAATATCATCCTACTCCAATCAATGGCACGGAAAATAAACAGCAGAAAGTTTTAAATGCACTCGATACCGTGATTTTATGGTGTTTTACCTTTCCGCAAAAGGATCTTGTATCTGTAGTCTGCTTTCTAATGATTCAGAGAAGTTAACAGTATCTGCGCTTGAATGGAGCAGAAACATACTTGCAACGACTTCTTTTCACCAGCATGTCTTGTGAGTTTCCTATTATTCCCGTTGCATTTGATAGTTTCGACAAGGATTCAATGAAAGCATTCTCCAGAGATGTGACCGTAGAAGAGACAAGCGAACTGCATCGAGCGCTTTCACTAGACTTGATGAGGGGGGTAGATTTTCGTTTATTTATAAAATGAGTATTGACAATCGGAAATGAAATCTAGCAGTCAGAGGTTCCTGAATAATTTAATAATAATTTTCTATAACAATTGTGGTCCTTTTGCAGCCAGACAGCCTTTTATACGAGTAAGTGCAACTGATGCCGCCTGGTCCGCATCTTCCACATTTCCTTGTTCTCTTGCGTAGACGACAGCTTCATCGATTGAATCTGTCTTAAAAGTAAACTTCATGGCGTTGACTGGAAGGCGAACACATGTCACAAGCACGATATCACGGAAGTGCTCTCTGACTATTAGTTGGCAACGACAACCAAGGATTATGTATTTCCTGATGCCAATGTTGATGGCAGAAATGCATTAGCAAAGCTCCTTGCATAGCCTGATTTAGTGGTTGAGTGCCTGTCGAAATGGCTTACATCCTTGGAAGTGAGTTAATGGGAGAATTGTTTCGTGTAATTAGGCACTTAATTATGCAAGCAATTATAAGCATCGTTGGCTGATGCAAGAGGAAAATAATAGAAAATCCTTTCGTGAGATTATTCCTATGTGTGCATCGTTCAATGTTAATTGCTCAGTGATTTGGATCTCAACAATTGTGCTTGGGCATTAGAGCAAGTCAAGTGTTGATTCGTAATTATTAGAATTTTTTTTATGGATCAAAAAACTTACAGAAATCAGCATTTGTTACTATTATTTGAACAACATGCTGAAAGTGGCTTATTGATTTCGTCAGCGACAGCGCGGTGGAGACACGCGTCGAAATGTCACGTTGTGCGAGAAGATTGGGCAACAAGGGGTTGTAATGTTTTTATGTCTACGTCCGAACGTGGAACCGACCTCTCATCGGTTCTAGACGTTAAGTCTGAGTAGTGCCAACGGATGGTACCAACCGGTCAACCAATCCGTGCACCGTAACCCATTCACGCGGTGGCTGCTTGTCGGCCAGCTAGATCGGAGAGGATTTCGGTCGCGGGTCTCCGAATGGGTTACGCTCATTTACAATATTCAGCCACCAATACATGCTCGTTTTCAAACGCGTCACAAAACGAAACCATACGGAGAGGAAACCTACTTTACGTTACTCCGTATTTCTTCATTTGCTCAGTCAAGGACAAAAATCTAATTTTTACGTCGCGTTCCCGAATTTCCAACGCGGTACCGAAAAATATACTACGTTAACGTAATTCCGAAAAAAGCTACGCTAAAGAAAAACCAAAATCTACTAAGGTACCGCGTACCGCGCGCGACGCGAAACCGACTTTAGCGGATTTTCTCAAACCCTACCCTCGCGACGGCATACCTACCTTGCACCTCATTTCCCGCTGAAAGGAAGAACCACTGGAAAGGAAAGTCGTTGTTAAGGTTAGCAATACATAGTTTTTTTATTCTCTGATTTAACTTTTAAGTTTTTTATAATAATTCATTTAAAGTTTTACTATTTTCTTCAGTTCATCATTTTCATAGTAATCACGGAAGAAAACCATAAAATTTAATGTGATTTAATAATGAAAATAATTGTTGAATATTATCAAGTAAATCTAAATCGTTAATTCTTGTTCTCTTTTCTTTTGTAATAATTATACTAAAAGTTTCTTATTCTTAAATTGCAGTTTTAATTAACGTGTTCTTTTTGTTGTGTTTTTGAAACAAAAGGAAATTGATTTCTTTCACTTTATCGAAATTATCGGCTAACAATAAAGAAATATACAATTTTTAAAAAACACGCCATTGAATTTATTACTGGTGGGGATATTCATGTTGATTTGAAGTATTAAGTTAATTCCGAAATGAAACAATATCATTGAAATGGGTGCATTCCACTTTTAAATTGACTGATAGAGAGAGGAATAGAAAGATAATAGTTCCAAAAAAATATATTTATACAGCAGGAATGTTAGGGATTTTTTCCCTCCTTTTTTTTATAAAATGAAAGCCTCAATTAGCTCACTGAAGTTTTGCAGTTGATTCGGTAGAACCCTTTCTATGGTATTAAAATTTTATCGAAAGAGGTTTTTTCAAGATTAATTCCTCGCATTCAAACATGATGATATTACACTTGTGCTGGGCTAATACAGTCCTCATTCTCAGACGTGCAGTTCATAATTTTTTTAATCTACTTTATGAATAGGCAATACAAAATAATATATACAAATTATCTAAGCAAATGCATGAACAGAATTTTGGTGAACTATTCAAAGGTGCCGATTGGAAGAATACAACGCAGGTTGTATTCTAAGACATTTACGACTATTCAAAACAGGGCATTTCTTATATTAAATAGTTATTCTTTACGTATTTACTCTACAGAATTCTCTAGAATTTCCCTTTTAAAAACTTCACCGGGCACAAAAAAACTGTGACTATATATATAATTTCTTTATTGGAATGTATGCGGTACAGAGGCCTTATAATATAGTAGGTGTTCTGACAAAGTCATCTCACCATCGTTTGAACATTACTTAAAACTATGCATATTATCGTATTTCTATGAGACTATTACAATTAGCTAGAGGAAAATTTAGGCAAAAACCTCTACTGAACTTATATTAGCTTAACATAACTTAACTTTCTACTTATAACTAGGTAAAATCTATGAGGCTAGGTTACGGCCAAAAGATAGGTGGTAGCAACTGCTGATTTTCAATTCGCCAGGGCATGTATTAGCGGATTGGGCGAGTCTTTTGCTTTCGCGATTAATTTGTCACGGCGCAATGCAGCGAGCTTACGAATTGGACTAACGCCAGCCAGTCTGTGTAGCTTTTCAGAAGAGAAGTAAAATGGTTTGTTAAGGACCATTTTCAGGTATCTATTTTGGGTGATCTGAAGCTTTGTTACTAGATATTTAGCACATTGGATCCAGGTAGGCGAGCCGTATAGGATGATCGGTTGGATTGCCATTTTGACGATGAGGACTTTGTTTCTGGTGTTGAGACGTGAATTACGATTAAGAAGGGGATAAAGCGAAAGCACGGCCTTAAACGCTTTGGAGCTAATATGCTCAATATGTTTTCTGAAAGTTAGTTTTGTATCGAATATAAGTCCAAGATATTTAAGATCCTCGCTCCAAGGAATAGTTTGCCCTAAAAAATTTATTGGTCGCTTGGGTAAGTGAGCAGGCTTACGCTTCCTGGTGAAGAATATTGACTTCGTTTTTGCAACATTTATTTTAATTTTCCATCTATGGTAGTATTGCCGATTGCAATTATATTAATAGAATATGCGATCTACATTCGGGGTTGCTTTAGTTTTTTCTTTTTTTTTCGTTTTAGCGGTGAGTAGTATTAGGGAGGCTAATTTTTCCTTTCAAAATTTACGTGAGAGTTCTGATTCACCACCATTTTCTTTGTCCTAAGTTCTCGTTATTTTTATATTGACTGTACAGTTTGTAACGATTTTAATGCTTTCTACGTTCGAACGCGGAACCGACCTCTCATCGGTTCGAGACGTGCAGTCTTGGAAATGACAACGGACTGTACCCTTCAGGTCAACAAGTCCGGTCACACTTAGTCTACTCCGTGGTGGCTGCTTGTAGGCTAGCTAGTTCGGAGAGGAGTTTCGGTCGCGGGTCTTACGCGAGCAGACTAAGTCTGAGTTACGTAACTCAGCCACCGATTCACATGCCCGATTTATAAACGCGTCAACAACTACTCATCCAGAACAGGAAACCTACGTTACGTTAGTTCTGGATGTGATCTCTCCACAAATCTCAAATCAAAACACTACAAAATCACCATAGGCGCGTTACCGAATCACCGACGCGGTACCAGAAAATAAGCTAAACTACCTCAAGTCCAAAATAATCTACTCTAAGAAAAAAAACGAGCGCAAACAAGGGTACCGCGGACCGCGCGCGACGCGAGACCGACCTCAGCGGATTTGTCGAAACCCTACCCTCGCGACGGCATTCCTACCCTATACTCTCTCTTCCCACTGAAAAAGAAGAACCGCTGAAAAGGAAAGTCGTGGTTAAATTTTAGCAATTCATGGCTTTATTCATTTCTTATCAAAGTGGAAAAACGGGAAAACAGATTGGATATAGGTTGAAACGTTCTTTTACATTATTCGGATATTTTAATAAATGGTTTTACAATTAACAGTCGTTTCATTATTAATTTTAAACTTCTTTGTATGGGTCTTTCTCTAAATGTTACAACTATATTGTTTAGTGTATGCGTGATTCTTATCAAGAGGGTTATATGTTATACTCTATGAATTTTTAACTTGTGTATTTATCACTAAGTGTTTGTTTTGCTCTAGGTGTTTATTTTAAATGGGTTTATATTTGTTGCAACTAAACGATTACGTCAGGCAATTTTGAGCTTATTCCATAAAAATATTTCTATTTTTATTTATCCTAATCTTGTAAGCTACTCTAATTTGATATCCTAGTTGGTCGAAATCTGTATGAGAATTTCCTACCATTTATCATTCGTGCTTTTGAAGCTTCCTAGGGATTCTAGAAGATTAACGCGGTACATTTTTTTTATTTTTCGCGTTCATTATCGAAGTTTTTGACTCCTGCAGTTTAACCTCAGCGAGACAGGAACTCATTTGTAAATGAACTTGGCGTATGTTAGTATGTGCTAGTTGGTATTAATCGTATGAATATGCGAAAAGTGACATACTTTTAGATACTTAAATTAAATCAGATCAGAATACTAAAATCGCATTATTTCGTGTAGATTTCGCTTTCCCAGTTCGTTCCTTTTTCTATACCTTGTCTACTCTTTCATTACATCAATGAATTTATCGATACTACGCTGAATTATCGAATTCGAATTAATATTCTAATGTTCTGTTTTCCAAGCTTTGTGCTCCAGATTAAATTGTCGTGGCATTTACATAAAGCTTAAGTAATATATTCGGACATAACCCAGTGACGAATATAGCACAATATGGTTAAGATATTAGTAGGTTATTGTCTACTGTTGTTATCATTTGATCGTTATTTATTACTTTGTTGTTATTTACTAGCATTATTATGGGTTGTCATATTTTATTACAACTTACATACTACTAGTAATCGTTATTATTTTTTTTTTTTGTATGATGATAAGCTAGCTAATTATAATTAACGATATCTTAAGTTACTATGCGTTATGGTTATTATTTATATCTAATTATAATTATCACATCCCTAACTTCTCCACGTCATAATTATTATTATTATTATTTGTTTAAACTTACTTGCATCTAATATTTAATGTCTTACAAGTTAAATGAAGGGTTTGATGTACAGGTTTCTAAGGGTTTCATTCCAAAAAAGCTAATTACTTCTATGATAAATTTAAATCAATAAGCGTTTAGGAACTTCCTTTTTCGAATTCTGAATGTTATAGAACTATTTCCAATAACCGTTTGGGAAAAATATGATTTGTTTCCTAAGGCTTTTATCAATTGTAATTTTATTATATTTGCTTCACTTATCTGTAGTGATTTTCATTGGTAACCTTGATTCTATTTAGTACTAATTATGCGTTCTTTAATCTGGATATATTGAGTGCGTGGGTTTTAACACCATTGTTACTGTATTCAGTGCCAGTCGTGATAAGCATCCAATTATTAAAAAAAAAGGAAATTCAGTTGCATATGTAACAAAAATGCGAATATAGGTATTCAGCAAAATTTTTAAAATTTTTGATTTCCGTTGTTTCGAGAGAAAAAAAAAGAACAATCTTTTTTTACTAAGTCCACATATAGTCTATGAGGTTAATATATTCGTTTAAACTCTAATGATCGTGTAAGTCCGATGTTATTTTCTTGGTAGGTTTCTTATATGGAAAACTTGTGGGACATTTTTTCCTACTAAATTGTTTTCAACTTATGGCTAACTGCTAGTAAACCTTGTGTAGCCTTGCATTGGTCGTTTTGACGCCTTAAGCTCCAAATTTTGCATAAGATCGTTGAGTCCGAACATGGTTTCCCTGTCAACGGGTGCAATGATTGCTGGTTGTCACTACTTATTATTCACAGCTCACAGGCATGGTGATTCTTGTTTTTCACTCCCAGGTTCATTAGTATGACCCACAAACTAGCTTTTTCAGCCACTCGTTGCTTTTGAGTCTTAGCTTATTTTAAGGACACACATTTATTGAAAGCACTCCCCTTCGTAGTAAACATGATTAGGTTTTGTTCGAGGATCTGTTTTGAATATTTCTCTTAATACATGTTACTGATTTCTACTTAGATTTTTTTATTTTTGATCTATACATTAGACTGTTTTTCTGTTCTTGATTTTAATCTGAGATTGTCAATCTTAAACATTTTAAAATGCTATATATCTTCACGTGGAAACACGATGCATCCAATCAATACTAGGTACGCTCGTTTTTTTCTCAAATGTGCTAGTTTCTGGTGTTTTGCTTCAAGTGATTGTTAATGCAGTACGTAATAACAGACTAGAATATATATTGGCTTTCAATTACGACGAGAAGGGCATTTGAGGTTTTATAGCTTTTGAGATTATCCTTATACATAAATGTGCGTGGCAGATATGATTCAAGGTCATAGTGTAAGATCCGCTGAGTCGTCGGATTTGGACTATCAAAATATTCACAATTTTGAACGGTCTATTGTCTTTCCGATGCATTGACATTGATGTTAGTTTTAAGGTTAGCGTGCCAAATGTACTGAATTAGGGTTGAAGATTAGTTGACTATTTTGTCCTGGTTTCGACTGCAGCTCCATAATATTTTTCAATTTGTTGCCCCAAATGAGCCGCAGGTGTCCATCCCTCCACATTAGAATCTAGTACTCTTACAAACCACCATCCGGCACTGCCGATATTTCCTATGCCACTTACTTGTTCTGACTCGACCGTGATGAAGCAGAATCCCCTCCGTTGATTCTTTTGTCCGTCAAATGGCATTTCGTCTTCCACAATATTCGGATTGCTACTATTAGCACCACTAAATATAGATATTGACTTTCTACGGGTGGGTAGATTTTTAGGCGGGTCGAATGCTGAGGCGCTTCGACGACGAGGGGGCGATGAACTCTTAATAGCTTTAAACACATCCAGGACCGCGCCAACATTCCGCCACCAACATTAGAAAACCTTAATATAAAAAAAAACCTTAGACACTATAGATAATGTATTCATATATTATTTAATTTCAATGCACGAAACGAGCCAAGACTCAGCATTCTATATATGAACTATCTATGTTAGGGAAATCGATTGCTCAGATTGATCACAATTTCAATACTTGAGTTATCAATAATCATGAAAACTGATAAAAAAAACCAAAAGCAAAGCTTACTTGTAAGGATTCATTTACTCGGCCCATTGTTGAGAGCGAGCGCTTTTCAAGAAAGGACTTAACCTATTATAAATGAACACTCGCGTCAAAAGCCAAACTTCATCCGTTTCTATATTTCACAGAAATTGTAATATTATCTTTAAGATTTATAAACACATCTATCGAAATTCTGCACCTTTTTTCCACAAAACTTCAACATTAAATGAGTATTTAGCAAAAACTACAAAAATCACTCAAATCGCCACAACTTTCTACTTTTTCTCCATGTGGCTGTCAAATCCAACCGGCTGTCACATCGGACAAAACAGATGTGTGTGGAATGGCACGCCACATGGCGGCAATGTGCCTCTCCATTTGTCGCCAGTGGCATAGTTATTCGATGGCCACGGTGGAGGGGCATTTCCAGATGGATATGTCTCGAAATGTGTCGGGGTTTGGATTAATTTTATATTTCGAATATTTATATCCACATATCTAAATATTTGGAAAGAAAAGAAATATTTTCTGCGCAACGATATCCGCACGACAGATGAAGTCCGCCGGCACTTCGAGGACAAACCCATCTGGCCGGTTGCAAGGGTTCGGGATCGGAATCACTTCGATTCCCGGGCGTAGGCGTCACATTACAAGTTCAATAGAAATTAACTATTTGCTCTTTAGTACAACTAAAACCCTATTATCCTCAATTTTTTCTAGTTTTCATTCATTTTCTTTTTGTTTTGACTGATTATTTATCTATCTATTAACCACATATTGTAATCTCAAGGAATATTGCTTCCATTTGCTTTCTAAATAATGAATAGACTATTATTTCAACTCTTGGTAATTAAGTTCCAGCACCAGAGCATGTAGAGGGATTAAATTATAACATGCATTTAATTAATCAGATTTCCCCTTAGGTATATTTAAAAGTTATAAACAAAACGTGTTCCGATTTATGTATGCTGACAATGTCATAGTTGATTTCCATCAGGAATCAGCCAAAATTTGAGCGAGTTAATGAGCTAGTCAAGTTCAGTTTAAAGATAGTTGAGTTTTACGATTTAAGAATACGGACAGTTTGCAGTACCAAGTTGAACCGTAGAAATCAACAAACTGCAAAATCTATAATTAATCCGTTTTAGCTCGGTTGAACGCCCCTTTTCCTCGATGGTTAGTGACTACGTTTTGATTTCCTACTGACGTTACCTTCGATAATAATCTGTAGGGTTTAGCTAGTTCAAAGGCTGTTCCAGGTAGCAGAATAACTGGAGTTGAAACATGTCCAGATTCAACGCCTAACATATTTGGATATTCATCGTCTCCAAAATCTGCTATCTCTCGGGCTTAGTCTTTCCAAGGATTCCAAATGACTGTGTCGAGGAAATTGTATTTTTGCAGCCTCCTCTTTTGTCCGGAGACAACATTCGCACTAAGTTGTTCTGGTGGTGTATGTTGATATATTATATCTGTCCATTCACCTATTGTAACAACTTCACGACCTTCTTGGTAGGTAGCACCATCTCGAGTCTTATCAATAAATGTACAACCATGTAAACTTGTTATTTGGCATCGCCGCACCTCGGGAGCTTTCAGGTAGGTATGAAGGAGTAAATTGAATGAAAAGGTTAAGTCCTTACTAGGGTTGTAAACACCGATATGAAAGTGCAGTTCTTTTTCACGTAGTATTAATCGGTACGTTATTCGAAATGGATAATTCCACATTGATCTAGTAAATTCATAATCCATTAAAGAAAATGATGCTTCGATATTGCCATTGTGTAATCGTTCAGGAGGTCGTTCAAATGTTAATCTGGTAATCCTTACAAATCCATGTTGCGGCCTGCGCTTCTCTATAATACATTAGCGCTACACTGTGATACCTGTCTTGTCTGGCCGTATCCCACGTTTCCAATTTAACTGTCGTATCATCTATACAAGCAAATCTAATTACCTTGGTAGTTCTGAGGCCAAATGGGGGGAACATTCATTGGCACACTGTAGTACTGCTAAAACGGCTGGTATGGCATTGAAGGTGGGTATATTGTTGGCACAACTGCTGGTGGGTAAACTGCTGCAAACTGATCCCTAGGTATGTTGCTTATCGGAGCCGGTGGAGTAGCGGCATAATAAACGGCACCATTCGTTGCACATATAGTCTGTTCCTAAATGGCAGGAGGAATCCGGAAAAACAGACTATTAGAGCGGTGAAACGAAAACTCACTAATGGAGTCGTATTTAAAATGCTACTTTTTAGGTTACCTTACAAGCAGGACATTAAGGTCACTTACCTACCTTTTTGGTTGGCTCGTACTCGTATCCTTCTAGGCTTTTTCCCAATGCAATCCGACTTTTGATGGAAACGCTTTCCGCAATATTGACAAGGATATGGCCGTGTATCACTATGTATAAGTAAGTGAGTTGATAATGTACTTGAGCGTTTGAATGTTTTCCCACATTGTTTGCACTGAAAACTTCGTTTGCGTCGTTTCTCCTCCGTATCGCAATTTCTTATCGACCAACGTTACGACAACGCCACCATGCACTGTAATCGCCGTGGAATCAGGTCTTGCACTTTCCGTTTCACTTTTCACACACCGGGACATTCTCGTGGGTGTCGGCCACTACCTCCACACTTCAATTCCATGTGGCTGTCAAATTCTGTTGGTATCCCACGACAAAATAGACGTGGGATGTGCACTGGTCGCAACCAACGTAAAATGACAAGCCACATAGCAGCAAAGTGTGTTGGTAGTGGTCACCAGCGGCGTCGCATGATTCATTACATGGTGAGAGACAAGATGAAGTAACAGCTGTCCGTCATGAAAGCCCCCAAGGCGGAACTAATCTGGAAATCCAAAGGCGGGCAACTACTATCATTGGGTTGTCGTCTCCGATTCTAGTGAAGCCGACGGGGACTGGCGTTCCCGGGGTACCCGAATCGCTTAGTAAAAATACTAGGGAAGGAAGTTGATCCAATACATAGTGGCTTTGTGATTGTTCGATAACAAGATCAACTCATTGCTGCGAACCTCAACCCTGGAGGTATACACAGGTACCACGGGCAGCTGATGAGCCTCCATCTTCGGATGGTCAGCTGATTGGTTGCGGCCCTTCGGGGAGTATCGTGGTGGCTGATGGTTAAAAACAGAGGTTGGCGTTGACCTTATAGCGACAGATACAGATCTACCAGTATGAAAGTTGAGAGTTCCCTTAATATAAACTGGTACCGAACTTGGGGGTGAATGATTGGCACTTAACCAATCGCAGTCTAATGGTGAACGTGAGATTAGGCCCCAAACAGCAGGTGCTCACGTTAATCACACGACTCATGACTGTCATGATACAAATTCACTAGGGAGCAAACATGCTAGGCACAGCGTCTTTGCCGCTTCCAGTTTTAATACCGTAGAATTGCAATATTCATATTAAAATTCATTTCAGGATCCCATTTAGAAAAATCGATATATTTGGATGAGAGATACCTACCATTGAAATTCCTGTCTTATTGCCTGCAACATTGTTCAAACAACGGTAATATACGAAACAAGTTTAAGTAGCAGAAGCGTGCTCCTGTCATTAGTGTGAGCCAATTAGTAACTCAAAAAATATCTTCTTAATATCAAAACTTAACTAATATACAGATTCCATAAATTCAGTTCAAAGAACTAAATCCTGGTTATTATGTATTTAAATTCCCCGCCATTTTTTTTTTTCAAGTGTTTTGACTCCGTTGCTTGAATAGTCATGATAACGCATCAGTATTACGGACCATTTTTTTGAAATTTTTATCAAAATTCCTATATATTTGTATTGTTTTGGTTCGTTGCAAACGTGTATCTCCCTAGCATCAGGTGTTCATGTTGTCGTAATTGGTAAATATTCAATTGGCTGTAACTTAGCTGTTTATTGTTCGATCGGTATGAAATTTTCACGACACGTACAACTGCTATCAGAAAACTTAAGTTGTAGCCTTTAAGAAATTTAAGGGTCTCATTTTGATTTCATAGGCAAAAACGTAGAATTTATACAATGTACTATTATTAATATAGTTGATTACCTATTTGGGGAGACCCTTTTAAACATATTTTCTGTGGTGAAACTTTCAAGAGATCACCACTTTACAACTACTTACGAAATTTTATGTTTCTAGCTTATGTGGCTTGCGAGAAAAATTGCTGTGACACACGGACGGACAGACGGGTCGCAATTTTAGTGGGGTTTTATTAAATAATTTTACAAAACCCTTAAATTGGGTGAAAATTAATTTATTTTGTGTAGTTCAGAGACCTCTGCTGATAGAGATATAACAATTTTAGTGCTATTAAAACCCTCAACAACATACAATTTTAAAATCCAGTAAAAATTTCATGAAAAAAAATTCATTCACGAAATATTCTATTTGTTTACCGAAATTTCCTCTTATATAAAATTCGATTTGACCCAGTTTCCGTTGAGCCCTAGAGACCATCGAGTTATCATTATCTTTGTTTCATCGTCAGTTTTTATTATCTTTTAAGGAAAAATCCAATTTCCATTTTTTTACCTTCAAAATTGTGTTTTAAGAAGTGTCACATTTTTAAGGTATGCTTTTTAACAATAAACTTTACAATAAATGAAGATTTAAAGATGCCGCTTTGATTTTGTTAGTCTCGATAATTTTCTACAAATTTAAAAAAAAAATAGCGTCCAGGATGTTCACTATAGGTGCTGAGATATTTTCTTTTTCGATACGGTGTGGTTGGATTTTTAATTTTTAAACTTCTGCAAGACAGTTTCCCCAGACACCTTGTAGCCATGATGTGCAATATGTTATACGGGGAATCATTTGTTGTAACGACAGTATGCAACTTCAAGGTCTTGAATGGTCTACAGCAGAGAACAGTTACTGCGCCTCTTCTCTTCTCAATATTCATTCGCAAGCTATTGAACGGCTTTGATTTTAACGTCTCGCGAAAACAATCATTGGTAGCGTTTGCTGACAGTCTGATCATCTATACGGCAGACCGAAAAGCTACAATAGTTCAGAGCAATCTTCAAAAATATTTAATGATGTGCAGCTCTATACTGAACATTAGCGAATGAAAATCAATACACAGAAGTGCAAAACAATCTTGTTTTGGACAACGCTGTAGGAGACCAGTCAAGGTCTTAAACATAATTGGGATTTCCACATTAAAGCTAGTGAGGGTAGTTCAGAACGGGTTCCTCATAAATCCTATGTTTAATACCTTGGCGTTCATCTCGATCGGTATCTGTACTATACTGAACATGTCAAAATCATGCTCAATAAAACAAAAAAGTGGTCATAGTCCCTCGATGACTCTTTCATTTCAGATACATTGCTCAAAAGGTCAAAGTTATCTGTTACAAGACCCTAATCAGATCAGTTTTAACATATGAATGTCAGACCTGGTACAGAGTGCTAGTATTATGGAAAAATTAAGAGTTTTCGAAAGTAAATATCTTCGTACAGAAAACCTGAGACGGATTGGAAGCATTATACATCGAATAGAAGAATTTTTCAAACTACTAAAGCGACAAGAGTCGATATCTCCATATTGAGGCTTCTTCGGGATCATATCGAATTATCTGTAACTGTGAGCGAAAACCCCTGGATTTTACAGCCGTTGCACCCCACAGAGGCGTATACTGCGACCTGACTGGAAACTGGCTTCGTTTCTCCAGAAGCATTAGAGTATTTGGACATGAATCAATATGTTTTTGAATCTGACGGTGTCCCAATCATATATCACATACATCGATGGGCCACCGATAAGAAGATAAAATATTCTCCGAATTTGAGATTATGAGACCAACAAATCCAATGAAGATACTCATTTGCTAGATCCGCTGAGGCTGGTCGAGATGAGACGGAGCAATCTAGATATTGGTGGCTGAATGACAATGTCTAAATTATTCGTGGTTATTTTCTGTTTTTGTGTTTTTCTTTACGTAGACTTTAAGTCTCAACTCATTATGGCTACATTTAGTGTGTGTTTGCTTATATTTTTTCCCCTGTGAACACCAGTACCCAGCCTGGAACCGTTTGACACAATAGTTCGGGCCAGGTCTCGTTTTGTCACGCCGTGAGGTGTCTTCACGCTGAGAGATCCCTCTTCTAGCTGGAAGGGAGAAGGAAAGAGGAAATGCCAGAAGAGTGATCCCCCAGCCAAAATGTCTCCAACTGCTGTGAGTCCCTTCTATCTTTCCATTTGTTAACCGACTCGAGCATCACCACGACTTTATTATCCAGGCTGAGCTCTCTCATCTCCCTGTAGTGGTCACTACGCAGCTTTTCCCATTCTATCCACGCAAAAAATGTGGGGCAGGCATTGTCTTCCTCTTCTGGGTAAAACTGTGAATCGGGGGACCGCAACTTACCAATCTTGTGCAGGTAAGACTGAAAACACCCATGTCCGCTCAAAAGCTGGATGAGATTGAAATCAGTCTTACCATGCTTCTAATTTTGCCACGGTCCCACATCTGGAATGAGGCGTGCAGCCCACTTTTAATTCGTGCAATTCACCCAAGATAGCTGGCAATCGTTGAGTGAGCACTGTCTCTCTTCGCAGACAATTATCTCCCTCGTATCTTCGCTTCGATGCAGGTAAATAGCGTGGAGCTCTCTAGCAAGGAGGCCAATAGGTAGTGCGCCTGCAACAACTCTGACCGCTGAATCAGAGACTGTCAGATGCGAAGATGGAATCCTCAGTGCTCTTCTTCTTTGTACCTGTGCCAAACGTTTTCGGTATACCTTCTTACTGATAGCGTTGCCCCATATTTCTGCTCCGCGCAGTAGCACTGAGCCTACAGCACTCATCAAGAGGTGTCTTTTTGATGGGTTGGATACCCTCACGTTGGCCATAAGTCGACTCAGAACCGTTGCCCTGATTTGCTCAGAGAAAGAGTTCATCAGTAGCCTCAGGTGCTTGACTGCGAGCTTCGATGTAAATAGTATATCTCCAATACTGATCATCCTTACTCTAAGGATTCCCTTTTTTGTCAAGATGACCACTTCGGTTTTCTCCAGTGCTAAACTGAACCCTCGAGAAGTCATTCAGTCTCTCACTCAGCACGTTAGCATACCTTGCACAAGGTACGCCTGTTCAACGGTGCGTCCCGTGAACAGAGTTGAAATATCATCTGCAGCGCTGATCCAGCACGACTCATCTGGCATGTCCAGTCTCAGCAGCCGATCGTAAGACACACGCCTCTGCCTTTTGGATCACGCTGACCACCTCTGCAATCACATCAACGGTGGACCGTCCGGATATAAGGCCGTACTACCGAGGAGATAGGTCTTCCCTGATGAGTTTCTCTAGAACTTTCCCAGCAGTGTCTAGCATACCGTCCTGTAAACAAGCGTTGAATGTGCTGAGCAGCAAGTTGGGCCAATGGTGGTATACAAGCTGCAACACCTCAGCTGGAATACCATCTGGACCTGGAGCGTTCCTCGCTTTCAGTGAAAGAACTGAATCTTCCACTTTCGGCCGTGTAAAGAGTAGACACTCAACCGCTGTTTTGCCATGAACAGCTTCAACATGGACGGGATGGGTAGAGAAGAGTGCCCGCCTTATCTCATTTATCTTTTCCGCATCATGTATACAAGGTTCCCGTAGGGCACCAAGCTTTCGCTTGTGATATTACCCTTCGCTTTTCAGTGATTCCAGTTGACCACCAGTGCAGTTTTCAACAGGGCATAGCAGCGTTCCAAGCAGTCGTAATTATGCTGAGCACCCCGACAAACCACTCGACATCCATCCTTCCGATGTTCCATCCAATAGTAGAAAGTCACGAGCACAGACGTCGGGAGACAACATCGCTGATCTCAAGCAGAGTGTACTGATTATAAATGGCTGAGTAGTCCTGTAGTACTCTCCAATTTAGTATCCGCCATACTAAGGGCTCCGAGGCGAATGTCACGTCCGGTATGGTTCCTTGCCAGCCAATATGGCGGAAAGTCAGCACATTGCCGGTGTTTAGTACGAGGAGCACCATCCTGGCTGCGATTTCTAGGATTCATTTTCCCCGCGAATCTGTTAGAGGCATGCCCCATTCTATCGCTTTTGCGTTGAAGTCTCCCCCAACGAGCACGTTCCCGTCTGTGCTCGAGACAGTGACCTCCAAAGCATTGAGCTTGGCTTGAAAAGATGAAATCGATTCTTTTGGTGTTAGTTACACACTAAAGAAGGTGGTTTCATGTCCCTCGCAAAATACTCAAGCAGATTTTGGAGCTGGTAGGATGCGGGTCATCGAAGTTCTGATTTTGTCTTGGCTAGGGCTTCCTTGAAAACCCGGCATTTCCATGATCCCAAGACGTGTCCAAAATCAGGTCTTGGAACAGCATCATTGCAAAGAGTACAGTGTGGCTCCTTTGTAAACTTTTTTCTTTTATGTTCAATTTCACCGCATTTGTAATATAGGGAATTCATATCGGGTCCTTTGCATACTTATGGGGTGTAATCATAGCCAAGGCATTTGAAACATTGAAAAGGCGCTGTTCTTCGCCGTATCCTACAGACAACCCACCCTATTCTTACTTTGCCCTTATTCAGAATGTGTTCGGCGTCCTTTTCAGTCATGTCAATTATAGCAATATGTTGTCCCCTATGGTTTTATGGTGTCAGCCTCCCTTTGATCCTACCCACGCTAGGGAGCTCCTTTTTGATGGCCTCTTCTACCTTGGTCAGATCCATGATAAAATAAATGTCTTTTATTTCGATTGTTGCCATCGGCTCGAGCGAGGCTATAGTTGCGCTTTTATCGAGGACTTTCTTTACTTCGTTGCAGAATGCTTCCTTATTGCCAGCCTCTGCTCCAAATTTGTACTACTGTAATTGTAGTGCTGGTGTCTTCAGGCCTTACGTTTCCTCTGATGTCCCGCAGTACCTCCGCGTAGGATCAGCCATCTTGGGGCTTTACGAACAGTGCCTGCTGCCGGGGTCTTTGTCGGGGCTTCTACCTGTCTTGTTTTGCATCAGGTTCTTTTTCTGATTGGGTATCTGTGCGAACTTTAATTTATGGCACTTTTTGAAGGAGTTTCTTTGCGGCTTTCTCCCCTCCTTTTGTAAGTACTGTCTGGAACCTGCGATCTGCTGCTCCACGCCCATCAAGTGCCTCTTCCTTCCTTCTTTTATCCTGATCTAGATGGCATTCTTTTATTGATTTTTAATGGCGTAGGTATCTGCATGTGGCCTTTAGATTTCGCCTCCAGCGCCTCTTTAGCCTTCTGGTCGTCCTCGGCCCTTAACCAGCTCCTCCGATAGTGCCCTATGCGATCTAGGAGCTCCTCTAGTTCAAGGAGCCCAGCCTCTACTGCTTTGGGGAGTCTCATGCAGATTATATTCTTTTCAGACAATCTCCCGCTTTTCGGAGTAGCCTTTCTTCTTCATACCGCTGGGTGGCAATTGTACTTTGCATCCATCCTTGGGAGAGGTTATCGCGCTCCGTTTCCGAATGCAGTACTTCCGCCACATTTTCGGCGTTGGCGGTAATATCACACAACGTCGCTTTATTTGTCTGGTCACTCGTTGCTTTTCGTACCGTAATCTGCTCGTTGACTTCCTGATGTTTCTTTGCTATATCAGGATTTGCGACATTTACATCGGTTGCTTTGGTACCGATCGCAGCAGTGACAATAGGATTTTCGATGCTCTTTGTATTACCTTCCACCGCTTGAACACCTGAAGCGTCCTGCAGAGCTCCTACTTTTCCTTAATAGGATGCTCTCGCATTCGCATCATTTTTGCTGCACCCGAATGCCGCAGGAATCTCAGTCTGAACCAGACTGTCTGCTAATCTGCTTTTTTCGTCCGTCTTCACTGTCATTGTATTATTCGTCATTTTTGTCATGGTTAGTACCGCTCTCGATGTACTGTTAACATCGAGGTTGCAACCGCTGGTTGTGTCGTCGTTGTTATTATTTTTATTTCATTTTTTGGGTTTTTTTTTCAATCTTTTTTAAGTGGAGCCACTTTTTCCGTTCTTGTGTGTAGTCGCCTTTTTGGTCGGGGCAGGGAGGCCATGTGAGGGTTGGCACAAGCCCTTATGGGGACAAGTGCTCAGAGCCAGACCAGCGCTAATCGGTTGTCCGTCTCAACCGAACCTACACCAACAACCCAATGGTGCGAACTTCGAACGTACTCCGAGGCCTGCCAAGGTTTTACCGGGACGGAGATGGTATGATAGTTGAATTGAAGCCGTTCAAACACGAGTGTCACCTCGGCGCTACTGTGCAAAGCAACTAGGTCCAAATCATCACATCCGCCAGCCCAAAGCATCAATTCCAGTTCGTTGTCCAAAGCGTAGTCCAGATCCAATCAGAGTCGTTACCTGTCATCCCAGGAGGGAACCTCATGGCACCCCCCATATCCTCGGGTCCGTGGGGGCGGCGCTCCCCAAAGAATGCTAGCCTCCAAGAGTGCTCTTGTCGACCGGCATTCCGAATGCTGGAGTTTCTTCAGGTACTTGGGGGCGGAACTCCCCAAAGAATGCTAGCCTCCAAGAGTATTCCTGTCGACTAGCATTCCCCCTGTGAGGCCCACTTGCCCGTTGGCTTGTGGAGAGATGACGACAACTTTTACATGATCGATGTGCTGTTTAGCCAAGTATGTGCTAAAATCCAAAGAGGTGAAACAAGTTCCTCGGTCAGTATATATGCGTCTGGGATGATTGTAATAACTAAAATATTTATCAAGGCTATTGAGAACTTCTCGTGTACTTATGAGTTAACTGGATACAGTTTAACATATTTAGTGAATCCATCGCCAACTAACAATATGTGTTTCTTCTTTGAATTGATAGTAGGTAAAAGCCCGAAGCGTTCCAAGTGTACAGTATCAAATGGTATTGGTTCCTATGCTATAGAGATTATGTTAATCGAATCGATGTGGTTGCGAGCACATAATAAAAATTTTCCTTTCAGGTGCGGAAACCAATAGTGTTTCTTCAGTTGCTTATAGGTTTTTTCTATTCCTAGGTGACCAATCTTTTCATGTGTCAAACAAGTCATATTATCCTCCATTTCTAATCGTACGTACATTTAAGTTCGTCCAAATTCATTTCTTCTAAAGACAAGACCATCCAATAACTGGTAACCTGTGACTGGATATAAGCTTAGTTGCTCGTGCAGTTTTTGGATGCGTTCGTCCCGGTATTGAGTGGCTTGGATCAAAAAGTCTAAGTCATCACTGTCAATAGTGGCTAATAGTTGATCAGTTATACCAGTTGTGCTGCCAGGTGGTGCATCTGCGGAGATGCTAGCATTCTCATTAAAGTGTTGCACGTAATTATTGTTTCTAACAGCAGCATACATGAAAGGGACGTCAGTTCTGGCATAAGGGACAGCGGAGATTAGGACAGAACAGCGAGGGGCATTAGTTCTAGCTTTGGTTGATTCGGGGTAATGGTCTGAGGATAAGTCAAGTTGGACGTGATTTAGAGCACAAGTGACGCATCGAGTATCCGTCATCTATTTTGCATCAGAAATAGTAGCTCTATAGTAAAATTAGTATCAGTTGTTGATTTGTAATTTGAAGAAGGGCAAGAAGTGACGCACCGGCTCAATGCGTTCCATATAACCATGGATACTCCACTTTGGTGCTGTATTGTGTCATTATAATTCTCAAGCTCGAGGGCCCATGTGGCAGTTCTTGGATTAACATATTTTTTGTTAAGAGTGAGCGCCAGAGAGTTAAAATCTCTTATTATCTTAAAAGCTATGCCTTCTAAATAAACTCAGAAGCGCTTCAGTGCATAGATAATGGCGTACGACTCCAGTTCGAGCTGTGATAACGAGATTCAGCGGGTGTGGTAGCTTTTAAAAGAAATAGTACAGGGTGACACTTATTATCGACTTGCCTTTGTAGCAATATTGCTGCGTAGTCATAGGAGCAAGCATCGCAATGTACTTCAGTTTCTTTTTCGGATCATAAATTGCTAATAATGGGACCGCGGCTAATTTAGTGCGCAGTTCAATGAAAGCCGCGTTACATTCGTCGGTGAATTCGAAGGCTACACCCTCGCGGGTGAGGTTTTTCAGTGGTTTGGCTATTTTTGAGAATGATGGGATTAATTTGCGAAAATAGAACAATCCTAAGCAGGTCTTAAGTTCCTTCTAGTTCCTCGGTATAGGATATTGCTTGATGACTTTTATATGGGCCTCACTTGGACGCACTCCAGAGGCATGACAAAGTGCTCTAAATACTCGATCTCTTCAAATGCAAATCTTCATTTTTCCAATTTTAACTCTAGGTTCTTTTCGGTAATACGTTTCAATGCTCGACCTAGCAGCTCTAAATGGTCTTCAAGGGATGCGGTTGCGATCAATATATCGTCCACGCAGACGGCAATGGATCCAGACTCGAGCATATCTCTAAATATTTCGCATATAAAGTCCTGGAATGCAGCAGAAGCATTTTTCAGTCTAAAGGGCATCCACTAGTATTCATAGTGACCGTTCGGGGTTACGAATGGTGTGTATTTTACAGATTCAGGTGCGATTCTAACTTGATGAAATTGATTACGCAGACCGTAAAATTGAAAACAACTTCTTTCCTGCCAAATAATCGATGCAGTCTTTTATATCTGTAGTCCACACATATTTTCAATTCACTGCTTTTCTTCCTAACTAAAGACATGGCAGAAGCGTATGGGGGATTACATGGATCTTATTATCCCCTTCTTTAGTAGCTCTTCTGTGACCTCCTGAACTTCTGTTCGCTCGTGGTAAGATAATTTTCGTGGCATGCAGTAAAACGGAGTGTTATTTAGGTGAACTTCCATCTGATAGAGATGGGGCGCTACAATGAGATTCATCGGGCTCAAATTGTTTTCGCAAATGGCCTTTCTAAGGGCTTCAGTGTGGTTTTTGCTCAGGGAGATATTATTTTCTTGGGTTTCAGGAAGTTTGTATTTAACACATGGACCGGTCCATCCTTTATTATTTGTCGGTTTGAAGGCACATAAATAACTTTTGTCTTTTTTAACGCGTTATTCTTATGACTGTACATATGGGTATTAATATCTTTGAATTCATGAAGATAAATATTAAATTCCTTTAGAAAATTCTGGCTTAAGATTATAAGTAGTGATACTGTTTCATCTAGAATCACTAGAAGAGAAATCTTTCTACATTGTCTACGAAATTTAATGTAGGCATCGACCTCACCATACGTTTTTATCGTTGTATTTCCTAAGCCGCGGAGTCTCGTATCGAAGGTTCTGTTGCAGAGCATTTCACAAAACTAATTGGCCTGCCGGTGTTGAAAAGAGACAAACTTCTTACCATTTCTGTGTATTCTCCCTGACTATAAGTAAAAGCAACACTTACCAGATTAATTGGGCTGATGGTGCTGTTAGTTTAATAGTCAGTCATATCACTATCGTTCTTCGGTTCGGTAACGTAGGCAACGGTGTTGGTCTTGTGAATGACTCTTATCACTTTCTTTGGATTCGGGCAGTCTTGGCGTTGATGTCCAATCGCCCAACATTTGAAGCACGCAACTAGTGCACGCTTATTGTAAGGGCGGGAACTTAGATAGTGGCCTCATCTGGTACAGTTAACATAGTGTTGTATTTCTTCCAAGACAGAGGGAATGACTGATTTTGCAGCAGTTGATCTAGGTACCATTGCAGCAAGTTCACGGAAAGTTGCAGCAAATTGGCGGGAAGTTGCGCCGTGTGTTAAAAACACACTTTAGAGCAGATGTAATGCGCCTTTCGTGAAGCTCAAGTAACTCCCACAAGTAAGTATACTTCAGTATTTCGGACCTTTAGAGCATCCCCGATTAGGTGAACTAATTCGATTTCGGTGAGTCGGGCGGTTTTTTCAATTGCTTGCATTTCAAGAACATATCTCTGCCACATCTCGTTCTTCTGATCTCTACTACGGGCTTTCAGTTGGCGGTAGACGTCTTGTTGAGTGAGTGTGCGACCGAATCCCACCATCAGGTCTGTTCGGAGGCTTGCATAGTCGCGGCACGAGTGGTTCTGAGCAAGGCTTTCGCAGTTTCCGTGAGCAGACGTCGAAGGCAAAATAGCTTAAAGTGATCATCTGTATTGGCGGTTGCCAAAAAGTCATACGATGCTCCAGACATCATGGTGGTCATCGCCGCTGAATTTTTTGACCGCATATTCAACATCGCTAAAGTCAGTCTGTCGAGTGTTCACAGTCTGGGTAGTTTGACTACCTTCTTCGAGAAGACTAATCGCATGTTGTAATTGGAGTAGTTCCTTCCTCTTCTTCAAAATTGCAATTTTCCGTTCAATGGCCTCTTCTTTGGTGACTTCGTTAGTCAAGGGGTTCCTTGAGACAAAACAGTGGTTTTAGGGACATGGGTGGTGGTTATAACATCGTAGACAGCAGTTGTTTTAGTAGGTGTAGCGGTTTCATTGGCAATACCAGCGGTGGAGATCGTTATAGAAAAAATCGGGACATCGATGGTATTAGTGGTTTTTGCAGCCGTAATAGCGAGGTTAGGTCCACGTGTTGTAACCTCAAATTCGGATTCGGGTGAATGATTATCGGCAGGTGTGTCATCTGGTTCCAACAAATCGTCGCTTTCAGGGAAACTTATGCCCTCGCCTTCCTCTAGTGTATCGTAGAGGAGCCTCAGTTGCGCCACTGTGGCCGTCAGTGGCTTACCCACGCCGGCCGTGGCGAGTGCCTCCAACAGTTGATTCTTTGTTAACCGGACCATCACGTTATCAAAACTTTTTTTTTGTGTATCACTTTCCGTGGTCGCTCCCCACCTGAGTTATAATCGCCTTTTTTTAAAAACTTTACAAACTCGCGGACAAATAAAAAAGTCATCTAGTTAGCTTAGTGGTTGTATTTCGAATCTCCTGCCAGTTTTTCTCCGTCTCTTCCCCTTTCTATTGCCTATCCCTCTACAATTCGATACGGATTACAGCAGTAGAATGGTTCATGCACTGACTAATTGTTCTTATACAAGCATTAACTAGTGGTTTAAAATAGAAAAAAATAGAAAAGTTACATATATTTAATATTATATTGCTTCATAAGTAATAAGAGTACCTCTAGAGGTAAACAGTGTTCACAGGTCTGATTGAAAAATTGTTCTTATAATCTAAATCGAAGACTAAACTTAAAAACTGAAAAGTGAGAATTGATTGATATTTACAAAATAAATTCTTTTCATCTTACAAAGTAATTTTTTTCCTAGTGTTTACAATAGTATTGCTTATTGATTGTATATAATCCAAGTTTCAATTTTGTGTTTCCTTTAGGAATAACTTAAAGTTTCAAATTATTTGGTAGGCTATTTAAAAGCCCTATAGCTTTTACTTAACTGAACATGTCACTTATCCTTTTTTAGCCCCAAGTGGCTGTTTACTTTTAAATCGCGTTATTTTAGTTGAATTTTGAAATTTTGTTTTAAGAGAGTCATAGTAGTATAATAAAGAGTTGAAAGCAAATAGCTGTTGCACATTTAAAATAGTTTTGTTGCTTATGAATTTATTTTTATTGACAATATTTAATAATCTTTTTTTTAAATTTTGTAAGGAATTCAAAATATTGCCATAGGCTCCACCCCATGCTATTATCCCATAGTTTACCAGGCTATGAAAAAATACGCAAAGTATCGGAAATCATAACTTTTGCTAATTTATGAAAAAGAAATATTAGGTATTTAGTTTTACTCATTATGTACTCAATGTACATAATGTTTGAGTCAAAAATTACGCCCAGATATTTGCATCTATCTACTTGTTTTAAATTTAAACTATTAATTTTTATATTAAGATTATTAGGCATACTTGTACAATAGCTCACGAAATTCATGTATACAGATTTGTCCTCGTTTAATGACAACTTATTAACAGCTAACCATTTTCATATTTTTTCTAAATGAAAATACATTTTATTTTCAACAATAGACCAGGTATTCCCTGTAGATAAGACTACTGTATCATCAGCATACGAAAAAATTGTGTTATCTGGCATGTTATTTAAAAGGTCATTAATATACAATATGAAAAATAACGGTCCAAGGATAGTACCTTGTGGCACACCAGTTGTTATAGTTCTAAACTCATTACTAATATCATTTACTTTGACTTTTTGCTGCCTGTTACTTAAGTAGCTCGCTCATAATTTAATTGCATGGCCTCTGAATCCATATCTCTATAGCTTTTTCAGTAAAATATTATGGTTTACAGTATCAAATGCTTTGGCCAGATCTAAAAACGTTACTGTGATTGCTTCATTTTTATCGATTTCATTGATAATTATTTCTGTTAGTTTGGCCAAAGCATCTGTGGTACCTCTATTTTTAATAAATCCAAACTGTTTTGGGGATAATATTTTACATTTAATGCAAAACTGAAAAATTCTATTAAAAATAATTCGTTCAAATATCTTTGCAATATTAGAGATCAACGAAATGGGACTATAATTTGAGGGTAAATGTTTATCACCATTTTTAAAAATTGGTTTGATCTCGGCACATTTCAAAGCATCTGGCCAAATAGCTTGAGATATACTTATATTTATTATGTGCACTAAAGGTTCAGTTATGTAGTCTGTTAAGGTTTTTAATGTTTTTGCATTGATGCCATCAATACCTCCATTTTTAAGAGTTTATCTATAATTGTTCTAACTTCATCGGAATTTGTACAGTGTGAAAAACAAGCTTTATTATTTGAAGGTGGTAACTGTAATATAGCATCAGGGGGGAGATGAATACTATTACTTAGTTCTTCACCTATATTACTGTAGTAGTTATTCATTGTGTTACAAATATCCAGGTTTCTTTTGTTTTGCAAGAGTTAATAATTGCTTTAGTGATCCACTTAGACCTAGGAATAAACTTATTTTATTTCACTTTGTTTTTTGCCTTCCCTTTGGCATTATTTGCACAAATTTAGCTGTATTTGGATCATGCATTAACATAATGGAATTCCAGTTTTGTATACTTGCAGCTTTCTTTAATTTAGCATAATCTATATACGAGTATATACTATTTGCAGATTTTTTGTTATGCCTGAATTTACTTACGGAAATAAATAACGAATAGTGATCAGTTGAGGGTTGAGTGAATTTGCAAGTTTTTGTAAGAAAAGTGTCATTTGTCTTGATAAAAATATTGTCAATACATGACCCTCTTTCGTCATTAGCAGGTGGTCTTGTTATTCCTTTGAATCCAGGATAAAACCTATGTTCTAAAAAATTATTTAAATGTTCTTGGCTGTAGCAATCATTTTTTAAAAGATCAATATTGAAATCTCCAAGTATTAAATGATTTTTAGAGTTTTTTTTTCGATTGCATATATTGCTTAAGATTGCATATATTGCTTAAGATTGGCATCTATATACTGACGCTATTTCAAGAGTTTTATTATCTGAAAGGCTAATTTTTGAGTTAAGTATTTTGAGTTTACCAAATACTTTTAAATTTGTACTTTCTACAATATCTTCTTTTATATAGATAACAACACCATCCGCTTTGTTGATTATACTTTTGTTATAATACATTTTATATCCTTTCAGGGCACAAATATTTTCAAACTTTAGTAACCAGGTTTCTGTGCAAACAATGATTTGAGGTTTAGTATCTAAGCTTTCAACAAAAACTACAAGTTTATTATAGTTGGCATTTAGACTTCTTATATTGGCTAGCAAAATATTTGCTTTGTTTTCAATTGTAAGGTATTTATTAAGCTTATTTGAATCTTTAATTATTTTTTCATCTGGAATAGCTACGTTTTGAATCGGTTGAATGAAATCAAAATTTTCTTCCATAATTGATTAGTCTAATTGATAAAAAAAAACAGTTTTAATTTAAGCAAATAGATCTTAGCTATTGTTTTTAGATTTATTATGCCTACGACTTTTACGACTTGAAAACTCGACGAATTCCTCTTGTTTACTTGTTCCAGGTGTAGTTTTAACAACCTTCTTCTGCTTAGATTGTTATTCTGCCTCAATAACTGTGTGTTGGTCATGTCTATCGTTGGTATCAGCAGACTTCTGATTTTTCACACTTTCCTTAACAGATGTCCTTAGTCGTATTAAATATCTTGGAATGATTGGCTTCGTGTTGAATCCAGTATTAGATACAATCTTGTTTATTTGTGTCGGACGCCATATGGCTTACTTAATAAGTACAATTGTAAGTAGAATTTGCATAACAACAATTTGCACGCTGCACGTGATTGAAATTATCACAATCCTTCACAGCATGGTCACCTGAGCATCGAATGCAAGTAGGACTATTAGTACAGTTTTTACTACCATGATTAAAACCACAACACTTGGAACACTATGAGATTATATTATCTGAAGCATTATAACATTGTTGGCCAATATAAATCTTGAAATTGTTCTTCGATACTTTATCGTAGAGATCACTATGTAATGGTATGATAGCTCCTTGAGTATTATTTGGACCTTTAAGCGTTTTTAAGACCTTACATTTATTATCAAAGTCGATTAAATTTCTTTGATTTACATCATCTTCAATTGCATCTTTATATGGATATGGTCTATTGTTATTCCAAAGACTTTGATCTGAGGTTTATTTGGCTGCAAAAGTTTAACCTCAAAGTTGTCACCAAGCTTACTTTGTAGGATTTTGGAAACATTCTTAACATTATCGTGATTTTCACATTTAATGATGGTCCAATTCATTTTAGTGTTGAAAACTCGTCTGAAAGGTAGTTTAATTTCCTTTTGAATGATTGATGTAACTTATTTTAAAGTCTCATCACCGAGTGCACCCTCAGACTTGTTAATAATTTTAATATCTTGCGGTTTTATTTGATTCTGTTTTCCTAGATTCGAGATTTCAGCAAATGTTGGCAAAATTCGTGCATCCTTTTTCATTAATTCAATAGTGTTTAACAATAATTCATTTTTATGCTTTACCTCTTCGTATAGTTGCTTGAGTAGTGTGTTTTGTATAATTAAAGCTTTTATATCAGGATCATCGTCATCCAAAGTTATATTCTCATGTGCATGAGTAGAGTTTTTTCTCACAGAAAGGGATATATCAATATCAGATTGTATTTGAGCAAGAACTGCATTTTTTTTCATTCATCTTGATATCAGCAATAAGAATTCTCATATCTTCAGTCAGTGTTGATTCATTTATTTTCGAGATTATATCACCATGATTGTTGCAAATCACAAAAACTTCACTCATATAACGAGTATTTTTTAAGCGATTAAAATCACTTCTTCACATATTAAACAAACTATAGAATTAGTAAAACTTTGTTTATGACATTTGTAAGATTTTCCAATGCGTATATCAGGTGGCACTTTCACACTCGCCGCCATCGTAGAGAAGCTAATAAAAAACACGTCTACTCACGTCGATAAATTTTCATTGCAATATATATATATATATATATATATATATATATATATATATATATATATATATATATATATATATATATAACAGGGCTTCTTAAACTGTGGGACTACTGAAAGGGGGTCGCAAAGATCTGATACTTTTGAATCATTATAAATAAAATTTTAAAGTTAGTATACACACTACGTACAAATATAAATACAAATAAAAATCATACAAAATACTATTGTAGTTTTATTATAACTATTTTTTGAAAAAAGTAGCAATGCAAAACTGTTATTTAGGGCCTATAAATGAAAATATGGAAGTAGCATTTAAAATAATAAATACGACGCACTCCTCGATTTTCAACTGAACGTTCGACATTGATGTCTGGCCGCCGGCGTGCGTGTTTGCAAGATAACTTAGTGATTATAAGTACCCAGACACCGCGTCGCCTTTGTGCGCTGCACACTTCGAACACGCCATGCGTCGGGGTTGATCTGATCGTAATTTGTTGTCATTGCACTGGTAAAGATTCGAGTGTAGTTATTTTTCTGTTTGTACTTCAGTTTGCACATTGGAACAGGTAGCTAACAGGAACGGCCCGATGCTAATGGAACACTGATCTTTCTTGTCATCAATTCTCGCTGTCGATAAGGAGAAATCTTCATATTATCAGATGTTTTTTTTGCATTCGCTGTCAAATTCGGCTGTGAATCCGCGTAAACAAACCCGTTTGCTGTGGGATTTTTATTTAAAATCTGTGAAAATTTGTGATTTGTGCGCTATTAATGAACAAGACAATCTATCGGTTAGATTGCAAGTGAGAAAACTATATATTTCGACCGAAAAGAAGGAAAATGCAAATGAAGTTTCCAAAATCATGTGCATTGTGAAAATATGCAATAATAGGACGCACCGTCAGCCCACAGGAGTATCATTTCATAGGTAAGTAACAACATAATATGTAGAAAACACAATACAATATTTAGAAGTGTTTTTTCACTTAAAATCACTGCTTCCAATTCATGCATGATTATGTTTACATTTCGGTGGCGTCCATTTTATTCGATTAGTTTTCGCGTAGTAGCGCCTGCATTTTGGGGGCAAGTTTTGCTTGCATATTGCTTGAATAATTTTATTGATGAAATCAATTTTATTTCTTTTTCCAGGAGTCTGTTTAATGATACTGGACATACGAATATATGGAGATGAAAAAATTATTAATGGGCAACTATCGGTAAACTGTTTACTTTTATAAATCTCATCTGGATCTCAGACATATTTTTGTTTTTGCAGGCAAATGCAACGAACGACAGTATTGATTTCAAGCGCCTCTCTGGATGTGGAAGCTATTTCATCCTCGAACGCGGAAAGCAGAATCCCGAAGTTGTTAGAATTATTCTTTTAACTGTAGGCATATATAGAATGAATTTCATTTATTATATTATTGAGTTTTCAAATGAATAAAAGTAATTTCGAAATAATTGATCTTTATTAACAAGCAGAAGGATATATGAACTCTTGAAAAAGATGCTTTGAACAAATGATTCGAATTTTGTATTCAAACTTTTTAACAATTTTATAGCCTATATCAAAGAGATAAATTTAAAACGGGGCACAGGATAATTCATTTTGGGACTAATCACTGGTTTGAGAAATTCAACAGTAATAGACGACGTATTTATAACCAATATATGCTCAAATTTGTTCCCTCATATAAATTGAATCAAGATATCATTAAGCTATTTTTGATCCATTCGATCAAGTCTCGCCTATAGCAATATACTGACTGTAAGGCAATTTACTGCCAGCTACGAGAAACTTTTATTTACTCTAAATAGTATACTTAAAAATGTTCAAGTGGCATGCATCGGAAAGCAACTCTTTGTTGCATATGGTGAGCGAGTGAACAACAAACGAAACTTCAGCTTGTTATTTAAGCTTATAGCAGTAAAATACATCAACACAAAATACTATTTTATTGCGAAATTAAAATCAGAATAAATTTCTGTTAGGCGATATCTATCTGCCACATAGCGAAGGTCAAGCTCAACGATTATACATTTCACCTTAATTCCGCTGAAGACGATTATGAAAGGAAAAGGGAGGTGAAAAAGTATAATAGAATGAACGATTATAATTTTAGTAGTAGTTGAATTTGTAATTACCTAAGGAAAAGATTTAGTTTTTGCTTATTAAATGCCGCTGTGAGTTTCTTTTTATCTAAATAAAGTTTTACAAACTATTCATGTCTGAAATAGGAACATTATCAATCAATTATGCAATGGCAGTTAACTTTTACATTTTCAAATATTTCTAAACTGTAGCTCCCTTTTTAGACTACACCCTTTCAAAATTAAATCAGAAGAGCAACGTTCGTGGCGCATCGGGAAATGATGACAAAATTTGAGTTGATGTTCCACTCCAGTGTTCCATTCTCAAAGGTTTGCACTCAGCTTTGTCTTCGTAGTGACATGTGTGTATTTACTGTGTAATTTTCAGTTGGTGTTTTTAATTATTACGTTAAAGTTCAACTACATTTTGTTTAATTATTTATTATTATTTAACCATCATGGATAAATGGCTAATTAAAATTCCAACTAATAAGTCTGCCACGCCGTCACAACCAAGTTACAGTGCTTCAAATCCGACTTCTAGCAAAACAAAAAAAAGAAAATATGACGAATCATATTTGCAGTATGGCTTCACATGCTCTTCTCACAACAATGAAGAAGTTTTGGCTGCAGAAAGCATGAAACCGTCAAAACTTCAACGACATTTGAATACTAAACATGCAACGTTATCAAAAAAGCCAATAGAATATTTTGAGCGTCTTTTGCAAACATCAAATAAAGAAAAGAACACTTTGGAGAAGCTTGTTACTTTGAATGATAAATATCTATTGGCATCGTATGAAGTTTCGTATTTGATAGCAAAAACGAAAAAGCCTTTTACTATTGGAAAGCAACTTTTACTACCTGCAGCTATAAGAATGTCTGAAATTGTTCATGGAAAACAGCATGCTGCTGAAATTAGTAAAATTCCATTATCAAATGACACTGTATCCAAAAGAATTTCAGACATTAGCAATGATCAATTTCAACAGCTTCTTATGAGGCTGAAAGACAGCTCAAAGTTTGCAATACAACTGGACGAGTCGACAGAAATTTCAAAAATGGCACAGTTGTTACTTTTTGTAAGATATATTTATGAGGGAAGCATTCATGAAGATATACTGTTTTGAAGTCCTCTGGAAGGTCATACTCGTGGAAAAGATATATATAAAAAAGTAAATGAGTTTTTTGAAAAAGAAGGATTAAATTGGAAAAATTGTGTTGGTGTGTGCACGGACGGTGCTGCAGCAATGACCGGACAAGATCTTGGTTTTACAGCATTTGTTAAAGCTGGAAATGATCATATTACATTTACACATTGTATGATTCACCGAGAGGCACTTGTTGTTAAAAAAATTGCACCAGAATTAAACACTGTGTTTTTTGATGCAGTCAAAATCATTAACTTTATTAAAAGTCGAGCACTTAATAGTCGATTGTTCAAAAATTTGTGCACTGATATGGATTCGGATTATACAAGTTTATTGCTACATGCTGAAGTTAGGTGGCTATCAAGAGGTCGAAGTTTGAAACGATTATTAACTTTAAAAGATGAAGTTCTTATATTTCTAACACAGCGAAATTCTAATTTGGCCGATTATTTTCACGATAATTTATGGCTTCTCAAGCTTTGCTATTTGGCAGATATTTTTGATAAAATCAATGATATGAATTTATCAATGCAGGGAGTCTGCGTTAATATGTTTATGTTAAAAAATAAACTTGAGGCCTTTGTTAAAAAAATTCTTATATGGAAGAACAGAGTGGAAAGTGGATCGCTCGAAATGTTTCCATTTACTGACGAGTATAAAATTAGTAACAATATTTCAAAAAAAGATACTCCTATAACAAAAATTATAGTTAATCATTTGAAGGATATGGAAGTTTACATGCATAGGTATTTTCCCAATGAAATCGATACACAACAATGGATTTGCAATCCATTTTCAATTGAAATGGAAGAAATTAATTTTTTAAACTTAAAAGCACAAGAAGAATATGCCGAATTAACAAGTGATACTACCTTGCGACTCAGATTTTCTCAAGTGCCTGTGCATGAATTTTGGATAGAAATCAAATCAGAATATCCCCTACTATCGGAAATGGCAATGAACAAATTACTGCCATTTTGTACAACATATTTATGTGAATCAGCCTTTTCCACATTAACTTACATAAAAACAAAATACCGTTCAACTTTAATAAACGTTGAAAATTTATTACGATCTGCACTAACTTAAATTGAGCCTAGATTTAATTATTTGTGTAAAAATAAACAATCACATCCGTCACATTAATATTGTTTGATGTTAATATGTTTTTATTAAAAAATTGTTACAAAAGTTTATTTTTTCTATTGAATATATAGATATAGTTTTATGTTTTCTTATAAAAAAAATTGTTACAAAAGATTATTTTTTCTATTGAATAAATATATATATAGTTTTATGTCATTCTATTTATTGTGTTTTATTACGACCGATATCCCGTCAACGTTTCCAATTATATATATGTGAAATGAATGGGTACGTATTCTTTAATCCTTATTTTATTTACATTGTAAAATAGTGCGATATTACATCTACATCTAAGGTTAATATATGTTTCATTATATGGAGGAGGGGGTCGTTTAAAATTTCCTAAGCTTGAAGGGGGTCGCTATATAAAAAAGTTTAAGAAGTATCTTATATATTATATAAGATACTCTCCACAATAGGTAAATTGCCGCTAATCAAATATTCCACGAGATCTAGTGACAAAATTGTAAGGATATTGAAATTTAATAAACGTCAAGGACATATCTTCAATTATCTATTAGTTACGCTCGTAGGACCCACCAATTTTATTATTTACGAGTATATGATTGAAGTGTACTTTATAGGTATGGTGTTCATTAAATTTCAGCGGGCTTATGGTCATTTAAATTTTTTAACTATTCCAAAAACAACAGTAATTATTATTTAAATGAATGTTTTTTTTTATTTTGCTAATAATAATTCATTTTTGCTAATAACCTAATAAGTTTAAATGAAATGACATGAAAGTACTTCAAACAGATTCATTAAACATTTTCTTGTCAATAGATTTTGAATGGTTCTAATTTTTTTAATTTTTAAAGTCCACACAGTAGCACGATTAAACCTCATGAATGAATTTTGAACGAAAGGCAAAAGAGTTTGTTTGAAGAATATTTCCGAAATAAAATACAACGAGAAGTAAGGTTTGGAGGTTTGAAGAAATATACAACGAAAAAACACTTAGTCAGCATAAGATATCAAATTAAGAACCCTACAGAATCTTCCTTTAACCATAAATTTAAGAAAAAAAATCAAACCGACATGCGGACCTCCCTCGAACTTTTTTTCTTTGAGATGAATAAGGAAAAATAACATTGATATTCACCCTGAACTGCCGTAAGAAGTTGCGTGCCATAGTGACTTCAAAAATTGCCCGCAACTCCATCTCTACATTAACGTTGCCTGAAAGATTTTTTGCATTTTTCGTTTGTGGAAACTCATGAAGCAAACGCCAATATTTCTTGATGGACAGAACAAACATAAATTACGCAAATACGGGTTAAATAGATTAAGCTCTGAAATCATACTTTTATAACGGATTTTGTATTACTTTTCGATGGGCACTTATAACTACTCTTTTAAACACATAATGTCTAAAGTATTTTATTCTCATTGCTTGAAATTTATCACTTAAATACGAGTATACTATATATTTCCATGCGAAAATTCGACAGCAACAGAAAAATTGAATTTCCACTTGTTTCTGTCAATTAACGCCTGAATTTCTTTGCAAATTGCTGCTAACTGAGTTACCTGCTGTTCAACAGTACTCGTACATATCTGCAAATTTTGCCTTTCTCGTTTGTTATGAACAAATATTGGCAAAGTTTGCCAAAAAACGTTACAATGATTTCGTTACATCTCCACCCAACCCATGCTACTAAGGCTTGTATTGTCAGTCACTTGTTTGCATGTGGCTTTGGTCCACCATCAATCCGTCGATACACACCGGATACCACGGGAAGCCATTATTCTAGTATGGAGTAAAAGTGTAGGCAGGAAGGAAGTAGGGAAAGTGTTCATTTACACTAGATAGTAGAGCATTGGTAGTTGGGAATTAACTCAATTAAAAAGGCGATTTTTAGTCGGGACGAAATGGAAAATTTAAAACTGATTCAGACTTTTCAATATCTCGCGCGATGGGTTCGAAAGGATTTAAATGGAAATGTTTGGAAAGCAATTTATTTTACATTTTACTGATAGTAAATCGATAATAAAGAACAATTAAGTTATATAGGGTTTTCAATTCGGGATATAACAATTTCGTATCTTTATATGAACGCCACCTTAAACTTGTTTAATCAACTATTAATGGCAAAACGTTAGTTAAAGCCAACATTTTTATCATGGTAAAGTTCACAAACCAACAAACCTTCAAAATTATTAAAAATTACTACCGAAATTCTGAGTTGATGATCGCAACTTTAAGAGCGCCAACCCCAATTTTCGGCCGAAATAATCGTTCCATCCGACAGGTTGTGTCTGCTATAGTGTATTGGACGTTCCGGTGCTAAAAAGACGTCGCACCGCTCGAAGCGAAGGAAATATCGCAGACGTAAGTGCATCGATTCATAATGAGCCAAATCAGTCAATTCCACGTCGTTCTCAAAAATTGGTTATCGCTCAAACGACACTGTGGCGTATTTCGCCTGCATGGTTACAAGATAAAATTGACTCAAGAACTAAATCCACTTGATCATTCAAAACTCCGAAACTTCTCCAATCGCGTTCTAGCAAAGCTTGAAGAAAATGAAGAATTTCATCGGAATATCATCTTCAGCGATGAGATTCATTTCTGGCTCAATGGGTTTGTTAATAAGCAAAATATGGATTATTGATCATCAACAAACCCACATGTGCTTCTTGAAACACCGTTGCATCCGCTAAAAGATACTGTTTGTTGCTGTTTTCATGCCAGAAGTGTTATTGGGCCGTATATTTTCGTGGATGAAAACGACCATTATGTGTGACCATTATTTGTGGCCAAAAATAGATCAACTTGACATCAACGATATATGGTTTCAACAAGATGGACGCCTCACAATCGATTTATTGAAATTTATTTATTTACTGCTTTGTCTTTAATGGAAAACCTTATATTTAGTGCTGCTCATACGCCGCAAATAGAGTATTCTATCAATAATCAGCCGCAATGTCTCCAAATTTGAGTGTATGTTTTAAAATTTGCCTACATTTTAAAAGTCAATCTTAAACGTTAGTGCTTTTTATTTCAAAGCACTTTGAAGGTGGAGATTTTCTAATAAGGACCACTTTAAATAGATTTAAAATCCTATAAAGTGCCCTCAATTTAATATGCTACGGGAGCAGTAATGGACCAAGTGGCACAGTTTCTTATGCCAGTACACTATGCGCAGCGCAATAAATTATGCTATACTGTGCAGGTAGCACACTGCGCTGTATAGCACATTGGCATGAGACAGCATTTAGCGCTGCCGCCACAGTGTAAATGAAACACAGCCAAAAATATGCAGTAGCATACAGTGTCGATGTTTCACGGTACTACACCGTACTGGTGGTGCAGAGTGTGGATGATTCACCGTACCATACAATTTTTTTTTTGTGGTAGGGAGGTGAATGCTATTAGTGCGCAGAGTGTGGATGTCCCATGCGCGACTGAACTACCCACTGTACAACTCCCCTATCAACCTGAGAACCCAGCCTGGAACCGTTTGACACATTACTTCGGGCCAGGCCTCGTTTTGTTACGCCGTGGGGCGCCTTCAAGCTGGGGAGTCCCTTTCCTAGCGGGAGGGGAGAGGGGAAGAGGAAGTGCCAGAAGAGCGATCCCCCAGCCCCAGCGCCCCAGACTGCTGTGAGTCCCTTTTATATTTTAGGACTGCCCGAGCATAATATGCCACCTGATTCCATTTGTCAACCGATTCGAGCATCACCACAGCTATATTATCCAGGGTGAGCTCTCCCGTCTCCCTGTAGAGTTCCCTTCGCAGCCTGACCCATTTGGTATACGTAAAAAATGTGTGACAGGCATTGTCCTCCTCTTCTGGGCAAAACCGACAATCGGGAGACCGTGACTCACCGATCTTGTGCAGGTAAGACTGAAAACACCCGTGCCCGCTCAAAAGCTGGGTCAGATAGAAGTCAGTCTCACCATGCCTTTGATTGAGCCACGGTCTTACATCCGGGATGAGGCGCGCAGTCCACCTTCCCTTCGTGCAATTCACCCAAGACTGCTGCCAATCTTTGGGCGAGCGCTTTCTCTCCTCGCGGACAACCATCTCCCTCGCGTCCTCATTTTGGCGCAGAAAAATAGCGCGGCACTCTCTAGCAAGGAGGGTGACAGATACCACGCCTACATAACTCTCATCGCCAAGTCAGAGACTGTTGGATACGAAGATGCAATTCTCGGTGCTCCTCTTCTCTGTACCTGTGCCAACCGTTTTCGGTATACCTCCTTGCTGAGAGCGTTGCCCTATACCTCTGCTCCGTACAGTAGCACTGACCCTACAGCACTCATCAAGAGGCGTCTTCTTGATGGACTGGGCCCCCCTACGTTGGCCATAAGTCGACTCAGAGCCGATATTCCCGACGAAGCCTTCTCAGCCGTTGCCCTGATTTGCTCAGAGAAACTCATCTTCGAGTCGGTCAGTAGCCCCAGGAACTTCTCGGTTTTCTCCAGAGCTAAACTGAGCCCGCGAGCAGTCGTCCAGTCCCTCACTCGGCGCATTAGCATACCTAGCCTAAATTGCGCTTGTTCAACGGTGCATACAGCGACCAGAGCCGCAACATCATCCGCATAGCCGACCAAGCGCGACTCATCTGGCATCTCAAGTCTCAGTAGCCCGTCGTAAGACACGTTCCACAGGTCTGGACCAGGGATAAATCTCTGAGCAACACTTGATGCAATTTCCATCCTTCGTTGGCCCTGTGTCGTGTCGGAGAGCAGTCTCGGCCCTTTAGGTAGTTCCTCAAAAGCCGCATTAGATATTCTGGAACTTTAAAAGAGTTTTCCAGCGTTTCCAGAATATTCACTCATCTATCGGAGTTGAAGGCATTCCTGACGTCAAGTGTCACCAACAGGACTATATGCCTCTGCCCTTTGGACCGCGTTCACCACCTCTGCAATCGCATCAATGGTGGAACGTCCTGCTCTAAAGCCGTACTGCCGAGGAGATAGGTCCCCAGCAGCACGAATCGCGTCAGTGAGTCTTCCCTTGATGAGTTTCTCTAGCACTTTCCCAGCCGTGTCTAGTATGCATAACGGGCGGTATGCAGACGGCGATTCGGGATTTCCCTTCCCCTTGCTGGTCAGCACGAGCCTCGCCACCTTCCATCGTACCGGGAAAACCCCGCCTCGTAGGCAAGCGTTGAATGTGCTGAGCAGTGATAGACAAGCCGCAACACCTCAGCCGGAACACAATCTGGAACTGGAACCTTCCTCGCTTTCAATTAGAGGACTGCCTCTTCCAGTTCCGGCTGTGTGAAGAGTGGGGACTCGACTGCTGTTTCACCATGGACAGTGTCAACACGGACGGGATGGGTGGGGAAGAGTCCCGGCACTATCGCGTCCATCTTTTCCGCGTCATGTATTCAAGGCTGCCATAGGGCACCAAGCTTCCGCATGATCAGATTGTAGCCAAGACCCCACGGATCCTTGTTTACATTGTCCACTAGGTCTTGCCAGCAGCGAGCCTTGCTACTGTTGATCAGTTTATGAAGGCATTTCCTGGCCGACTTATCTGCTGCCACCCAGTTGCATGCCTCGTCACGGTTCCGCGCCCGTCGAGCCTCACGTCGAAGCTTGTAACACTCCCTTCGCTTTTCAGCGATTTCAGTAGACCACCAGTACACTGGGGCTTGCCGTGCCGGGGTCTTCGACGGGGCATAGAAGTGCAGCAAGCAGTCGTAATGATGCTCGTAGTAGAGCTTGCCACGTCTTGAGCTGCCAGTTTTTCCGTCCTCTCGGAAGTTACCTGCAGCGGCTCATCTGCTGTGAGCACCTCGACGAACCTCTCGACGTCCATCCTTCCGATGCTCCATCCAGTTGTAGAAGGCCGAAAGCACAGACGTTGGGAGACAGCATCACTTATCTCAAGCAGATTGCACTGAAGATCATTGGCTGAGTAGTCCTCTAATACTTTTCAATTGTGTATCCTCCGTACTAAGGAGACCGAGGCGAATGTCACGTCCGGCATGGTTCCCTTACAGCGAGTACGGCAGAAAGTCGGCCTATTTCCGGAATTTAGTACGACGAGGGCCGTCCTGGTCGCCATTTCCAGGATTCGTTTTCCCCGCGAATCCGTCTGAGGCATGCCTCATTTGATTGCTTTAGCATTGAAGTCGCCCCCAACGAGCACTTTGCCCTCTGCGTTCGAGACAGCGCCCTCCAAAGCATTAAGCTTGGCTTGGAAAGATGATATCGATTCGTTGGGCGTTAGGTACACACGAAAGAAGGTGGTCCCTGAGCACCGAACCCACACGAAACCATCCACGGGGGGTCCACAATTCTCCGCTTGAAAGTCATTGTTCTGAACCCAGATAGCGGCAGTACCAGTTTCATCAGAATACCATAATGCAGGACTTTTATAATGGTGCTGCTCACTCAGCAGCAAGAAGTCGGCTTTCATGTTCCTCGCAAACTGCTCAAGCAGATTTTGGGCGGTTGAGCTGCGATGTGGGTTTAGCTGCAGGATGCGGGTCATTGGAGTTCTGATTTTGCCTTGGCTATGGCTTCCTGGAACACCCGGCATTTTCCTGATCCCAAGACGTGTCCAAAATCAGGTTTCGGATCAGCATCCTTGCAAGGAATAGAGTGTGCCTCCTTCGTACACTCTTTTCTTTTATGTCCCATTTCACCACAATTGCAACATAGGGAACTCCTATCGGGTCCTTTGCATACTTATGTGGTGTGACCATAACCTAGGCATTTGAAACATTGAAGAGGCGTTGCTCTTTGCCGTATCCTACAGACAACCCACCCAATTTGTACTTTGCCCTTGTTCAGGAATTTTTCAGCGTCCTTTTCGGTCAAGTCAACTATGGCCATGCGTTGTCCCCTGTTGTTTTCTGGTGTCAGTCTCGCTTTGATCCTTCCCACGCTAGGGAACTTCCTTCTGATGGCCTCTTCTACCTCGGCCAGATCCGTAACGTAGTCAATGTCTCGTATTTCGATCGTTGCCATCGGCTCGAGCGGGGCTATATTTGCGCTTTTGCCGAGGATTTTCTTTACTGCGTCACAGAATGCTTCCTTATTGCCGGCCTCTGCTCCGAATTCGACCAGTATGTGGCCCGACCGCGTTGGTGGTACTACTTTAATGGTAGTATTGGTGTCTTCGGGCCTTACGTTCCCCCTGATGCCCTGCATAGGATCGGCCATCTTGGGGCTTTACGAGCAGTGCCTGCTGCCGAGGTCTTCGTCGGGGCTTCTGCCTCTCCTGCTTTGCATCAGGTCCTTTTTCTACTTGGGCGTCCGTGCGAACTTTACTTTCTGGCTTTTTTTGAAGGAGTTTCTTTGCGGCTTTCTTCGCTCCTTTTGTAAGCACTGTCTGGAACCCGTGACCTTGTGCTCCATGCCCATCAAGTGCCCCTTCCTTCCTTCTTGTATCCCGATCTCCTTTGATTGGGCTAGACGCCATTATTTTATTGACGTTTAATGGTGGAGCTATCTGCATTTCACCTTTAGATTTCGCCCCAAGAGCCTCTTTAGCCTTCTGTTCGTCTTCGGCCCTTAACCAGCTCCTCCGATAGTGCCCTCTATGATCTAGGAGCTCCTCTAGTTCAAGGAGCCCTTCCTTTGCTGCTTCGCTGATTTTTGGGGAGTTGCATGCAGATTGTATTCTTTTCAGAACATCTCCCGCTTTTCGGAGTAGCCGCAATTGTACCTTGCAACCATCCTTGGGAAAGGTTATCACGTTCCGTTTCCGAGTGCAGTACTTCCGCCACATTTTCGACGTTGGCGGTGCAACCACGCGGTGTCTGGTCACTCGTTGCTTTTCGTGCAGTAATCTCCTCGTTGGCTTCTGGATTTTTCATTGCAATGTCGGGATTTGCGACCCTTGCATCGGTCGCCTCGGTAACGATCGCAGCAGTGATAATCGAATTTTTGGTGCTCTTAATGTTATCTTCCGAGGCTCGAACACCTGAAGCGTCCTGCAGAGTTTCCTGCTTTTCCATAATAGGATGCTCTGGCGTTCGCATCATTTTTTTGCTGCGCCCGAACGCCGCAGGAATCTCAGTCTGAACCAGACTGTCTGCTTTTCTCCGTTTTTCGTCTGCACTCACTGTCATTGTGTTATTCTTCGTTTTTGTCGTGGTTAGTACCGCTTTCGATGTACTGTTACCATAATGGCTGCAACTGCTGGTTGCGTCATTGTTGTGATCATCTTTTGTTTCTTTTTTTGGATGTTTTTGGTCTTTTGATTTTGTTTGCTCCGGTTTTGTTGGGTCCCTCCTCGGAGCCGCTATCTCCGTTCGTGTGTATAGTCGCCTTTGTGTATCTTTGCAGAGCAGGAAGGCCATGCGAGGGTTGGCACAAGCCCTTTTGGGGACAAGTGCTCAAAGCCAGACCAGCGCTAATCAGGAGTCCGTCTCAACCGTACCATACAATGGGGATAGTTTACAGTACAACGCAGAACAAAGTAACAAAACCACTCTGTATGCTATATAGTACACCATATGATGCGTGGACTGGCGGTTCATGACTTGCATGTTTCATACTATAGTACTTTAACTGTGTGGTATGCATACACCACAAACTTAGTGTGCCGCCCCAGCAAATCATCATTCACTACTAGTACTACCGTAAAACTACTACTACCGTAAAACAATATTTGGTTGTTATGAATTACTATCGGTGCAGCCATTCTCTTATTCATTCGGTCGGAATTCATATATATCAAATTCCAAATTTTATCGTGCGAACATTTTTTTAAATATATTTATTAATTTTTCTTTTCCGCTTATCTTTTATTATTAATAACTTAACGCTAACTCACATTGCTCACTACAACTTGCTAGCAGTGAGCCTTGCTGTATCATATGTTGCTACTCGGTTGCATGCCTTGTCACGATTCCGTACCCATTGAGCCTCATACTGGAGCTTGTGACACTTCCTTTGCTTTCCAGTGATGCTCATAGTTGAATTCACCACGTCTTGAGCTGCCAGTTCTTCTTTCACCTGCGAATCACTCTGCAGTGGAGCACCTGTTGTAAGTACCTCGATGAACCTCTCGACGTCCCTCCTTCTGATGCTCCACTCAATTTTAGAAGGTCGAGGGCACGGGCAATAGGAAACAACTTCATGAATCTCAAGCAAAATGCACTGATGATCATTGGCTGAGTAGTTCTTTAGTAATCTCCAACTGTGTATCCTCCATACTGAGGACTTTTGCAGCCAATATGGAGGAAAGTCGGCATATGTCTGGTGTTCAGTATGACGAGCGCCGTCTTGGACGCCATTTCTAGGATTCATTTCCCCCACGAATCTGTTTAAGGCAAGCCCCATTAAATGGCCTTAGCGTTGAAGTCCCCCCCAATGAGCTCAATACCATCTACATTCAAGACAGTGCCCTCCAAAGCTTTAAGCTTGGCTTGGAAAGATGATATAAGTTCATTCCGCGTTAGGTGCACACTAAAGAAGGGGGTCCCTGAGCACCGAGCCCACACAAAATCAGTCCCCCATCCACAATTCTCCGCCTGGAAACCGCTGTTTTGAACCCAGATAGCGGCAGAACCAGTTTCATCAGGATACCATGATGCAGAACTCAGCTACAAAAAGTCGGCTTTCATGTTCCTCACAAACTGCTCAAGCAGGTTTTGGGCAGTTTGCCTACGTTGCTGGATTAGTTGCAGGATATGGGTCATCAAAGTCCTGATTTTGCCCTGGCTCGGGCTTCCTGGAAAACCTGATATTTTCCTGACCCCAAGACATACCTAAAATCCGGTATTAGATCAGCATCCTTGCATGGATACAGTGTGCCTTTTTTGTACACTCTTTTCTTATATGTCCTGTTTCACCGCATTTGTAACATTGGGGACTCCTATCGAGTCCCTTACATACTTGTGCGGTGTGACCATGGTCAAGGCATTTGAAGCATTGAAGAGGCGCTGCTCTTCACCGCAAACTGCAAACAACCCACTCTATTCTTACTTTGGCCTTATTCAGCAATTGTTCGGCGTCCTTTCCGGTCAAGTCAATAAGGGCCATGCTTAGTCCCCTATGATTTTCTGGCGTCAGCCTCGCTTTGCTCTTGCCCACGCTAGTGAACCCCCTTTTGATGGCCTCTTCTATCTTAGCCAGGTCCGTGACGCAGTCAATGTTTCAATCTTTGCCATCTACTCCAGTGAGGCTATAGCTGCTCTACTGGCGAAAAATTTCTTTGTTTTGTTTTTTTATTGTCGGCCCCTAATTCAAAATTTGACATGCATATGGCCCAACCACGTTGGCCGTATTGCTTTCATGGCGGCGTTGGTGTTTTTGGGTCTTACATTTCTCCCGATATCCCGTAGCACTTCTGCGTAGGATCGGCCATCTTAGGATTTTTTCTCTCCTGTTTTGCGTCAGATTTTTTTCTTTTTGAGCTCCCATGCGAACTTTATTTTCTGAGACTTCTTGGAGGAGTTTCTTTGCAGCTATCTTTGCTCCTTTGTTAGCACTGTCTGGGACCCTTGATCTAGCATTTCACCCCCATCAAGTGTTTCTCCCTTCCTTCTTTTATCCCTATCTCCTTCAATTGGCATAGAAGCTACTCTTTTATTGATGTTTGACAGTGAAGCTATCTGCGCGTGCTCCTCAGGCTTGGCCCTTACGTTTCTTTAGCCTTCTACTCTTCTTCGGCCTTCTAGTCTGCTTTGGCCTTTAATGAGCTCCTGAGGTAATACTTTATGCGGTCTAGGAGCTTCTCTGGTTCAAGGAGCCCATTCTTTACTACTTTGCTGATGTTAGCGGGTCATATGCAGATTTTATTCTTTTCAGAACATCTCCCGCTTTTCGGATTAGCCTTTCTTCTTCAAGTTGCTGGGCGACAATTGTACCTTGTAACCTCTTTTATCGAAAGAAGTTATCGGCTCCATTTCTGAGTACAGTACTTCCGCCACATTTACGACAATGGTAGTGAAATCACACAATGGCGCTTTGTTTTTCGTAGTCACTTCACTTTTTTCCTGCCGTGATCATGTAGTGATATGGGTGTATAAAAGATATCCGCGTAGGACTGCAGCGATGTTCTGCTGACTCGGAGAAAGAGGATGGCGGGGTCCGCCGAGATTGGCCTTGTCTGAGGACGCGTGGATGCGTTGCAGTGTCATGGGGCGACTGGAGTTGAAAAGGAGGTAACCTGCTAAGGGTCAAAATTTGCTGACTCTAGGGACAAACTGGGCCTAATGTAAGCGTGGCAAATATTTTTCATTTAAGTGTAAAGCTAATACAAACATAATTTGAATGAATTTTTCCTTGAAATGAAAAATATAAACGTAGCAAATTGAAAACTAATTGAAGTGGGAGCGAAATTCCAAATCACAGTTTAGCACTGTATATATAGTAACTTTCTTAATCATATATGATGTCGGGAAATGCTGCTTTGGGTCAATTACTTTAACACGCGGTCCAGTTATAACAATTTTGTGAATAAAACCCATACCAAACCCATAAAACGCCTTCCATTTCCTTTTTGTCACACATCTCTTGCAAACAACACCGTATCCAACATTGATTCGAAAAAAAAATACATAACATCCAATCCGTTCGCACACTATAGCATCAACTTTCTCAACCCCCGCTGGTGACAGTAGTTTGGTCGGGTTTTCCCTATATTCCACTGAGCCACTCGGCTGTACACTCACGCTCGGTGACACACCGGGAACTTTTTCACACGTTTCCACCAGTTTCATCCCGATTTCCACTTTTTTCTCTCGCTTACTATTCTACACAATTTGCATCGTTACCATCTTACAATATTCGTATTTACGGCACTTTTCGTGCGACTTTGCCTGACAAATTCATTTTTTCTTCATTCGGAATTTCGTAGTCGGCGATAGCAAGCATACGTATCAAACACACATCCAATCGACTACGTGTACACACCATTCAACGTTATATCGATGTACTACCTTTTGCGACAAAGCACCGTCGGAGCCGCGCTCCTTCAATTGATATGTTTGTGCTACCAGTGCTTACTTTCATTTAATCGCCATATGATAACGTTCAATAAGGTTGGCATTTCATGGCAACATCAATTTACCGTTTACGTGTTTGTATGAGTAAGCAAGTCGCACATTCAGCGTATTGTTCAATAATTGCTACAGGCAACCTTCATACAGAACCATCGCATGCATGCATTAGTGTGCATCAAATGCCGAAAACGGGGCTCCTACTCCATCCACTGGAACTTGCCAGGTGAAAGCACCCCGCCAAAAATCATCCAGTGCGCACTTAATCCACAAATTTGCTTATAAACTTCACGTTAAAGTTTGTCAGAGAGCTTTTAGAATCAATTTTCACCGTGGAAATTATGTTTTTGGCAACTTAGCGGCCACAAAACACGAAAAATTGTGCGACACACGACGAGTCAAAATTACGCTCTGCGTTGCTCAATCGCGTACTCCTCGAATCGATGTATTCCAATCCTTACATCACGTCTAGAACCCTGCGGCGTCCGCGCTAATGCGCAATCTCGAGCAGACTCCCTGATCCGTTTCTTGACAACCGGCAAGGCAGCGAAATCCTTGCTAAGCCAATCGACAAAATCACAACACAAAGGACCGAGTTCGCTAGATGCAAAGCTACCTATCTCTTGGACGTCGCAACGTGTCCGCCGTGACAATTTATAACAGACTCGACGATCCGCTCCAACCTCCGCATGATTTCCTCAGCCGCACCTGTAAATCCAAAACCGCTGCCAGCGTAGCTGAGTTAGGTTGCATTCGCCAATGCAATACATGGATGTAATGCCTTAAATCATTGTTCTCATGTCCGAAATTTCAATTTGCAGATTTATATAATTAAGTTAATAATATTAATAATAGATTGAAAACTTAAATCATAATAAAAGGATGAATATTATAACGAATATCAATGCAAAGAAAAAATTTACGTTTAATGGAATAAAAAAAAAACAATATAAATTTATGTTCATAATAAAAAAAATTAAAATTTTATGATGTATCAAAAAGTTTAATTTGAGTAACTAAATTTTTCAAATCTGCAGTTGATATTTTGGAACAGTGTAATGCGGTTTTTGGGCAGTTGGCTTGTGTGACTGATCGATTACTACAAGGTACTTACCCAATGTCCTCGCCGGGTGCCCACTGATGAATGTGGGTGATACAATATTGCTGCAATACTTAAGTTCATTATAACTACTATACAATACAATTCCTGTCAACAATTCTTTAAAATTTCCAATAAATATTACTCGACAGGTATGAGTCTGGCTCCATTAATCTTTTATTCCAAAAGATTTATCATGTGATTAGCACTGAAAACCATCAGTTACTGTCAATAGCTTCCATACTACCAAAAGTTGGCAAAATCTTAAAACAATTCAAAGATACAACTAGTTGGACTGCGATTTGTACCTACTTCGCCGAGAGAAAGGACATTAATGTTCAAGCAAAGTTTCTTGCATCAAAAGTTAATTCATCATCTGAAGCCGCACGCAGCTGCCCACAATAGTCACGAATTAAACGCTGATCGATCCATTAGCCCACCAAGACATAATTCCACAAATTTAATGCAAGGAAATTGAATTGAATGCAAAAAGATAGAGAAACTAAAGTACCATGAAGAGTTATGTCACAAAAAAAATGTCTGAAAACTTAAATCACTGCTGGTTGGTTTGCGTGTTCGTCCATTCATGCAAAACTTCATGTGACGAGTCTCAAACAAAATATGTAGAAACGCGTCAGCATCAAATAAGAGAAAGTTTGTCGCTGATTGCTCAGGAAATATATTTTCATGTAGGGCGATTTCAATTTATTTTCATGTAGGGCGATTCCGTTTTTCACACACATACAAGTACAACCCGTTTAGTTTCTACCGTTTCGATACAAATCCGCTTTTAATTTTGATACGGTTCCAATTTCAGTTACGATAAGAACCACAAAACAAATTACCTATACTTGTGTTTAATAAAGGGTGGTTTAACCATAATGCACGATGTTAATTGTGAGTCACACCTTAGCGTCAAGTTTTTCACCCGACTTAATTTGAGATTTCTTTGCTTCAGTGTTTGACAAATTCAATCAAGGAGAGGTACACAATTGAGCAGCACATTAAGGTTGTTGAAGCCTTTTACGAAAATGGGCGTTCAAATCAAAATGCATTTTGTGCACTTTGTCATCTTTTTGGTCAGCATAATTGACAAAATGTGTTCACAATCGGGAGAGCTGTGCGCAAATTTCAGCAAACTGGGTCTGTAGGAAATGTGAAAATACCTGTGCATGCTCGCCCAGTTCGTTCTGCAGAAAACATAGCTTTGGTTCGCAATAGTGCGGAAGAAGTGCCGTCAACCTCGACTCGTCGTCGTGCCTAACAATTGAACATCTCACGAACATCACTGATGCGAATTATGAATAAGGATTTGAATTTAAACACTTACATGGTTCAATTGACTTAAGAGCTGAAGCCTACTGACCATTTCAAGCGTCGGCAATACGCCGAATGGTTGGTTGAACAGACAGAAGGGAATGGTGACTTTACAAAGAAAATCATCTTCAGCGACGAGGCACACTTTTACTTCAGTGGATGCGTTAACAAGCAAAATTACCACGTTTGGGCAAATGAGAATCCACGAGTGATTGTTGAAATGCCGATGCATCCACAAAGAGTGGTTGTTTGATGCCGTTCATGGGCTAGTGGCGTCAACGGTTCGTACTTTTTCGAATGAGGACGGCCAAGCAGTTACCTTGAATGGTGTTCGCCATTGTGAGATGATAACAGACTTCTTGTGGCCAGAAATTGAGGTTATGGACCTGGATGATATGTGATTCTAACAGAATAGTGCCACCTGTCACACAGCGAACCAAACAATGGCCTTTTGCGGAAGAAATTCAATACCCGTGTTATCTCGCGTTGTGGCGATGTTAATTGACCGCCACGATCATGTGATTTGACGCCGTTGGAAAGAAGTCCAACGGCGTCCTGGGATATTTAAATGAAAAAGTGTACGTCAATAAGCCAAGAAAAATTCAAGAGCTAAAGGATGAGATAATTCTGCACATTAACGACATTGAACCTTAATTATGTATCATAGTCATTTGGGCTTGTTTTACACATGATTGTCATAAATCCTTCTATTGTAATAAAAAAAATTAACATAATTCTCTGAAATTACATTTAAATCGTGCGTTTTGTTGGACCACTCTTTATACACCAATCGCACACAGCAATTTATTTCCAGTGATTAGGGAGAAATTGAAGATTTTTAATTTATTTGCAGTTCTATGAAAATGTTTTATTTGCAATATATTTGCGAAAAGGTAAGTCACTGGAGTACATTCTTGACATTTTCATATCACAATGGATTAGTATTTTTGCCTCATTACGAGTATTCGCTGGGCCGAGGATCACTGACAGAATTTCTCTGCATCATTCAGATTGGTCGCATGGTTAGCACTCATTGACATTCTGGACATTCTCGGACCGTTATGTTTGGGTGGGCTGCGTATTGACGATTTGCGGCAAAGGATTTCACCTCTTGAAAGAAGTTTAATCTTCCGTTGTTTTTACGACCCACCACCACTTCTGATACAATACCACCGACTGATTCATACATGGCGTCTTTAAGTGAGATGTCCACTCGTTGACTATCCAAGGCGCACGGCAAAAGCAATAACACAGAACGCCTCGATCCCTATAGCGGCTTCGAAAAGTAGTAGGAAAGTCGGATACTTCTAGGGCGTATGCGATCCGATATCCACGATTCGCTAAAAGCTTGCAACCAGCACCGAAATCAAAGAATTACACCTCGAGACTTAGATACGAGTACGAGCAAAACGATACTCCCGCCACGGCCGCTGCTGAAGCTTTTATGGTTGCTTCTACTGCTGCTGTCGCTGTTCTCACGACGTGTTTGTGGTAACGATCAATAACAGACTCCCTTCTGGTTGTCAATCGTCCACTTACTAGATGTCGCCATGGGACTCGACGAGCCTCCCATCATTTCGCAGCACACTTGCCTTCGCCAATGCAATACGTGCATGTGCAGCGGGAAAAGGTGGTGCCATGTCCGCATTTTAATTGCAGATTTGAATTATTAAATTAATGAAAAATAATAATATAGAAAAATTGAAATAATAATACAAAAAGATAAATATCATAAAGAATATAATTATAAAGAAAATTTCAAATTTAATAAAGGAAAAAAATGACATAAAATTAAAAAAAAATATTTTATGATTTATAACTATAATTTGAAACAATTAAATTTTTCAAATCTGCAAATAAAATTTGTTACAAGTGTTATGAAGGTTTTCGAGCAGTGTGCTTAGGCGACTGCTCGATTACTGCAATAATTTTGTGGACTTCAGAATGGTTCGTTATTATTTCGGGGTCTAAGACCCTTGCTTCGGTTGATTCAGTACCGATCACAGTGGTAACCATCGAATTATCGATGTTTTTTTTATATTTTCTACCACCACTTGAACATCTGGCGTATCCTGCAGAGTTTTCCGCTCTTCCTTTTTGAAACGTTCTGGCATTTGCATCGTACTGCGCCCGAACACCGCAGAAATCTCATTCTGGAAAAGATTGCTTGTTAATCTCCGTTTTTCGTCCGTCTTCGTCATTTTTACCATCGTATTTTATCATCATATTGCTCCCCGATATTGTTGTTATTATTTTTACTAATTTTTGGATTTTTTTAATCTGTTTTTAGGATTTTTCATTAAAATTGCATCAGTTTGATTGGGTCCCCACTCGGAGCCACTATCTCCGTTCGTGTGTGTAGTCGCATTTTTGGTCCCGTGATTATCTTTGCAGAGCAGAGAGATGATGCGAGGATTGACATATGCCCTAGCAGGGACAAGTTCTCGGATCCAGACCAGCGCTAATCGGGAGTTCATCTCAACCAGACATACGAGTACACCACCAACCCAATGGTGTGAACGCGGACGAAGACGGTATGATGGTTGAATTGGAGCCGTTCACGCACGAATACTAGCTCGGCATTATCGTACAAAGCAATTATATCCAAACCATCATATCCGCTAGCCCAAAGCACCAACTCAAAGATGGGTTGATTTCTACTTCTGACGCACTTGTTGTTTTTGTTGCACTTAACATATAAACTTCTACACTCATGCTTTTTTCTGGTTTTTTGGATGAAATATGTCCAATCGTGAGGGTAGAGGGTACGTGAAAATTTCGTGAGCTTCTCCTGCCCCCCGCTCAAGACTGGTAAAGTAATGTTAAGACCTGTTTTGAAAAAGGTCTCATTGATACGTTTACATGTGACCTAACACTCGATCACCATATATGACAAAAAAATGTTGAGGGTCGCTCCTCTAAATGTGGGGACCCGACAAAACTGTTTGGATTTTTTCATCCCGGAACTTTTTAGAAATGATAACGTCTGACCTTTCCACAAAGTTTGGAGAAAAACTGCTGTGACATACAGACGGATACAGGTAGCGATTTCAATAAGGCTTTGTATTTTAGTATATACAAACCCTAAAAACGGGGAGTTATTCAAATCTTTTTGGTCGTTCTATAGTTTATCCAAATTTTAAAATTGTCATTTTCAAATGCTTTTAAACAATTTAATTTCAACCCTCTCTTTGCGCTATCCAAAATCTTAATTTCATCATTAAATTCATGTTTAGCTTGAATGAGGTGGAGTACGTAGTTAGCTTACACCATATTATGTTTGTAATTTAGTTTATGTTGTTTTAAACCTCAATTAAAGGACCTTCCGGTTAGTACAATGTACAATTAATCGCATGTATCATACTCTAATCTATAAACTCCAGTTTGTTAGCTCATCAGATACGCAATTTTGCAAGATACCTGATGATATGTATGTATGTAAATTACATAAAAAGTAGATCATTTGGCGCATTTAGATCATTTCATAGGCATCGTTCTATCATCGTTCTTTGAAGTGTTTACCAAAATTGTTGAGGGACACGTTATGTCTTTCTATTAAGGTAATTATACATTATTTCGAAATGGTGAACCTTTGACTAAACGAACTTGAATCAACGTGGAAACTTTCATACAATGTTTAGTCAAATTATACACATAGCTCATTTATATCTGTGTATGAAAGACCATGCAAAAAAACTATGGACTATAAGATGTGTCAAACTGGCTAAGAATAAAACAACGCCGAGTCAGCAAAGAGCTCATGGAGCAATTGGCGCTGGCCAAATAAAAAAAAAAGAACAAAAACAGAAAAAGGAAAGTGGAGTCTTCATCTTCCTCATCAGAGACCTCTCCTCACTCTCCTCCTTCTTCAGAAGAAGAAAAAGCTATGGAAAAGGAACCCATACAAAAAGAAGATGAAAATGTGTCCACGCAGGAAGACTCTGCTGAGGAGGATGAAGAATTTCCTGCTCTGCCACCGCCAGGTCCCTCAATTGCTCCACCAGAGCAGGCCGTCCCACCGAAAAAGAAAACCACTCCCACAGCGCCCACCATATCCAAGTCCCCAGACGACGACAAGAATGGAACAACGGTATCCGTCATCCTTCGGAGCCTGAAAAGTCGACCCAGGTCCTAAAGGACATGAAAGACCTTGAAATTAAACACAAATCCGCCAAAAGGGTTTACTTGGAGATGCAGATAATTCCAGAGTCACCACAAGATCACAGAAAACTAACAAGATACTCGACAGAAATGACAATACAATACCACACGTATATCCTTCCTGAAGAAAGAAATCTGAATGTGGTCATCAGGGGTCTGTATGGACTATCAATTGACGACATGAAGCAAGATATGGAGAGCTAAGGATTTCACCTCATCGAAATCCACCATATCAAGTTAAGAGATGGGCCATCCAGGTTGGTGAAGGTCCTCCTTCCCAAATCTGAGACTGACATATACAATATAAGGGCAATATGTCACCTCATATGCACTGTCGGAGCGCAACGCCCCCGTACAGGACAAGTTATGTGCCACAACTGTCAGCAGTTTGGACACTCCTCCAGAAACTGTCACGCACAGGCCCGTTGTATTAAATGCGATGGGCTCCACCATTTTTCCAAATGCGTTAAAAAAGCAGGGGAAAAGCCAAAATGTGTGAACTGTGGTGGAGAACATTCAGCGAACTATGGTGTATGTCCTCGAAACCCAGTGAATGTCAGGAAATCGTTCGCACAAGTTGTAGCTGCAAACAGCAACAAAACCACCACAACATCTACACAACAACAAATTAAAACACACAAAAACAAAAACAAGCAAACACTCTCCTAAAACCAAATAACAACATGGACACACGCTTTGCCACCATGCAAATACAGTTTCAAACCATGATCCAAGACATGATGGCGAAAATAATTCAGGGAATGTTTGCACCACAAAACAGTTTCAACAATACACTGACAAAGAAACAATAATGAGCTTTATGGATTAATTAACCATTCTCACATGGAATGAAAATTCCCTGCTTCATGGGACTGGTGAGTTGACTCAACTTATATATGATTATAAGTTTCACATCATTCTCATCCAGGAAACTTTTCTGAAGCCTGGAAATTGCCTACGCTTCCCTAACTATTTTCTGTACAGAAATGATAGAACAACAGGCAGAGGAGGCGGAACGGCCATTCTTGTGAGAATGAATGTGAACCATAATCTCTTATTGACACCTATCTAACAAACGCTAGAAGCTACTGCAATTCAAGTGCGGATGGATTCTTTTGAATTCGTGGTAGTCTCGGTATACAGCCGCCCTCAGGCAGCTAAGCACATTGAAGATATCAAAAAACTTCTGGACTTTCAGGGTCCCATACTCCTTGCTGGAGACTTCAATGCCTATGGAGCTGTGAGAAGCAATCAGGCTGGGACTGAGTTAAGTCGATTCATCATAGATAATCCACTAAGCCTGCATATCCCCAACGAACCAACACATTACGGCTACCGAAATAGTTATCCTCTCGATATTGGTATATCTCGTACCTTTGAGCACAATGTACGCATCGAAGTCCTCAACGACCTTTCATCCTATCACAAACCGGTGCTCTTCTTAATAAGAGGAATATACATACACAAACCCTTACAAGTAAAGGAGAAAACTGATTGGCAAGCTTTCCAAGTTGCACTGGCCAAAGAAACCATTATTCAAACACCTGAAACAGCCAGCGACACTGAGAAAATGATGGAAGAAATCACAGACAAAATAGTACAAGCCAAAGAGGACAACACAGTCACAACTCTGACAAGGGTGACAAACCCCTACGAACTCCCTAACGACATCAAACACTTAATGAGGAGGAGGATTTGAGTTCGGAGAAGGGCTAGGAACACAGGTGATCCTAGATTACGCCAGGCGCAAATCAAATTACGAACAAAATTCGTGATCGGATATCGAAATTCCGCAATGAACAAGGGGAGAGCTTCTTGCAAAGTCTGGAGCCTGGGAGTGACGCTTTCTGGAGGGTTTCCAAATACTTTCGTATTAAAAACAAGCTTGTAATACCACCAATCCACGGCCCTTACGGTATCAAATTCGACAGTTCAGGTAAGGCGGAGGCCTTCGCAGATACTCTAGACCAACAGTTCTGTGAAAATTCATCGAATGAGGAGGACCCTGACGAACATGAAGATCACGTCAATCGGTAGACCAACAGGCACATGAGGTCAGACATTACAGACTCCGACCTAATACAAAGCACCTGACTTCAAGAGGCTAAAAACATCATACAAGTACTGAACAGACGGAAAGCACCGGGATTTGATTTAATATCAAACACCATGGTAAAATGGCTCCCGGATAACATTCTCGATGCAATAGCAGCGATTATAAACGCAATTTTCCGCTTACGAAAATACCTCAAAATATGGAAATCGGCAATTGTTATTGTTCTTGCAAAACCTGGTAAAAACCTCATGGTTCCACAAAACTGGCGACCTATAAGCCTATTATCCTCTCTGTCGAATAAAGTAGAGCGGGTGCTACTAAATTGACTAACTGAGGTTGTTACCGAAAAAGAAATACTTCCAGAAGAACAATTTGGCTTCAAGCCATTACACTCCACAGAACTCCAGCTTACTAGGGTGATCCAACACATTAGAATAGGGCTAAACTGTAGGAAATCAATGGGTTTGGTTATGTTTGACATAGCCAAAGCCTTCGATAAAATCTGGCATGCAGGACTTATTTACAAAATGCATGAATCCCAAATGCCACTGCAGCTCATCCAAATCATGTCTTTCTGAAAGGCAGATCATGTCGTGTCAAAATTGACAACCACCTCTCAACCATGCGCAAATTCAAGCTGAAGTCCCACAAGGATCACTCATCTCCTCCATACAATGCAACATCTTTACTGCAGACCTTCCTCGGCTGCCTTTGAATGTCTACAAGTCCGTATATGCCGACGATACCTGTGTTTTCTACTCATCTAGACAAGGAAGAGTCATCACGACCAAACAGCAACTCTCCATAGACATATTTTTGAAGTATTTTTGCAAGTGGAAGATCAAGTTAAACACAGACAAGCCTCAGGCATTATTTATAACTAGAAAACGACAACAACAATCGAATACTCTGACTGTTGAAAACGAAAATATTGCCTGGTCAAGAACAGCCAAATACCTAGGACTGACATTCGACAACAAACTCTCCTGGACCTACCACATACGCAACAAACGAGGACATTGCTACAATGTGCTATCCCAACTCTTTCCACTCCTTAAGGCCAAGGAACTCAATATCAAGAACCGTCAGCTAATCCACAAACAAATAATACAACCGACACTACTATACGGTAGTACAGCCTTCTACCCGACGATAGGGACCTACAAAAAAGCACCACAATCCATCCAAAACAAAGGCATTCGACAAATCTTCGGAATCCCATGGTATGTTAGAAATACGGACATATACAAGGACCTCAGAATCGAACCTGTCGACATATACGTACGTGACAAAGCACTTTTTTTTTGTGGTAGGGAGGTGAAGGCATTTACGCCCGCCAAGTCTGGCAGTGTGGGACTCCCATGGAGGATACCCTTGGACTACCCACTAAACACTTCCCCTGTCAATCTGAGAACCTAGCCTGGAACCGTTTGACACATTACTTCGGGCTAAGCCTCGTTTCTCTATGCGTTTAGGCGTCACCGGGCTACAGGGATCCCTTTTCCAGCGGAAGGAGGGGAAGGGAGAGGGATTTCAAAAAAAGAGACCCCTCCGCCATGGACGCCTCCAGGCGCTCATATATTTTCCTTTTTATCTTAAGGACTGGCCAAGCGTAATGTGCCACATAGTTCCATTTGTCAACGGATGTGAGCATCTCTCCAGTGAGTTCATCCGGAGAGAAATCTCCCATTTCTTCAATGAGGTCACGGCGCTGCCTTTCCCACCTCTGGCATACAAAAAATGTGTGGTAGGCATCACCAACCTCTCCAGCACAGAATATGCAGTCAGGAGACCGTGACTTACCAATCTTGTGCAGGTAAGACCGAAAGTATCCATGTCCACTCAGTAGGTGAGTTAGAAAGAAGTCAGTCTCACCATGCCTTCGATTGAGCCACGGCATCAGGTCACCAATAAGGCGTGCGGTCCACCTACCTTTTGTGTTGCCAATCACTGAGTGAGCGTTCTCGTTCTTCGTGGGCGACAGCATCTCTGTCGCATTCGTTCCTCCGCAGGTAGATTCTGCGGCGCTCCTTGGCAAGGGGGGCAATGGGTATCACTCCTGCGATGACCAGCACTGCCGACTCCGAGACAGTCCGATATGCAGATGCAATCCGCAGCGCTTCTCGTCGCTGCACCTGTGCCAAGCGCTTTCGATACAGCTCCTTGTTGAGAGCCTCACACCATATTTCCCATCCGTACAACAGCACAGATTGTACTGCACTCATCAGAAGTCTCCTTCTTGATGAGGTGGAACCCCCTATGTTGGCCATTAGTCGGCTAAGAGCCGAAACACTCGCTGCAGCCTTGTCAGCTATTGCCCTGATTTGCTCGGAGAAACGCATCTTCGAGTCGATCAGAATGCCCAGGTACTTCACTGCTAGTTTAGTCTCAACGAGTACTTCCCCAATGTTGATCATCCTTACTCTAGGGATTCTCTTTTTTGTCAAGATGACTACTTCGGTTTTCTCCAAAGCTAGGCTGAACCCGCGAGCAGTCACCCAGTCCCTAACTCGGCGCATTAGTATACCCAGTCTGAGTTGCGCTTGTTCAACAGCGCGTCCCGCAACTAGCGCCGCGACATCATCTGCATAGCCGATCAAGCGCGACTCATCTGGCAGCCCGATTCTCAGTAGCCCGTCGTACGTGATGTTCCACAGGTCTGGGCCAAGGGTGGAGCCTTGTGCAACACCCGATGTAACTTCCATCCTCCGCCAACCCTCCTTCGTCTCATCAAGCAGGCTCCGGTCTGTCAGGTAGTTCTTCAAAATCCGCATCAGATATTCTGGAACTTGAAAAGAGTTTTCCAGTGCTTCCAGAATATCCGCCCATCTAGCGGAATTGAAGGCACTTAAACTGACAAAGTACACAACCACCCTAACACTATCCTGGGAATCCTAAGACGCAAAGCACTCGTAAAAGAAATTTATCCAACTATCCGCGCTAGCTTTAACAAAATATAATTGACCATAATCAAAGTAATACGATCTCGTTAATCACGGTGAGCAAATAATTGCTCACAGATGGAAGGGAGCTGGGGTGCTAAATTGCACCAGCTCCAAGTAAAACGAATCCAAGGAAGGTTAAGAATAAATTACAATATAACACTGTCTGAGCCTGGTTTGTATCTTTGGTTATCCCTTTTTTAGGGTTTTGTAAAATAATTTTACAAAACCCTACTAGTTTCGCGACCAGTCTGTCCGTCTGTCCGTCTGTCCGTCCGTCCGTCCGTCCGTCCGTCCGTGTGTCACAGCAGTTTTTCTCGGAAACTACTTGAGCTAGAATTATCAAATTTTGTGTGTAGGTGTAAAGTGGTGATCTCTTCAAAGTTCAACTACAAAAAAAATTTATAAGGTATTTAAGGGGGGTCTCCCCATATAGGAGAGTGACCCCCCGAAAAAAAAATTTCATTGAAGGTAGCCGATATGGGTATCAAATGAAAGGTCTTGATGAGAACTTTTTAAAACAGGTCTTAGTTTGGCAAAGTTTGCTTCGAGGGGCGCACAGGGAGGGGAAATACACGAAAAATTTGTGTCCCCCTGTAAAGATGCGCGTTCTTGCACGCGTTCTTGTTCCTCACTATTGTGTGGATGTAGGTTTTAGTGGGATCAAGAATATTTAATCAAGTTTAAAAAAAAACCTACCTAGCCAAGCGGCTGGGCCGCAGATAAAATAGCGAGGACATAGTGTCCACTACGCTACTGTTACTAAGACTGCCAATGAGTATTAAATTCTTTTGCAGTCTAGACGTAAGCGCAACGATAAGTTATTGCGTAGACAATTATAACTTCGAATTCAAACAGCGTTATCACGCAGAGAAAAGTGCAAGTTGAAAGTCAAAAGTGTAACTGTATTTTCTCTAAAATTCACAACGGTATTTATATCATTTTCTAGAAGTCATGCTCTACTTAAATTATTACACATACAAAAATATTAGTTCGTAAACCTACTTAAAATATTGGTCATAAATTTTCCTAAACCCAAAACCTACTTTCAACACTTCAATTTCAAAACATAATTCTTCGTTCATTTATTATTCATAAATTTTTACTCCACGACAAGTGTCAACATCCTCATTACATTCTTCACACCTTAAACAAACCCGAAACCACTTGACCTTATTCTTGACTTGGTCAGTTCACAAGCATATGCATTCACATTCCTTTAATTGTCTATCGAAACATAAGGACAATTTCACAGATGCGTCATTACGGCATAGCACGTCGTAATATCAGATCGCATGAATGAAAATGCATATACTTGTTTATCTTCAGCACGCGACTAGTATCGCATTACACAGAAAAGGTCTGTATGAAGAATGCAATGAACGATGCATTCGAATTCAAAATCAAGTGATCATGTTACAAAATAATTATTTGAACTTGACTTTGATTTTCATAAAATGTTTCTTACGATAAGAATTTTATGTGCGCGTTGAAATATAAGTTTGGGTTATATTTATTACAATTTGAATTGCTCGAAATAGATTCTTGCAATTAAAATTTATGTTCCTATGAAATGTATTTATACAAATATGTCAATTAGAATTTATGCTCATGTGAAATGTATTTATCTTTAAGTGAATATAAAAATATGTAGAGTTACACAACACCCTAATCCTCTAGATGAGTGTTGATATATTGAAATTTTATACAATATATTAATACGAATCTAAAAAAAAAATTTTATATATATAGTTCACTTATACATATAAATGCAATATGTCCCATACAATATTGTTACATGTTTTGTACAATTACACTATACGGTTCGCAATAAATTTAATTTCTTATTATTAACATTTATTGAATGATTACATTATATGGTTTTATTCTATTCTTGTGTATTGATTTTTGGAGTCCGTCTATATCAATTAAAACATTGCTATTTTCAACATTTATTACTTTATATGGACCTTTATAAGGGGGTTGGTGTTTTCTACGGTTCTCATTCTTTACTAATACAAGATCTCCAATATTTATGTGTATAGGGTTTGTACGACCTTGTTCTTTAACCCTCTTTGCTTTCAAATTTTCTATTATCCTCCTAGACTTTGAAATAGACATTTTTAATCTTACTTTGAGTTCATTAGCATAATCATCCAGATTGTAAATCTTTTCACCATCCTCAATTAAATCATTTGGAAGGTAAGGCAATTTGCCGAATACCAATTCATAAGGTGTATAATTGGTATCTATATGAGGTGTAGTGTTGTACGCAAAGGTGTAGTACGGAATCCATCTATCCCATTGCTGATCATCAGCAAAAGAATACATGTATTCATTGAGAACCCGATGGTTTCTTTCAACCGAACCTAGCGTTTGGTGATGGTATGGAGTAGAAAAAATTTGTTTTATCTTTAATAAGTTGCATATATCGCCCATAAGTCTATTGGTGAACTCAGTTCCTAAATCAGACTTAAGTATTTTAAAGTGTCCATACTTTAATATAAACTCTTCTACTAAACCTACCGCTATAGTTTTTGATTCCTTATTCTCTATTGGGAAAGCAACGACAAATTTAGTTAACTCACATTGTAGTGTTAATATGTATCGGTAATTATTCGAGATTCTTAATGGACCTACAGTATCTATTTGTACAGTCTCAAAGCTTGTTGATGGTGTATCTGTTACAACCATCCTCTCTTTTGTATGCCTTACTTGTTTATTAGTTAGGCAAGCTGCACAATTTTTGATATGGATTTTAACCATACTGTTCATATTCTTCCAACAGTATCGTTGTTTTAGTTTTAACAATGTTTTGCGAATTCCTAGGTGTCCTCCATGAGGTGAGTTGTGATACTCCTCTATTAGCTTCTTTTGTTCAAGTTTATCTGTTATCTTGGTAGGCGGTTTGTATATCATAATTCGTAATTTCTTTTGCGTACGCGTTTTCTGTTGCAACATATTAATTATTCTTTTAAATACTGTTTTGTCTATAGACCTAAAAATACTGTCTTCACAAGATAGTGAGAGTTCATTGATGTTCTCTTGATTCGCGAATTTAAATAGTTTCTCCAGAATCGAAACGAATTTCGGATTCGGATTATCACTATTTGCCTCATCACTCTTGTTACTTTTGGTACCATTATGCATTGTTAGCTTTTCTTTGACGGAAACGGATTTCACATCAGATATATCGCTACAATGTACTTCTATAATATCTTTTGTACGTACAATATAAACATCTTTATTTTTAACTTCACTGCGCAGGATAAATCTCAGTTTCGTAATACCGGTAATGTCAGACAAACTCGTGCAATCCCAACAATAGAGTTGATCAGGTTCTACTGGAGTTTGGGTGCCCTCGTTGTTGACCACTTCATTCTGTTTTTCTGTCTTATTCGCCATACCTCTTGTAATCGCTAATAGTTTCCTTTTCGCATTTTCATCAGTTTCTGGAGGTATCATCGCTTTCAAGGTGTCCGAATCCAACTCGATCCTTGACAATGCATCCGCATTAGTGTTCATACTACCTTTCTTATATACAATTGTGAAATCGTAATCTGATAGGTCGACACGAATTCTAGTCAGTTTTGATGAGGGATTCTTATGGGTAAACAATGATACTAGTGGTCTGTGATCGGTCACAACCACGAATTTTCGTCCGTATAGATAGGGTCTGAAGAAATTTATGCCCCAATGAATAGCTAAAAGCTCTTTTTCGATAGTCGGTTTGTTGATGTCGTGCTTAGCCAAGGATTTGCTAGCATAAGAAATTGGTAGGTCTTGGCCAATTTCTCCTTGAGATAAAACTGCGCCCAAAGCATAGTTTGAAGCATCTGTGGTTAAAATAAATGGTTTTGCGAAGTTTGGGTATTGAAGTATCGGTGGTTCTATCAGTTTCCTTTTTAAAGTCTCGTATGCTTTTTGACATTCCTCAGTCCAGACAAAAGTTACATTTTTCTTTAGCAATGCATTCAAACACTTCGCCGTCTCGGCAAAATTTGGTATAAAACGCCTGTAGTAATTGCAGAAAGCCACAAATCTGCGTACTTCATCTGCACTCTTTGGTACTGGGTAGTTTTTGATTGTATTGTTCTTAGCTGGATCAGTTCTGATTCCCTCACTGGTTATCAAATGACCCAAGTATACTACCTCTGATCTCAAAAACTGGCATTTTTCAGGATTTAATTTCAAATTATACCGACGCAACCTTTGTAGTACTTTGCAAAGATTGTCATTATGGTGTTTGATGCTACAACCGAATACAATTATGTCATCGACATACAAGAATGCCTCGTGGCTAAGGCCACTGAGAGCTATGGTTAACATCCTTTGAAAGCTGTTGGACGAAATTTTCAATCCGAATGGTAACCTCTTGAACTGATAGTGCCCATCGTTAGTGGAGAATGCTGTCAATGGTCTAGACTCTTTCTCAAGTTCAATTTGATGAAAAGAGCTAGTCATGTCCAGCGTAGAGAAATATTTTGCTCTACCAAGCCTGTCCAAGACGTCCTCAAGTCTCGTCAAAGGAAACTTGTCGTTGACTATCTTGTCATTGAGTCTTCTGAAATCTACAACCAGTCGCCATTTAGCTTTTCCGTCTGTACTCTTTTTTGGTACAACTAACAGTGGAGAATTATACGGGCTAGTTGATGGCTCGATGATATCACTGGTTTCCAGATCTCTGACTTGTTGCAGGATTTCCTCATTTTGGGATTGAGGTAATCTGTAATTCTTAATATAAACCGGACTGTTATCTACGGTTTGTAATTTCTGTTTATAGAAGTTGTTCGTTGCAAGCTTTTCTCCATCCAAATGAAATACATTTTGATATTCTTTTATGATTTTAAGCAAACTTTGCATTGCAGGTTTATCCAGACTATCCTTATTTATAACGTTCAGTAATCTCTTAAATCGATCATTGTCGAAACTTTGTTTTTCCCCTTTGAAGATGTCATAATCTTTCAATGGTTCGACTTCAACATTGAAATGCTTTATGACAATATCTTCGTCTGTTGTATTCATGATTTTAATGTGCCGTACACCTCTTACAGGTATGATTGTATTTCCTACAAATACACCTTTCTCAATCTCCGTGTTCAGCACGATACTATCCTCATCAATATCTATGTTGACCGGAACAATCATTTCGGTTCTTGCCGAAATGTTTATCTGTGAATACTGTTGTCTTCTCGTGTCCATAGGTAGTACAACTTCTTCATCATTTACGTTGAAGGTTATTGTAAATGTCTCATAATCAATTCTGCATAAATAATGGACCATCAAATCTCTGCCGATAATACCATCTGTACTTATCGGAAAATTACTGTCTACAATGTGGAATGATTCCGTTACTTTATGATTCCCAATTAATATCTCTAAGTAAGAAGTACCCAAGGACGTGGTTACCTCTTTTGTTATTCCCGTAAGTCTAATCCTATTTTTACTATCTATAGAATATTCTAAATCCTTATAGACATCGTCTTTGCATATAGACACATCCGCACCTGTATCGATTAAAAATAATAAGTATCTATCAGAGTTATAATTATAAATTCTCACAAAATTAGTACAACTATCGGTTATTCTATATATATTGTGCTCTGTGTCCAATTTTCTTATACCGGGAGGTTCTCCATGTCCTCTCCGGAACTTAGCACGTTTCCCTGGTCGCTAACAACATGGACATTTCTCCTTCTATTGTCACTATTATTATTGTTGTTGCTCCTACCATTGCGCCTATTACGTTTGTGATTATCTGATTGATTGTTGCTATTGCGATTGCTACGGTAGCGATTATCCCTATCATTGTTATTATTATTGTTGTAACTTCTATTGTTACTGTGGTTATTGTCCCTATCGTTACTTCTACTGTTCCTATCATTATTCCTATTATAGTTATTGTTATGTCTATTATTCCTATCATTGCTATTCCTATTACGGTTATCGTATCTTCTCCCTTTCTTGTTGGCATTGCCACTAAAATGCATTACACTATTAGTAGCCTGTGTCTCTGCATTTTCTAATTCCTGTGCGAGTGATACAGCTTCGGTAAAACTTTTTGGTCTTGCCGAAAAAATAGTGTTCCTTAGCTGATCATTCAGCCCATTTTTGAAAACGGTTAGCGCATAGGTGTCGTTCATCTGTGCGATAACTTTCTTCTCGTTCGGAGTAGCTTGACTTCCTAACTCCTGTATTTGTAATTGGTTGAGTTCATCCACCAAGTTTAAGATTTTGTCCTTAAAAGAACTCACAGAAGATTTCTTCTGGTAAGTACTACTTAACATGGTATGAATCTGAGGTACAGTTTTATTATTCTTAAATCTTGTTCGTAATGCTGATTTTAGGGTATCGAAGGATGTAATTGAAACATTTGCCAAAGAAAGTCTGACTGTGGCACTTAATTTAACATTGACAACGAAGTCAATGAGACTAGCCCTAGCATTAGCAGACAGGGTTGTATGGAGGATTTCTAGTATTTTGAGGAAAGGGTCCAATTCCTTATACTTCCCATCAAAAACAGGGATGATCTTCATGGCTGTTTCTAAACTAAAATCGGCCATGGTGAATCTTTCTTCTAATATCTGTAAACTAGATTCTAGATCCTCACTTATAGAATCTTCTTTGATTTCTTCTATATCCGAATACCCTTGTTTGCTCAGCTGTAACCAGATTTCGCCCTCCAAAATGGATGATAGTGCTCTGAACTTTAATTTGAGATCTAAAACTTTAGAACTTTCATCTTTGCAAGTCTTGAGTATATCATTAAACTTTTCCTTTCTAATTTGCAACTCATCTAATTTAGCCTGGAGTGTCTCAAAAGTGTACAAACTCTTTGCACATTTCTTTAAATTACTCAAAACCTTTTCATTCTCAACCACCAGTTTTTCTAAAAGCTCCATAAATCATTAAATTTGAATCAAGATATCCTAAAGCCAATGGTAAATAACTCTTAATCCATAGACTCCATAAACCAAAAAAAAATAGGCTAAATACCTCTAACATCAAAAACAACTCAAATTTTCAAATATTAATATTTCTATTTAGTCTTTTTACCACGTAATTCTTATTGTATCTGTGGTATACATAAAAAACTATCATTATTACTATGAATACTATGGATGTTGTCAATGATTGTTGATATTCCTCGACGAAACTGTTTCCAACGGAGCAGCTATTCCCCATTGTGCCCAATGTCTATTCGCCGGTTTGAGGTCCAAAAGTTTCCGCTGTAGTACTCTCTTCTGCTCTCCGACCGCTATTTTAATTACACGATGCAGCTCGGCTCGCTGACGCTTCAGCTTCGTTTTACGACCACCTCTTGGTCGTCGCTTCTTCGGTATAGATTCCAAAATGTCCTTCGGCTCCGTTCTTGTTTTCTTCAGGAACGGTTCAATTCGACGTGGCTTTGGTCCTCGAAGATCTGGGGTACCGATTTCAGCCGGAATGTAAGGTGGCGGTGACAAATACCGTTCTGCCACGGGTTCTGGAACGTACTCCTCTACAACTCTACAGCACCTCTCGAAAACAGCGTCGAACTCTTCTTGGTTAGCAATAAGGTCTAACGCGTCCAAATCCGGACAAGCAGGATCGCCATGTAAAGATGCGCGTTCTTGCACGCGTTCTTGTTCCTCACTATTGTGTGGATGTAGGTTTTAGTGGGATCAAGAATATTTAATCAAGTTTAAAAAAAACCTACCTAGCCAAGCGGCTGGGCCGCAGATAAAATAGCGAGGACATAGTGTCCACTACGCTACTGTTACTAAGACTGCCAATGAGTATTAAATTCTTTTGCAGTCTAGACGTAAGCGCAACGATAAGTTATTGCGTAGACAATTATAACTTCGAATTCAAACAGCGTTATCACGCAGAGAAAAGTGCAAGTTGAAAGTCAAAAGTGTAACTGTATTTTCTCTAAAATTCACAACGGTATTTATATCATTTTCTAGAAGTCATGCTCTACTTAAATTATTACACATACAAAAATATTAGTTCGTAAACCTACTTAAAATATTGGTCATAAATTTTCCTAAACCCAAAACCTACTTTCAACACTTCAATTTCAAAACATAATTCTTCGTTCATTTATTATTCATAAATTTTTACTCCACGACAAGTGTCAACATCCTCATTACATTCTTCACACCTTAAACAAACCCGAAACCACTTGACCTTATTCTTGACTTGGTCAGTTCACAAGCATATGCATTCACATTCCTTTAATTGTCTATCGAAACATAAGGACAATTTCACAGATGCGTCATTACGGCATAGCACGTCGTAATATCAGATCGCATGAATGAAAATGCATATACTTGTTTATCTTCAGCACGCGACTAGTATCGCATTACACAGAAAAGGTCTGTATGAAGAATGCAATGAACGATGCATTCGAATTCAAAATCAAGTGATCATGTTACAAAATAATTATTTGAACTTGACTTTGATTTTCATAAAATGTTTCTTACGATAAGAATTTTATGTGCGCGTTGAAATATAAGTTTGGGTTATATTTATTACAATTTGAATTGCTCGAAATAGATTCTTGCAATTAAAATTTATGTTCCTATGAAATGTATTTATACAAATATGTCAATTAGAATTTATGCTCATGTGAAATGTATTTATCTTTAAGTGAATATAAAAATATGTAGAGTTACACAACACCCCCCCCCCCCCTCGCGATTGGACACCTTTGATCCGAAAAATCTTAAAAAAACCAGGAATGTAGGCCTTAGTGAGTACAATAACAACAAATACGTGAGAAGTCGCAATTCACTCAACTTTGTTAGTAATAGTATGATTTATCGATTTTCTGTTTTCTTGAATAAAATCTTAACGCTACCCTTAAATTCAATGAAATTCAGTACGTAGATGCCTATTTATAAGATGGATCTATCCTGAAAGTTTCATAAAGATTGAATCATATTTAGCGATGTTATAGCGGTTTGAATTTTCCTGTATTACTATGGAACAATATGCGCTGCATTTATTACTATGGCAACATATGGCTATGGAACAACATGCACTTTTTACCGACTCAGACACTACAGTTTTGCTAGGATTTGCATGAACATTTCAGGAATGATAGGTGTCATGTATATCTTTGAGAATCGGTTCAGCTAGTGGTATCAGTAATCGTAAAACAAAATAGTGGCTGTTTTAAATGCGATGATTGAACAATTTTGAGTTATTTTTTCCCAACTTCAACGTTTAAGGTGCATGTTTTGAACACTTGATTCAATTTGATGAATGACTGAAGATGAGCACCTACAATTAATGCTCAAGGAGGTGGGAGAGAGCTCCTAGTAAAAGGGTTTTGTAACCATTCTAGGATTCGAAAAATTGGCCATTAATCGATGATAACAGTACAGGAGACTTGCCCCTGAAAAAAAAATTCATCAAACGTAGCCGATATGAGTATGAAATAAAAGTTTTCATGGCAGCTTTTCAAAACAGTTGTTAAACTGTCAGTTTTTACTTCAGTGGGGGCACAGGGGGGAAATACATGAAAAATGTGTTTCCTCCGTCGCGGATGGACATCTGAAATAATTATCAAGGGAGATATTTATGAGTATAACAATACCAAAAACCTCAGAAGTCGAAATTCGTTCAACTTTGTTAATAATAGTATGATCTTCGTCTTTGAAATGTTTCTTGATTTGATTCGATCTGGTGACTGCATTTTGTAAATTGAATACAAAACCCTTCTGACATGAGCGTAGGTCTGTTTACCCAACTTGTTATTATGATACAATAAGGAAATCCCTTTTGAGTAAAAGATATAATCAACGAATCATATGCTCAAATAGCCTAATACATTTTAAAAATGAACTGATTGTATGCAGTGGCATATGTAATGCAAGTTTCTACAGTTATAACTTTATATTCTTTTCATATATTGTGAATCTCAATAGAAACATTCTAGATACGGAAACAAATAGTCGCGTTAACTGCTTTCTACAAGGACTGATTTTCAATTAATAAATTTTCCTCAGCCTATATTCAATAAATTTTGTACGGCTTTTCCTTCCTTCTCATTCATAAAAGAGTTAACGTTATTTCGTCAATTATGCAGAAAAGTTTTAAAACTCAATAAATAAATCCAACTGTTTCCAAAGACTATTGAACACTAGTATTAATTTGAACTCCTACATTACTCGCTATGCTATTTAATATTAAATTTTACACGCGGCTCCATTTAATTGAAATCCGAATCAAACGAATCCTTAAGACAGTCACTCGTCAAAATCGTGACTTTTCATCGCATTCCACCCTCCATTTAACTAATCCCAATTCCACGAGAAATCATCTTACTTCAAGAATGATCGAAACCGCGTGCAACTGATCCCTGTTTCCTACCAACCTCCCAATAGCCGAGTAATCCGTAATCATTTGCATTAGTAACTTGGAAGTTCAAAAAATGAACATTTGTACGCCACCCTGTTTATAACCTCCTTCAATGTGACGACATTTAAGCTTTCGATTACATTTACGCGTCCCTCCCGGAACGTACGTCATGTTGACGATAATATCCTTTAGTCTACAGTAACACGCAACGTAACAATTTTCTACCATTGAGCGCAAATAAGACTACAACGTACATTGAAGGAGCGGAAGGAAAACAAGAATTGATAAATTCTTTCGTGTGGTGACGAAAGAGGGAAAGCCGGAAGGTGTTTGGTTGTATGAACTTGTTCTGGTTCCATTATATTTCCTTATTTCGTGAGGGGTTGTTGGCTTTTGATGCCCCAAATTCATTGCTAGGTGAAGGAAATTCATCTTCAATAGTAATCTACATACCACATGCGAGCGAGTACGGCACCTTCGACTATAACATTATCCTGAAGTAGTTGATTATTTTGTCTAGGAATAAGCCTCTTTCCTACCAGAAGATCTGCATAATAAGGGCACTGATACATGTAACAAGGACAGTTATTGCTGATGCTAATGCAATACAGGAGAAGAGGACATGTTTGTCCCCGAATTGTACATTATGAAGCTCCTGAAATTACCCAACGTAACAATTTCTAGCATGAATGTATCCCTTACTATAGGAAGCATTCTATTCCCCGTGAAGTTCCTTGATGCAAATGAAGTAAATTACTTCTATACGTTAGGCTTCAGTTAATCCCACGAAGTAATGTTTCACACAATTCACCTTATATGATTATGTCTTTGACGATACCAAGGTAGATGATGAGGGTTGAATATATGACGCCTCCAGAATTTGTTTCCGTCATGATTCTTAGATCTGGTAAAGTGTCCATGTCTCTCGTGAAGCAATTTGTAGCTTGATTGAGCAGATCATATACTTGTATGATTAGTACGAGTATATGACATGCAAGAAAAATAATATCTTACATAAACTGAACTTGTATTTTTTGACAAAAAAATTTCCTTTGAGCAATGCTCTCTTTTAAACAGGTATATTTTTTCGGAAAAATACGCCAACAATTTTAAAAGCGCTACAAAGTATGAAACGAATTTGAAATCTACTTTGAACTATATCCAACCAATTCTATTCAACTGGAGTATGCATCCTAAATAATTCTCTTTGAGTCTCGTTGGTTTTGGTAATGTATTATAATGATTTAACACGTCTCGTCCGTTCGAGATTTCCCGAGGGAAATCCAAACCGACCTCTCATCGGTTCTAGATGTGAAGTCTCGGAACGTGGCAATGGACTGTACGCATCAGGTCAACAAGTCCGGACACTCTTAGTCTACTCCGAGGTGGCTGCTGACTAGCTACCTAGTTCGGAGAGGAGTTTCGGTCGCGGGCCTTACCCGAGCAGCCTAAGTCCGAATTACAACACTCAGCCACCGGTTCAAATGCCCAATCTAAAATGCGTCGAACAACTTAAACGACTCTACTTAAAGCTACGCAACTTCGTTCTGCGGAAAAGGAAACAAGACAACACTGAGAAAAAAACTTAAAAAAAAAGAAAACCGACTTCGAAACACCCTAAAAAGGATGAAATTAATTTTATGGAAGCGGTGCCATATCATATTTTCCCCCATTCTTTTGTGATGATGCAGATGTTGGAAGTATTTATGTTGATATGGGGAAATTGATTGCACCGCTTCCATAAAATTTATTTCATCCTTTTTAGGGCATTTCGAAGTAGGTTTTCTTTTTTTTATAAAAGTTTTTTATTTCACCCTTTTTAGTGGCAAATTTTATCATTTCAAACCTTTCGAAACTCAGCATCTTGAATACACTGTATCATGTACCTGCTCGTATATTAAAATGTAATTTTTTACTGCAATGCAAAAACCACTACGGTTAAAATCCTCAGCGTTCATAGGAATCGAATTTAATTCTGGCACATTTAATACATGATCTCATCAATCTCTACCTTGAGCTTAGATTTCATAAAAATCCAATATGGATTGTAGCGTTAAGAAATTTTCGAATTTCGAACTTTGCCTAGTCGTCATTTTTATATTCTGGCCTGACCCTAAAGTGCTTTTTTATCGTTCAACTTTTTTTGACCTTTGAGCGGCCGCCATTTTTTTTTATCATAGAAATGAATAAAATCTTGTACCAGTTTTGATACAAACTGCAGCCATACTATTGTCAGAACAGAAATATTTCTGAAAATTTGGCGAAAATCGAAGCAAAGTTGGGCTGCATCCGAGATGCTGGAGCCGGGTTTATAATAGGTAAAGATCTTGAGCGTCGAAGGTGAAATAGTAGAAGATTCCAAATAGGGCTTAGATAACCAAAATTAAATCAGAGGAGATTGACACAGCGGTATTTATGGAAATTTCGTCTAATTTCTCTACATTATCCAAATGGAGTTTGTGCAAGAGGTGGAGATCTAATTTAATGCCCCTTTCAGTTAAATTTGCATTTGGGATTGATGGTAGAACTTGCAATGTTCTTATTTCCCTACTGGAATATTTTATATCATCAAGCCAAATCGTATCATCCTGGAGGCTAATAAGATATGTCCTTTTAAGGACTCGGGTAACGTTATCGTGTCTAAGGCGTCCATTGAAGTTCGTAATATAGATCGTGTTTCCTTCTAGGAGCTCATCGACTCGATTATTGCAATACTGGTAGTCGCATATTGCATCAGATCCAGTTAGTATTTGAACAATGCAATCAGAAGGAGGTAAGGCTATCAATTGATTTGGTCTGCAAATGGCAATATCCTGAATGCGAGAGCAGTTGCTGCTTAGTGCGTAATTGTTAGGTTGTGCTAGAAATAAGTCAAATGGCTAAGATGCATCATCTTGTTGTTCCTTATTGTTGGGTGGGTAATTACATGATTAAGGTCGAGGTTACTAGTTTTGGGTAGACTTGGGACATATAGGAGTAACGAGCCTTTGGAAGTTACCATAGGTCTCGCGAATTCGATAGCCTGAATTTTGTTCTCATATGGGAGGTTTTTATTTTGGGCAAGCAGGTTACTGATTTTGGAATTGCTCAAAAGATTGGAATTGATTATACCCTCTTTAGCGAGTTGGTAGGCTAGAGTTATCTCGCGGATTTTATCCTTAAACATTGACATTCTATTGAAAAGGGATTGCTCAAATTCATCATTGTTAAATGTTTCAAAGTCAGCAACTATCCTATTGTAATTGTCCGTTAGTTGAGTTGTTATTTTAATAGTGTAGTGTTCAATTTATACTGTTTACTATTGTTAGCAATTATATTGTTTTGCGACTTGAAACGCTTAGTCCTTCTCAGGGGCGGCTCCAGGAGAGTTTCTCGGGGGGGGCGTGTACGGGAAAGTTTGGTTGAAACTTTTAGTCTCCCCCCCCCCCCCCCTCCAATACATTTTTATTAACACTTTGTTATAGATTGTAATAATTTCATGATTAAGAAATTTGTTTATTATTTTATTATTATTTTTTTTTTTTTTGTTGAACATTACTGTCACATAAATGTACTTCAACTTTGTTTTGATTGTACGTTTAGTTCAGCCTGGTATGTTATCATTCCAAGTCTTGAATGCCAGAAAGTATTTTAACAGATCAATTACTTACTCTATGGTCTGGGTAGTTAAAAACCTATTTCAATCCACACAAACTGGAAATAAGTACCACTTTCAGAATAAACATTAAATGTTTTATTTATGTTACAAATATTTACATTAGTTAGATAATTAATTAACACTGAATAACAAAATCCATCCTTCTGTTACCAGACTTAGCAAATCTATGAATCACTTTGTTAATATCTACCTCTACATCTCGATGTATATGAAGTAAACAAAGTCCACTTAATCTTTCTTCACCCATTGTCGACCTTAACCACGTCTTCAGCCTACGCAGCGTGGAGAACGACCTTTCAGCAGACGCTACACTTACTGGCAAAGTAGAAAATATCTTCAACAAACCATGAATTGATGGGAAAATATCTGCGTCGCAAGCTTCTAATGCATCAAGTGCTGTATTCGGCAGTTTTACACCAGACGGTTTTTCTCTAATCCATTTAGCTTTCCATAAGTCGAATTCAGTTTGGACTTGACTGCTTTCTAGACCGAGTATCGGTGAAAATTTGCCCCTCAGTGCACATAGTTTCTCTTGTTTCGGCTCTGACTGGTGTGGTGGGCCAGGCTCTCTCACGATACTTGTTGGCATTAGCAGTTGAAGTCCGAAACATTCTACGGTGTCCTTAGGAAAGCGAGACTTAAGGTCAAAAACAATGTTGTCTAGGAGAGGAATGTATATGGATTTTTTAAAAAAATCCTCCGGATCAGATGTTGCATAGTTCGGTCGATTTCTTTGGACACCAGCTAATCGTTGCATTTTTACTTCGACGTCTAAATCCGAACATAAATTTCTCACTTCAACAAAAATCTTTGCAAACACAACACCACATTCCTTTCGCTTTGATTCTAAAACTGAAATGGCATCGAGAATCACATCAGAAGCTTTCTTCAAATCTAATGAAGGAGATTGAAGCATCTTACTCAAAGGGAGAGTCTGTTTCAAAACATCTATTAAAGATAGTAGTGTTGTGATGAAATGCACATCACAGAGAGCCTTTTTCAGGGCGTTGGCTTTCGATGAAGTATTAATTTCTGACCATTCGGAAATGGATACAAGAGCTTTAACTATATAAGGCAGAGCTTCTTGAAACTTGATCACACTGTCATGCCTCTCTACCCATCGGGTTTCACACAGACTTGATAATTTGGTGCCCTTAAATTCTTCTAAGTCTTCATTTCTTTTTTTCAGTGCACTTTCGAGAACCGTGTTTCTCTTTGCAGATGATGAAAAAAACTCAACGACAGACTTTATGGTGCCGACTAGGTTCCGTACACTTTGAACGTTATTGGATTTAGATAATGAGTTGTTCAATCCATGATTTAAACAGGGACATCTAACAGCATGAACAGCTTCTTTCAAGATTTCGGAGACGGCACCCTTAACATCCGAAGACATCACACTGCAGCTGTCAGTTCCAATTCCAATACATTCTTTGATATCCAAATGTTCTTCTTTGATTAGTTTAACAACTATCTTTCCCAACATTTCACCACTAATTTTGGGCTCCGCACTTTTGTCCTCCATAAAATCAATCAAACTTTCATGGACATCAATAAAACATAAAAAATATTCCCTAAGTAGCCCGTTGCAAATGTATCTGATAGTTAAGGATAATTGTGATGTATGCGATAAATCAGTTGTTTCATCGAAGATAATACTATAGCATCCAGCCTGTTTTACTCTGTTAATGAGCTCAGTTTTGATTTCTTCACCACAATATTCAATAAGCTGATTTTGTGTATTTTTCCCAATATAGGTCGCTCTCGAACTTGTGTTTTCCAGATGTTTCTTTAAGACGCCACTCCTGACGCTACTCTAAATCTGAGGAGCTCCCTAAAGTTTCCTTCGTTGGTCAGTGCGGGCTCCGGTTCTAAAAGCTGACCGTCGTCGCGGTGGCCACGCAATGTTATGTTTTGTCGACCCAAAAACATGATTGTTTCAATAATTGGCCGCAGTCTTTCTCGATTTTCTATGACTTGTTGAAGTCGTTGAGTATTTACTTGATTTATAACTGCTTCTTTAGGCGACAGGTACGCTTTAATAAAATTTTTACCAATTTCGACGCTGTTTTTGTGGTAAACATTTTTTTCGTGATTTTCTATGAAACCCTCTTTCCCTAACAGCTTTGCAAATGAGGTAACAGGCTTTGTAACAAACGATTGCAAATGAAGAGCTTTATTGTGGCCACTGTACTCTTCGGAGAATAGGGCGCAATACTTGCAATAAAGACCTCTTTGTACGTCAGATAGAACAAGCCAGTGTTTACTTTTCAAATGATTCCTTCCTAAGTATCGCTTCACCTCTTTTCCACCCTTTTTGTGAATTGAAAATGGAAATGAGTAATCTTTTGGAGATTGCCAATGGTTTTGTAGCGCGCCAAACTTAGTAAATTTATCAGCTGGTTTACCAACATAATTTCCTATATCAAAAGTCGTTAAGAAGTTACTTGAATCGGGAATAGAAGAAACGCCTGAAGAAGAAATAGATGGTCCCAGAAGCATGCCAGTGTCTTCAGGAGCTTCAGAATTATTTAAGAAGTCATCGTTTGTAGGTTGCTCAGATGTTTTTGGAATATGAGGCCGTACATTTATATCAGGACATGAGGACGTAGAAGGCTGTGGTTCTAATAGGCTGCTTTCAAGATTTTGTTTAGGTAATTTTCCAAAGTAAGATTCAATTGGGTTGGTGGATTGCCTTTTCGTAATTTTTCCAGGTATATTCTGAAAAAATATACATAAAAAATATATATATACACACATATATATATATATATATATATATATATATATATATATATATATATATATATATATATATACATATATATATATATATACATATATATATATATATATATATATATATATATATATATACATATATATATATATATACATATATATATATATATATATATATATATATATATATAAATATATATATATATATATATATATATATATATATATATATATATGTATGTATATATATCTATTTATAAATATATATATATATATATATATATATATATATATATATATATATATATATATATATATATATATATATATATTTAAACAAATTTATGTATTAACACAGTACTTACATTTTTGGAATCCATCAGGACTCGGAGACAAAACAAACACACAACAGTAAAAATCACTTTGAAACACAACAGAGGCTTCGAGCATGCTTCGAGCCCTTTTCCACTGAGAATGAGAAAATGATAACTTTTTAAAAATTTTAATTTCAACGAAATGACAATTTCAATGGACAAAAAACTGCACGCGCGATGAGTAAAAAAGGAACGAGAACGACCGGTAAGATAAACAAATGCATTTGAAGGCCACTGCGATAGTTTAAAGAGTTGCCATTCTGCCCTTAAAGGTTAATTTTCATTGAATTCTCAAATTAGTTTTTGGGGAAATTTAGAACGACACCCCTGATTGAACATGATCGAATGGATTTTCAATGTGATGTTAGGTAAAAACAACTAAAATGGAAAACGCAAATGGAACAAATTTTAGCAGACTATGTTTGGAATTGGAATTTTACAGCCCAAAAAGAAAAAGAATAAAATCATTCTTTTTCTTTTTGGGCTGTAAAATTCCAATTCCAAACATATTCTTAAACTAACGAAAACATTAGATAGTACAGGGGACTATCGATAGTGGTGCGATAGTGAAATACTATCGATAGTGTCGATAGTGCTATCGATAGTTTTCCTTCACTACCTCTCAGTATAATATCATTGGTGTCGACGTAGGGACTGCAAGATCGTTGCTCCATTGACTCTCGGCAGATATCGGTTTCGGTCGTGCAAAGTCGACAAGGCCCAATTCGGATCTCGCTATCGTAGATAATAATTTATTTTGATCAATTTTGATGATGAATTTCCATTTTAAAACGGAGAAACAAATAAATGTATAATTGTTATTGTTAAAAACCGTAGTAAAATTGCCGCTGATGCAGGTATTCTATATAATAACCCAAAAGTGTAAACTTGAATTAGGTGTATATAAGTTAATATTATATAGAAATAAAGAAATAAGTTTCGTCTTTGCAAATCTTGTACGAAATCGCTTTTCCGATATTAGGTCAAACATAATTTTATATACAATTTGAAATACGAAAAAAAGAATTTTCCTGAGCTGTCGGGGGGGGCCATGGCCCCCCTCTGGAGCCGCCACTGGTCCTTCTTTGATTTTTACTTTGGAGTTGGTCAAGTAACGCATCTATCGTTTCTAGTTGATGGTAAAGCTGCGGCAGCAGAATACTGGATCTGTTGACGTGATCCCGTACAATGGACCTCATGTTAGCCGCTACGTTGTTGAGTTTACCCAAATCGATTGAATGAATTATCTTGAAGTCTCTGTCCATGATTTTGCCAATTCCTCGTCTCATGGTGACTATTGGTCCCGTATACTCGTAAATGTGTATCGAAGCCCGCCCGCTTTCGTTGCGATTAGTCTGAAAAAGGAATATTACTTTTCGGATGTGATTTATGTACTTTGTTACCTGAATCAGTGGTGATGGTTACACGATTGTCCTTAGCTACTATCATTATTTTAAAAAGTGGTTGTCTTTGGTCTTTATTGTTTATCCCTCCTATATACTACGTCACCAACTTGGTACGTTTTGGGTTTCGACCTCCGTTTATATGTGCATTGATTCGATTCTTCTGCTTGCGAAGAATTTCATGCTTTAGGTACGATACCTTGGTAATTAATTCGTTGTGATCTACCTAGAAACACATCTACAGGTTTCACTCTTGTTACAGAGTAAAATGTGTTGTTGTATCTATCGACAGCAATAGCTATTATTTCCTTTAGATTGAATTCTGTATACTCTTGCTGAAGGCATCTCACCAACTCTATTATTATTGAGTCGAGCCTTTCGATAGCTCCGTTGATTTCACTCTTCTGAGGAAGGGTTACATATACCTTGACCCCTAATGATTTTATGAGATTCATGACTGCTGGGCTTATGAATCCGCCTTCGTTGTCTATCACCAAAATTTTCGGCACTGTAAGATAATGTAGAATTTTGATCATCTTTTCCCGCTTTGGGAGGTGCGGGTTTGTTCTTTATTGAAAAAAAATTTGCGAATTTGCTGAATTTATCAATACACGTTACTTTTTTTTCATCGGCAATTTGTATTATGTCCATATGCAGAACTTCTGATGGGTATTCTGGAACTGGTGTTTCCTGCCATTCAAGCTTTTGAGGACTGCGATCATATTTGTTGACATTGCGTATTTCACACGATCTCTTACATTATTTAATTAATTTACTCATCTTAGGAAAGTAAAATTTTTCAAGCACTTGGTCCTTGTTCTCCCTATAGCTCCTGTGCGCTCGTCGATGCTCCTCTTTTATTATGTGCAGTTTATTGTCTTCATTGGCAGTATCCTCAACGATACGCTAAGTGATGCAAAATTTGTACTTCGAAAAATACTCTTTATATATGTCCTGTAGTAGTACTATGAATTTTTCGAGATCTTTGATTCCGTTAAGACTGGGGCTTAATAGTTGCTTAAGTTTTTCGACCAAAGCCTCCTTCGTGATAGCTGCAAGACAGATATAGTGCCCGTCAAAGCCACGTTGTGGTTGTTCGTGAGCAATCATTTCTTTTCCCTCAGAGAAAATTAATTGCTTCCTAAAAGCATTAATCGGCGCTTCACAATGTGGAATGAGATCGGAATCATCCTCAAAAGCACTATGCGCCATTCCTGATGTTACGATAAGAGCGTTTGCTTCTTGTGGCAATCTCGAGAGGGCATCGGCCACCAAATTAGTTTTTCCGGGTTAAAAAATGAGCTCATAGTTAAATTCTTCTATGCTGGCTTTCCAGCGTTTAAGTTAAGCGTTATGATTGCTGTTGCTCAGTGCAAAGGTAAGCGGCTGGTGGTCCGTTAGGATTCTTACTTTTTTGCCCCGTACAAGTACGTTTTTAGTTTATCCAACGCTCACACGATAGCTAATAATTCTCGTTCGTATGTGGCATGGTTCTCCTCTGTTGCGTTTAAGGATCTTGAAACATAAGTGATACGTCAATCTCTGCCGATGTCACCTTGCGAGAGAACTGTACCTATTGCGTAATTAGAAGCATCGAGGGTTAAATTGAAGGGCTTCTCGAAGTCCGGGAACGCCAATACCTCCGATGATGTTAGGACTGCCTTTATTTCGTTAAAGGTTTTGAGCTTAGCAGCTCCTAGCGAAATTGGTCTTTTCTTAGACTGATTCAACTTTTGCAAAATCACTGATAAATTTCCTATAGTAGGACGCCAAGCTGAGAAACGCTTTTAGGTCTTTTAAATTTGTAAGAGGCTTAGCTTTAGTAATAGCTTCTATCTTCTTAGGATCCGGAAGGATACCATTCTGTGAGATAATGTATCCCAAATATTCAACACGGGTCTTCAAGAACGAAGACTTATCTAAGTTAATTTTTAGATTCGCATTCTCGAGTTGAGACAGTATGGTTTCCAAATTTTTCAGATGTTCATCTTCCGATTTCCCCAGGATAATAAAATCGCCTATATAAACAAAACATATTTGGCCGATAAAGTGTTTCAAAACGTCATCGATCATTCTTTGAAATATGGCGGGCGCGTTTTTGAGGCCAAACGGTAGCCTTGTGAACTCGAATTTACCATTTTCAGCGGAGAATGCCGTTTTCGGGATATCACTACCTCGCATACGAATCTGGTGAAACCCGGATGTTAGATCAAGGGTGGTGAAATATTTCGAGCTTCCAAAACTCGCAAGCGTGTTTGTGATATCTGGTATAAGGAAAGTGTCTGGTATAGTAACTGCGTTCAACCTTTTAAAATCGATTACCAATCTGTACTGCTTTTCACCTGTTAAATTGGCTTTTTTGGGTACGGCCCAGATAGGTGAATTATATGGGCTTCTTGACGGGCGAATAATTCCATCGTCTAACATTTTCTCAATTTGTTTATCCACCTCAGGCCTTAAGTTAACCGGATAGCTATAGGATTTAGTGTAGATAGGGTCTGATGTGGAAGTTCTTATATCAGCCCTTACGTTTGTTTCGATGGTTTCCCTATGGCTTATAGGGCCAGAAAGCTTAACATGCTTATCCAAGATGGCTTGCAGCTTATTCCAAGTTATTTGAGGACGGTGGTCACATACGACTTCCACGTATGTGACCTACTTAGACTCCTTTGCCTTCAGAGGGATTTTTATATTTGGCCTGATTTTGAGTATGTTATTTTTTCTATCGATGATAGCGTCCAGTGCCTTTAAAGTATCGTCCCCTATAATTCTGTCGAACGACTTTAGTCCAGCATATTTTTGCCTATACTTTTAAAAAATTTCCCTGTCACCTTTTTATTTAGAGTTATTTCTCCCGCAGCAGATTGGATGTTGAAGGGTTTCGAGACTTAATTGGCATTGAACGCATGTTTGGGTGCAACGAAATTTTTGTTTGCACCTGTATCTATTGAAAATTTTAAAATCTGACCGTCTCGCGTAGTAAACTCTATGTATGGAACGCTAGAGAGGCGTCCATCATAAAATTTATTTGATTTTCTTCCGATTCATCGTCGCACTCTTCCTGTAAGGTAGGGAAATTATCATCAAGATAAGCCTGATGTTCGTATTCCATTTCGCCCGAAAACTCCACATCAGGTTCAGGAAACTCAACTTGCGTTTCTAAATTATAAAGACGCTGTGATTTCCTTGGGAGATTTTCAGAATTATGTGATCGTTTATAGTTGGGGGAGTTGGACGGCCTGCTCATATAATCAACTTGCCGAGTTTCAACGGATTTGTCGACATCCATTGGAATTGATGGCTCAGGCTGGGTGGGTCTGGATGGTGGATTAGACATTCTATCTCGGAACTGATACATCTGACTCCTTTTTGCTTCACTGAACTGCTGATAGGGTACGGGTACTTTAGGTCTGTTATTATCAAAGCGAGAGTTGAAAAATTGGTTGACGGGTGCTGAAATGGTGTTATTACCATGCCGTTGGTGAATTTGAACTTTCCTAAAGGTTTTGAGCCTCTAAGCTTGATGCATAAGCATCAGGAAGCGTTTGGGGTTTTTAGATGCTAAGCATCTGTGAAAGATTTTCATTCAGCCCTCTCACAAAAACATCTAATGCGCAATTTCTGTAATTTTCAGTAAGTGCGGTAATAGTTTCTTGTGACCTATCCTCTGTTTTAATTTTGTTGATCAATAATGTCAATTGGTGGCTGACAGCTGCATAAAATTCATCAACACTATTATTCCACTGTTTCATGGAATGCAGCTTATGCTCCAAAGTACGGATGTCCCTTTTATCCGCATAGTGAAGTGATAGGCACTTCTTAATACATGACATCAGCTGGCTCTCGAATCTTCTGCCGGATATGGTGAAGAAGAATACTATTTCGTAGTCACGAAGGATCGGCTCCACGTTATGCACCCACGATAAATACTGAATCGGGTTGCCGTCGAAGGGTTGAAGATCATGTACAGAATCAGGTAGTTTTTTATGTCTAGCTTCGGATTTTTTGTTTAATTCAATTTGGACATTAACTGCTCCTGTCAACTAACGAATGGTTTCTTGCATGGCTTCCATTCCGAATCAAGGTAAAAAAAACCCAAAAATTCAAAAAACCCAAAAAGAGAGGAGGAGAGACAACTGTTGTGCACTGGATTTAATTCGCGAAATTTCACTGCAATGCACCAAGGTAACTTACACAAATATTCACAATTCACTTATTTTGACTATTATAACACTTTTATATGTTAATATAGTTTCAAATATTTTATTGTTTGAAATATTTTAGTTTCAAATATTTTATAGTTTCATATATTTAATATTTTCAAATATTTTAAATATAATGTGGTCAATTATTTACGATTTGATTTAACAAAAATAATGTAATTTCTTAGCAGATTGAGACTTACATAAAAGTAATTAATCCTGCTGACGTTCTCATGTTTCGCCACTCTGACAGCTCGTATTATTCCTTTTTGACGCCAATCGTTCGATTTGAGAGGTGCCTACTGCGGTACGTTGTCATGTCACTCAGCGTTGTGTCCTTGATTTATTCGTACGGTGATTTTGGCACTCACTGGTTGGAAATGTTCTGGAATTAGCCTGCTACCAGCCTCCAATGATCACACTTCCCTTCCCAGCAAGTACAGCACGTATTCGTTCTTACTGAACGGATGATTGCAACTCGGTCGACTAATAGTTGTTTAAAACTGTTTCCCGGTTTTACTTCAGGAGAGCCGTGTTCTAATGGAACGGATTACAGCAACTCGGTCGACTAGGGTTATCACCGTTTTCCCCGGTTTGATTTTTTTTAATTCCGTGTTCTTATGGAACGAATTTAAAAATTTGCTCGGGTGCCAGTTATGACTAGTTGTTCCGCGGTTTACAAAAAAAAACACAATTTGTAAATTTACAATTTGATTTATTTAACACTTCTTCACTTAATAACTCGCAGAATGCAAAAAGCGCTTCAATAACTTGACTACTTAAATTTATAATTGTTAAGTAAACAAAATGCTACCTGGGTGCAATTAACTTAAAATTTTTTAGTTTTAACGGTAAAAGTCCCTTACCATTACTTGAATTTCTTATCCTTTGCACGAGACCTAACTGGAAGGAAGACGTATCATTTGCCAAAAACAGGGCTCTTCTATCTATCTCCGTTTAAAAGTTATGCGTGAACATAAATTTAAACAAGTTGAGTAAGCAGGAGAGTGCTCCTACCAGAAGGTCTTTGTAAACTTTCTAGCGTTAGAAACATGTTTTCCAATAGCGTAAATCGATAACTTGAATTATTCATCCAATACTTGGATATAAAATCGTTCAAATTTATGCAAAAGATGCACAATTTCTTTCATAAGCACAATGCAGCCGCCGTTTTGATCTAGCTTAAATGATTTTTCTGAATGCTTGGCCGATTGAAAATATTCAAGTTAAACACTATTCCTTAAATTTTCACGAAAATTGAAAGAAAAAGAAGTCCCTAGGTCAATTTGAAATATGTATCAACCATAAACACGTGTTATTATTGTTGTAATTCCATACAATTGAAATGGCTTTAACTCACTTGATTATGAGTTGATCTTAATTAAATTTTGTGAACGTATATATCTTAGATCAGTCTATACAATCGCAAAATTTCAAGAAGTTTAAAGGTGCGATTTTGATTTCATGGGCGAAAATGTAAAATCTACAAATCATACTATTATTAACAAAGTTGAGTGAATCTCGATTTCTGAGGTATTTGTTGCCCTTGTACTCATAAAGCCCCACATTCCTGATAATTTTCAGATTTTTCGGCTCAAAGGTGTCCAATCGCGAGGGGGGGACACAAATTTTTGGTACATTTTGCCTTCCCCTGAACCCCCTAATTCATAAAATGATTTTTTTTATTTCAGATTCTAAAACTTCTAATCAAGACCTTTCTTTTGATATCCCACTCGACTACCTTTGATTAAACAAAAACTTTAAGGGCCAATTCGTTATTGGGGGGGACCCCCCTTGAACATTTGTTAAATTTTTTGTAAGACCTTAGTTTTGAAAGACCATCACTTCTGACCTTTTCACAAAGTTTGAACATTCTAGCTTCTATAGTTTCTGAGCAAATCAGCTGTGACGCACGGACAGACGGACGGGCAGATCGCGAAATTAGTAGGTCTTTGTAAAAAAAATTTTTTACGAAGACCTAAAAAAAGCAAAAAAAATATACGTGATGAATTGATAACCTTCTTTCCTTTGGAAGCCGGTTAAATATGCGCGCTCCCGAATATTACCGCCCCAAATAAACGACTCGAATTCAAAACCGAAAAAATATACTCTAACAAAAACACGCAAATACAAACTATGGCACCGCATACCGACCGCAGGTGAGTATGCTGCCCTCTCGGCAGCATACTTACCTCTCGCTCGCATTATCCTGCTAGAAGAGAACGGGTTTGCTGGAAAGGAAAGACGTGATTAGCAGTTCAGAATTCATATTTTTATTTCATAAAAACAAAGGAGCTATATATTTTAGTCTTTCTGAATGTACTTTGTCATGCTTTTATTTTCTATTTTAAGCTACTTTTGTTTAAATTGTATTGTTTTGTATTTGGGAATTACTTTAAAAAATGCAAAAAATCAAAAATATATGCTTTGTAAATTAACAATTCCATATAATCTATTAAGTAGCGTCCAAACCAAAATTGATAAAAGGGGGTCGCTGTGCTTATGTTATTAAACATTTCTTAAGATTATCATATTTTGTTAGTATTTATTATTATTTGTTTTGTTAGTTATTAATATAGTTCGTATTATTTTTTATTATTTGTTAGTTATTAATATGGTTCGTATTGTTTTTTATTATTTGTTAGTTATTAATATGGTTCGTATTATTTTGTATTGTTATTTGTTATTTATTTGTAAGTTAGTCATATGGGTTGTATTATTTGTTATATTATTTATTATTTAGTAATACGGGTCGTATTATTTCTTATTATTATTTGTATTATGTGTTATTACTATTTTTATGATTAGTATTATTTCTTATTATTATTTGTATAATTCGTTATTACTAAACACTAATTACTGATTAAGTCAAGTATTCTCAATAATTGTAATACTAATTCAATTATAAACAGATAGATTACGTTCATTGATATTGGTGAATTCTCTAATTTAAATCTTCATATGTATGCGAATTACTAAAATGAGTGAGAAGCCCCAGAATGGCTGCTGAAAAAGGACTTCCTAAATGGAATTGTGAATCTTGATGAAAATAAGAGAAGCATTACTCGAAAATTTAATTGAAATTTACAGGCTAAACAATACAATTCGTTAATTTTGGGGCCTGTTGAATACGCTGCTTGTGGGTGAGGTTCACATTTAGTGAAAAAGGCACACTATCGTTTCTATCATTCAATAAATTTGTAATAACATCACTATGAAATTCTTTCAAATATTCAAGCATTTCCACTTTTAGTCATGCTATAAGTTAGTGTTGCTGCATATGTTGTATCGTTAGTCTTTATAATTGAATTAGCTAAATAGATTTTTCCTTTCTATTTGATAAAATGTCATTCTCTTATTTATCGTGTTTTCTTAAAGGGGTTAGTTGTAGGGTTTCAAGATTAGTTATTTCTTGTTATTAATTTAAAAGGTGAATGATATATCCAATCTTCTTAGCCGGCTTGTGATGCGGGTGATCAGCAATGTTCGTTATTTATTGAAATCTCAATGGTCAGAATGTTCTACTTCAGCAACGCCCCAGGGGTATAATCTTCCACGAACATTCTTTTTCTGACTCCGAATAATGTGGTTGCTCAACATACAGCGAAGGGAAATCGTAAGACATGTTTTGTAGCGTCAGATTTTAATATTTTTTCAATTTAAAATGGGGATATGAAATATGTTTCCTTCTAATACATGCAATTCAATTGCTGTAAATGAGCCGCGCATCTGCTTTCATAACATTGCAAATCTTTGTTTGTGGAGGATTGCGACTGAATTCTCAGATTGCAACGGAAAATCCAAAATAATGAAGATATGCACTTCTTAAAAAATCTAAAATGGGGCTTAAACTGTCCACAAACGTAGCAAAAATGATCAATAATTATTTAGAGCCGTACTCGGGGAATTATTTCCAACAGTCGACACAAGGCCGGTTCTGCTCTCATTTACGACATGCGATTTGGTGCAGAAATTAATAGTAGGTACTTCCCTGAACGTCCGCCTATAGCCTTGCTCGCACAAATCAATCCCTCCTTGCGAACGATTTCGCTGTCGTTTTCACCCCATTGATAGGAAATCCATTGTACAGCAGCAAGATGGCGGTGGACAATCCGGATCCTGCAATCGCACATACCCTGTCTCTCGCTCAGCACCAAAATTTGCGCTGGGATTTTCACTCCCCAATCCACCTGAATTAAGAAATCAAATTGAGGTTAGATACGCGCAGAACCTCGTGGCAACATAAATAAACTATACCTTTTTCCCACGTACGCAAAGCTGGCGTAGTGCTTCTCCAGATGGCTATTTCCCTAACTCTAAAGCCTATATCCTTATTTTATTTGATGAAAAGCAGCAGCAGGGGAGAAGCGTCGACGATTTATTGCCTCAACATCGTCAATTGCTCCCGAAAAATACGATTCCAATAAGGTTCAAATTTTTGCTTGTCTTACTAAATAATTTATCAAAATAAAACACTTCATTCAACACCCAAAGCCGAAATGTTCGCACAATGAGTCAAAACGCCATGACACAAACAGTGAGCGAATGCAGAACAGACGGAAATGACGTAGCACACAAGTGTAGTGCCGGGCCGCGTCGCTTTCTTACCCACAAGTTTTCCCGACTAACGTCAAGTTGCGGTTCAATGGTAGCGATTCAAGTTTTAACTCGCTCGCCACCTGTCGACGTCAGTGGCGTAGGACCGGCGTCAGTGGGGTAGGGTGTAGGGGTGTCCTAGTTGTGTCAGTGGGTATGATAAAATCAGGAAATTATTATGAAAAAAAATTTTTAAAGCATGCAAGCAAGAAAACTCGTGTTTCAGCTAAATCAATTAAAGATTCAGATGATTGTTATCATCGAAAAATCATCAGTAGCCGAAGACAACACAGCAGACAAACAAACGACAAGTGATGCTGTACTCGCATCGTCGGTCGAAGTAAATGATAAAGCAAACAGTGGATCAAGAATAACAGACAATGGAGATAAAGTCAATGCATTCAGCGCGTAGTACATTCAATTCCCAATAGGATCGCCACCAAGTGGAATGTATGTTGAGTGGAATCAAGGGAAAAACGTTAACCGGGGAGTTTATTTAAGCCGGAAAGATTGGTGCAGTTTTCTTTTTCGTCTTTCTTTTTGGGCGGGGAAGATTTTGGATGTGCGAGCAACGGTGGACTTGCGAAAAGCAAAGTTTTCATCGAAACATGATCAGTGAGTTTATTTAAGCCGGAAAGATTGGCGCGGTCGTTCTTCTTTCCTTTGTGCGGTGAAGATTTTGGATGTGCGAGCAACGGTGGAGCTGCAAAAAGCGAACAAATATCGAGTGAAACGTGAACGGGTGTCCGGCTTACATTGTGGAAAGAAAAGGAACAAGTGTCCGGCGGAAAGTGGATGACCCGGCAGTGGGAAGAACTTCATTACAAACGTCGACGAGACGGCGGTGGAAATCTCGAGCGAACGGAAGCAAGGGGCCCTTTTTTTAGGTTAGAAAGTAAAAGTAAGTGGCTTTCTTTTAACATTTAAATTGATGAATCGTTTTTTCTTTTGATAAATAAAGTTAACGTAGGTTTAATTGTTCGATCTTTCCATCCTCATATTGCGGACCAAACACTTGACCAGGCAGGAAGACCTGGGAGAATTAACTGTGATGGTAGTGTTCGGCGAGGGTAGTGAACGTGAGTGTCGTCGCAACCCTACCTCGGTTTTTGGTGTTAGGGTGTAATTTCAGTTGCCGGGTGTGGGGAATTAAGAGTTTTGCGTGGCGGTATTATCTTCAACCCGCCCTGAAGGGTAGGGTCCTTGGAAGGGGATCCTCGTGGCTTAGTGTTCAAGCGGTAGTTTTCGCTCCGGCGGTCGTCTTCTCGTTCGCACGACCCCTTGGGAGGCTCGGAAAGCGGATGAGTGGCGCCCAAGCCCGTCTTTGAGTGAGCTAGTTTGGGACAGTGGAGCCTCCACCGGAGTAGCCACAATAAAGCGGTGTGCATTAGGGGGGAATTAGGGAAGTCGTCGGTTTATATTTCCCCCTTAGAAATTCGCGGGTAATAAGCTATCCATCCAAGTGGGTCGTATAAATTTGCAATTTTGGATAAAATCATGCATTTCGTAAGAGTTGACTCGGCAGGCGTACTCTGAAGCTTTGAAAATGATTCAGTGGGTGGCTGCTTGTCGTATTACTAAATAACCCTACTGATGCAGCCATTTGATTTCTAGCGCTGAGACGGCTTCTTTATCACCTACCGGTACTCCGTTGCATTAGCAAGTACAATTTGTTTTAAGATTTTAGCACTATTTGAAGACCGTTTTGCCAGTATCATGCCTGCAGGCTGAAGTAGATTGATCAATTGATTTCACTGTTCAATGGCCATGTGTATCTCGTCCACCCCACCAATACGTCATCGACGTATACTTGGTGATCCAATGAAGAAGCAGTGTAGGGATGGTAGTTTCTTCCATCTATCGCGAGTTGCTTGAGAACTCGTTTTGCCAAAAAAGGAGCTATGGCCATACCTTGCACGATGGTTGTGATGCGGAGATCTTGAATCTGCTGGGTAGAGTCCTCTCTCCATACAATCCTTTGCCAGTCTCAATCCTCTTTATGCATGAGGATTTACCGGAACATCTGTTTGATGTCCGTCGTAAAGACCCATTTGTAGAAGTGCCAGCGAAGTAAGACGGTCGTAATGTCCATCTGTACTTTCGGGCGTGTCACGAGCACATCATTTAGTGACCTTTTATTCCAGTTCCTCTGCGAAGCATTGAATATGAGTCTTATTCCGTTGGGATTATCGTGTCGAGGCACGGCATGGTGAGGAACCTCGTAACTCTGTTGAGTTTGTAGCACCGAAGGCACTGCCTCCAAGTGGTGCTGATCAAGGTAGTCCTGAATGTATTTTTTATACTGCGTGTTGAACGTAGCAGACTTGCTGAAACGCTCTTTGGCACGGAGAAGGCAGGCGACAGTGGTCTCTCTGGATCCAAAAAACGAAGGATCCTGTTTAAACGAAAGTCATACTATATAACGACCTTCTTTGTTACGATGTGTATTGCGCTTACAGTAGTCTTTAACAAGAAGCTGAGTATATGCACACATGTTTTTATGCGCATCGATGCTGTTCACAAGTCATTTTCCCCACCGTATACGGGACCACATTTTATAGTGCGTCGCCTGTTGAACGTCGTTCACACGATCGAAGTAAAGGGCCGACAAGTCAACGCGTCGACGGAGCGCCTCAAACCCGAATTCATTGAAACTTCAGGAGACGAATATCCTCGCCATCATACGTCGGAGCCGATAAGCGTAAATTCGACACCCTATACGTCAGTAGCTACACAGCCAACACTAAGGCAGGCGACAACCTACCAGATTATTCCTGCTCATAAAAACTTGCAACCGACCTCGCATCGATCACCTCGTGTATATATAAAGCATCGCCTAACACCAATCAATAAGCCGCCCGCAGGAACAAGAACGTACCCACCAAGCAAAAAGCACGTGTGTTCGAGGCACTATACAAATCATGACATTTTTTCTACATCACCAATATCACTCCGGAGGGAGTAGTGTGGAGACGAACGTTTTAGGCATTCTAGGAAGAACGACGCCAACCACACACATTGAAACACATTGTGTGGCAGCCAGGCCGTCAACGTATAATGTGACGCAGCACACTAAGTCGATCATTAGTGCTTCAATGAGTAAGGCAACGAGAAATGAATACGACAAGCGTGAAGCGAATCTTTTGTTACTCTTGTATAGTTAATAGGAAATAAGCAATAGTAAACTTTAATCTAATCATACTTGCATTGTTTCTTAAAAGCACGAAAGCTCCATTTTGGACCATCTTACAAAGATGCGGTTATGTATCCCCTTTGCTATACAAAACCGCACTTTTGCAAGGTGGTCCAATACATTTCACAACTAGCTCGGCTTTACAGTAGATCCTCTCTTTTTCCAAGCGATCCAAGTTGATTTCATCACTCAGTATTTTCTTTGCAAGGCTTATTTTGGTATTTAAGGCCCTTGAGTGACTTTAGTGGCGATTGCTGCAGTAATTATGGATTTCTTGATATTCCTAACATTTTCTTCTATCACTCGCACATTTGGGACGTCTTAAACAGATATTTTTTGGTTCTAGGGCGCACATGGAGAGGAAATACACGAAAAATGAATACCCAACCATATTCACGGAAATTATAGCCATTTCTCCAATTACAACAATATTAACAAACGATTTTTGTACTACTGCGAACAACGAACGTACTCCGAGGCTTGCAAAAGTTTTAACCGGGACGGAGATGATTTGATTGTTGGATTTGAGCTGCTCACAGATGAGTGTCACCTTGGCGTTTCTGTGTAAAGCAACTAGATCTAAACCAACATGACCATCAGTCCAAAGCATCAAATCCAATTCATTGTCGAAAGAGTAATGCAGAATCACCTCATAGCGACCTCCATATCTTCGGGTAGGTAAGTGCGGCACTCCCCAATGAATTTCTGTCAGCCGGCATTCTCCCTGCGGGGATTAAATATATTTAAAGTCACGGCAAATCGTACCGTACTAACAAAATGGTTCAAACGAAAAGATTATCAATTTAAAAATAATTATATAGTTTCCTCGTTTTTCGGGTGTGTTACTTATTTCTAGTTAATTTTTGATATTAGAAATGAAAATATTTTCAATGGAATAATCGCGACCTCTTCACAATCATGACGTTACAATTAATTTTGTCTTTCAATCATTAACGCTGAGAGCATTACACAGAAGTAAATCAAAAAGTTCTAGATTTTGCTTTTTTTGCCATAGCTCTACATAAATATATATATATATATATATATATATATATATATATATATATATATATATATATATATATATACATACATACATACGAG
>OZ017738.1:179914448-179941948 GCA_963969285.1 Odontomyia ornata
TAAACTTTCTCATCAGAAGGGGAGTACCCCGGTGACCAATTTATGCCATAGAATTATACAATTCGATTGCATAACGCTATGCCATAAAGAGGCACTCTGCTTGGGCCACTCAACCCGCGATGTCACCTGAAACAAAGAAAAAAGGATTAAGTTGTACCCGGCGGCTAGCTCATGGTTTTAGGGGGCAGCCTGCCACCGTACCGAGTCATATACCCGGTCAGAGTTATCGAAAAGGAAAGACCGAAGTGTATATTTTAATTCAACATTTTAGTTCTTTTTATTCTTCTCTCAAATACGATCACAAAAAAACTGATAGGTTTGAGTACGTTACACATTAATTTGAATTCAAATACTCGCTCATTCAGACTCTTATAAGTTCCAAATTCTTGACATTTTTATTATTTTTTCGGATTTTTAATCTAATTATAATACTTGTGTATAATATAGTCAACAGGATTCTATCAACATCCTTTGACTGTTTTGGTTTATCCCGTGATGGAGAAAATATTTAAATACTATACTGATATATTCGGATTAATTTACACGCTCTTCGAATATAGACGAAAGTAAAAACGAACTTCGTTTAGGTGTCACAGCACCAAACGTACAGCTGAAAATCTTTCAATTTACAAAATATAATAAAAACATGCAAAAGGGAAATTTTTCTTCTTTTTTTTTGAACAAAAGAAAGGGTACTTACCCCGAACCTCCTCCTACGAGCGCTCGTGTTCGGGGCGGGTAAATCCTGCAAATTTTGTATTATTATTATTATTAATAGTAACAACTTCGCGATTTTTTCGGGTCAACCAATTTTCTCCGACACGTTCACATATGATTACGACAACAAATTCACGTTTCATATTATAAATCTTGACAGTAATGCGATCTAATTTAGCCTCCCGAATACTACTCATGAGCTATTTGAGAGCTTTAATCAAAAATTATAAACAGAAGTCTCATAAATGCTTTTATTCAAAAATCGCCTGATGATCCTTTAAACAATTGATATTTCATGTGCAATGAGAATGAGTTGTGTTCCCGTTAATATTCCATCGAATAATGTCCATCGTGCACAATTAGTACAATGATGCAAAGAACGTTTCGTTTTCGCACTCAAACTTTGTGATTTAATTCGTCATAAACATGCATGCAAGTAAAAAAGCCGGTCGAATCTCGATTTTTATTTCCCGGTAGTTAACTACCGCCTCCCTCAGTTTGTTCTCCCGACGCTAAGTGAGTGAAAAACGAGCAATACCGGAACCTTTTCCATTACTTGGAATGAAAATTACAAACTTTCTAGGATTCCGCACAAATTCAACAAATTAAACTTTACAAACAATACTTTAAAATCGTCTCTCGCCATTCAACAATGTCGATCATTCCTAATTCAAACTTTTGCCACCATTGAATTTTCTTGTCTCGTGCACTACTCGCGACGTCCTAGTTATTCTTTTCTATAATTGCTGGCATGAAACCTGCTCGATTACTACACTTGGGGAAAATTCGTGGTCAAGGGCGAAACTTCACACTACCCGAGGATCGAGGCACCATCCCTAGCCTTTCTAACAGCACCAGCAGATGAGCGTGCAATTATTTTTATACGGATTGACGTATCACCACGAAGTACCGTAAATCAACGGTTCTGCAAATACACTTCCGAACGAATTACACGGAAATTCCGAAATTATCAACATGTATCACAATTACGTTTTTTCTTTATCGTTTACTGTAGGGATATTTCATGCAGATATACAATTAAAATGTGCGAAACACGAGCAACATAACTTTCCGCAACGAGTTTCTCACGATTCACTGACACTTTCCTCAAAATCGTATCTTCCATTATGGCCGTGTGAACACCCGTCTTTCTCGTCTCGCGGCTGTAAGTCGACTCCCCGAAACTATACCGATTCAAACCATGATGCACATCATGCACATGCGGCCAAGCGTATCACCCGAGGCTGATTCCGAACTCCCTTTCCTCTATGCATTTTCATCTTGACGAGATCCGTTTCATCCAATCTAATAACCAGTTCCAACAATATCGTTCCGCTTAAATTTTCCGTTTCAACCACACTCCGCGATCATTATTTTGATCCATTTCCTGCTCATGGTGTCTTCTCAATTCATTGTTACGTTAATTTATAAAAATATTCAACAATTCTATTTTTCTTGTATGTTTTCTTTTCGTCGTAATTTAAATTTGTGTAACGGTGTGTCAACTATTTCTTAAACGCAAAATAAATATACCTTTAGTTTAAAATATATGGAAATAATAAGTGACTACGTTTTGCCTGTCTCGTTTACACAAAACATACGAACAATTAAAATTTATTTGACTACATGACGAAATTTCAATGATAAAATAGTTAAGACACTTCATTTCAGAAATAAAGATTGCATATAGTTTCATTTTGTTGCATCGCACTTTACCTACATGCATTTTTGTGTTTCTCAGTGTTGATGAATTGTTTGGTTTATGATTGAAACGGGAAGGTAGCAGATGATGGAGATAGGGAAGTTTTCTAGGCATCACTTTTTCTGTGTCTGTGACCAAGATAGCTCTCTTGGTCAACTTATTCACTTATTGGATGATTGGTTGTTTGTTTGTTTTATCAGATCTTCATCTTTTATGTGGTATTTTGTATCGTCGAAGCTACTTATAATTTAAAGAAAGTGATGAGTATTAAATCGACTCCAATATACATTTAGGAACAGCAACGTGAATAAGCGGGTGATTTCTCTTGGCCTGGACGATGTACTACGACTCGTTCTAAGTTCTCATTCACTTCTTTCCCTGATGTCTTATATAAAATTGCTTCAGCTAATTCACAGAATGCTCGATCCATGTTTATATTTGACTTGGCTGAGGTTTCCATAAAGCGGATACAATATTCACGAGCAATCGCTTCACCTCGTTCCCTGCTCACCACACGTTTGTCTGTCATGTCACATTTGTTGCCAAGAATCATTTTCTCGACATCTTCGTTGCCCTGCTCATCTATATTTCGGAGCCACTTTACTATATTCTCGAAACTTTTCCCGTTTGTTATATCATAAACTAACATTATTCCCATGGCACCGCGATAGTACGATGTGGTAACGTTCTTGGCCAGCTGTTTCCCATATTTGCAGTTTAATCTTTTTACCACGCAGTTCAACCGTTTTTATTTTGAAGTCAATTCCTATCGTCGATATAAATGTCGACGTGAATGCATCGTCCGAGAACCGAAAAAGAATACAGGTTTTGCCAACGCCTGAATCACCGATCAGCAACAGTTTAAAGAGGAGGTCGTATGTTTTCTTCGCCATCATCTTGCACAAAAGACACCCAAAAATGCTTGAAGGAATGCTTTCCTTGTTTTTACATCGAAAAATTTAGCAAAACGTCAAACACGAAAAGTCACGGTTGAATTTGCTCCGAAACATCCAAATCTAATACAAAACTTTCCGGTGACGGATTACAAGCATGAAACGGGATTCACTCAATTGAAAGAGCTTGGTCATCCGCGATAAAAACATTCGAATCAAACGATTCAAGGCTAACATCCTCTAAAATTTCAAAATTATCGAACAGACAAGGATTAGTCAAATCAGGAGTGGAAAACTGTTCCGTTTTGAGTTGTAAAACTCTCGCACGCTGGCTTTTTGAGCCATACCTACTCGATTACTACAATTTACTACCAGAACACTCGCGGAATTCGCTCAAAACTGCACGAACTTCGTATAAATATATCATCTGCTAATTATGATGTTATTATATTCACTGAATCATGGCTGAAACCGAATATTCTCACTACTGAATTAGGACTGGAAAATTTCAATGTATTCAGATGCGACCGCAATAATTTAACATCAACGAAACAGAAAGGCGGTGGTGTTATCATTGGTATAAGGAAAACAATAAAATCAAAGGCGTTGAAATACGAACACAATGATGTCGAACAGCTGATCGTTTATATTGATGCGAAACCCTTGAAAATAATCCTCTCTACCGTCTACCTGCCACCGGATGCATCCCTTGATCATTACAGTAAGCATGCAAATGATATAATGAATTGCTCGAAAATTTTTCCTAACGCCAACTTAATTGTCACCGGCGATTATAATCTGCCAGAAATTAACTGGAATTTAGATTCATGGTATTTCAATAATTATAGTTTAAAAAGTAGGAATATAATGGACTCATTTTCCTTTTTAAATTTTAACCAATTAAGTAACATTAAAAACATAAATAACAATACATTGGACCTAGTTTTCTCAAATTTAAATGAAATTAATGTCACCTCTTCTGAATCGCCATTATTACCTATTGATGTTCATCATCCTGCTTTGGATATATGTGTCAAGTTGCCATCACCTCGTTCTTGTAGAAATAATTCTAGTTATTACGTACTAAATTTCAAGAATGCTGGTTATTCTAGCTTGAATGGTAAATTATCTTCCGTGAACTGGCTGGTAATGGAAAACAAGCCTCTCGTGGACGCTTTGCATTATTTTTATAACGTTATTAATAGCTTAATCGGTACTTATGTTCCTACCATCTGTTATAACAGTGATAAATTTCCAAAATGGTTTTCACCTGATTTGAAGCGCATCATTTTTCAAAAGAAAATATTTTCCAATTTAAGATCAGAATGCAAAAGACGTTCAAAACTTGATTTTCAATGTTACATTAGGAAAGTAGAATCTCAAATTCCTAGCAACTTAAAATACTTTTGGAGGCACATTAACTCTCTCAAAAACGATTATACTTTGCCTGACTTTATGCATTTGAATAGTGTTTGGAGTTCAAGCGAAGTAGAAATAGCTAATATGTTTTCTGATAGTTTCTCGAGAGTTTACACAACTGATATTAACACGTTCGTGCCATCAATACCAAATTATGCATTAAATATTTCTCATCACAAAATTAAATATCAGTCTCTAATAGATAAGCTACTTTCGTTAGACACAACCAAAAGTGCTGGTCCTGATGGCATCCCAAATATCTTTCTAAAGTTGTGTGCTTATAACTTAACTTTTCCACTACTTTTACTATTCAACAGTTCTCTATCATCAGGATGTTTTCCTAATGTGTGGAAAGTTAGCTATGTAATGCCTATTTTCAAATCTTGTGACAAAGCAGATGTCAGTAACTATCGTCACAGATTTCTTAACTCCGTTACTAAGGCCTATTATAATTGCTAATCAACATGGATTCGTTTCTGGTAAATCGACTGCAACTAATCTTATATCATACCATGTTTACATATGTCATTATCTAGATAATTATCTTCAAGTTCATTCGATATATACTGATTTCAGAAAAGCTTTTGACAAAATTAACTTTGATCCCCTGATCAGAAAACTTGCAAAAATCGGTTTCAATGGAGCTATTTGGAATTGGTTGAATGATTATATTAGAAACAGATCTTCGATAGTTAAAGTAGGTGGCCAATACTCCCGACAGTTTTATCCCTCATCAGATGTACCACAAGGATCTCACCTAGGACCACTCCTATTTTTAATTTTCATCAATGATATTTGTCAAACTTTACATGATGTAGAATTCTTGATGTTTGCGGATGATTGCAAAATTTTTAAATCCGTATCTTGTTATAATGATATACTGACACTTCAATCAAATTTACATCAATTTTGTTCTTATGCTAAACAGAATAGTTTGTTTCTTAACACCAGCAAGTGCCAATATATTATTTTTAACAGATGTAAAACTACACTTAGCCATATTTATAGCATGGATAACATCCCTTTAAAGAGAGTTGATAATGTAATCGATTTAGGTATAATGTTTGATTCATCGTTGAACTTTAATGCACATATAAACAATAACGGAGCAAGCACGCAGAATGTTAGGCTTTATCATAAGAAATACCTCAACTTTCAGCAATATGCGCTTAAAGCGCTGTATTTCTCTCTTGTGAGGAGTAAATTGGAATATTTATCATTTTTCTGGAATCCTCACTATAACTCTCTTTCTGATCGTAAAGAGAAGGTGAAAAATAAATTTCTAAGATTCGTTGCCTACAAACTTTGCATCCCCCGTGAAAATTTAGATTATTGCCAAATTTTAACCTTGCTTAACATGAATACACTTCAAGCAAGAAGGATGTATTTTGATGCTATGTTTTTATACAATTTACTTAACAACAATATTGATGTGCCTGAGCTTATACAACATATTTCATTCAGAATTCCACCACGAAACACGAGATCAAATGATCTATTCAAGCTTCGAAAATGTAAAACGAACTACAGTCAGTACTCTCCTATTGAACGTTTGGAAAGCACCGGAAATCATCTTTGTCGACAAGTTGATTTCTTCAATACAAACCGAAGCAAAATAAAAAGTGGTATATTTGAGTCCTGTTAGTTGAATGTAAGTTGCACTTGACACATGTATCATTCTTTTCTTTAAATTATTAAGTTCTTTTTCTTCTTAGTTTTAGAATTTAAATTACTTTGTAAATTATTTATCTTAGTGCTAAGCTACCATATACTCAGTAATTGTAATTTATAAGGACAGTTGTCCGTTTATATTTCAATATATATATATATATATATATATATATATATATATATATATATATATATATATATATATATATATATATATATATATATATATATATATATAAATATATATATATATATAAATATATATATTCGGAAGATGACTCAAAAAAGTCGAAACGCGTCTGCTCACATAAAAAGCAAGGTCTGACGGCTTTTCACGAAAAAAAATTATATAATATAATAAATATTTCACAAAAAAAAATAAATAAAAAATATATATATATATATATACAGGGTGAGTACGGTATTTGAGGACATGCATAAATATGACTATAACTTCGCGAATTTTTTTTTATTATTTTTCCTTCTCAGATAAGAAATGGCGGACTACAACAACACTCAAGAAATGAAGAGACATGCTGTCATCGTCGCTATATGTGCGAACCATACAAATTCAGAGATCTCTAATTTTCTTAATTGCGCCCGTTCATTCGTGCATAAGGTTCGCCGTGAATTGGAAGCATCAGAAGGCGATACAGAATCGGTTGCAAAACGCAAAAAGTACGAACAACGTTCTGAAACTGTCCGATCTGCAGAATCTTTAGAGCAAGTGCAAGCGATCATAGACGAGGACCCTTCAAAATCAATGAGGGTCCTTGCGAGTGAGCTTCATGTTTCTGAGCGCCTTATTCGTAGATCGGTATAAGTCTTACGTGATACGCAAAGGACAGTTCATATCGGAACGAACCCGGGAACAGAGAGTTCTCCGATCAAAACGTCATTTAAACAAAATCAAACACCCTGAGGCGCCCAAAATGTTATCGTTTTTTTTCGAGGAAAAAAATGTTGACCAAGTTCCAAAGATCAATCGCAGAAATGAGAGATGGCTATGTTCTAATCCTACAGAAGTTCCGGTTGTTATGCACACAAAATTTCCTGCCACTGTTATGGTTAGGTGTTGTCAGCAACGAAGGACATGTAATGCCACCACACTTTTTTATTCAAGGACTTCGAGTGAACTCTGCTGCATGCATCGAGGTTTTGGAGACGGTAGTGAAACCCTGAATAGACAATGTAAGCGGAGGCAGACCATAAATTTTTCAACAAGACTCTGCTACTTCGCATAAAGCGATGGTGAAACACGATTGGATGGCCGCAAATTTTCATGACCACATAACACCAAACCTATGGCCACCTAGCTCCCCAGACCTTAACCCTTTGGATTATTACGTATGGGGCGTAGTTGAGCGTGAGACCAATAAGCGTCCTCATAATACCACTTCTTCGCTGAAGACTGCTATTAATGCCGTTATGGTCAATATGAACAAGGAGCATTTGATTCGGGCATGTAGTCGTTTCCAGACCCGGATTGAAGAGGTTATTGCTGCTAGTGGCGATTTTATTGAATAACTTTATAACCATATATTAATTTCACGTTGTATAAAAAATTCCTGAAATTTCATTAAATTAAAAATTTTATTTTAAATTTTACTCTCAAGTTGTCCTCAAATACTGTACACACCCTGTAGAAATAAAAATATTTTCAATGGAATAATCGCGATCTCCTTACGACCATTACGCTATATATATATATATATATATATATATATATATATATATATATATATATATATATATATATATATATACATATATATATATATATATATATATATATATATATATATATATACTGAAGATGACTCAAAGAAGTCGAAACGCGTCTGTTCACATACAAAAGCAAGGTCCGACGGCTTTTCACGAAAAAAAATAATATAATACACATACTCAAAAAAGTCGTACACTTGCTGGTCGTAGCAAATATATCGATATAAAAACCTTTGCCATTTGTTTATAACTTAAAATCTTTTCTTTATTATATTCATTTAACTATATGGTACATAAATATGTAACTGATCACTCGTTCGCTGTTTAGAATAACCAAAATAAAAAAGTTTCTTCCAAAAAGTCATGAAAATCCATGCAAAAAAGTCTACGTACACCTGAAAAAATTTATTCATTTTATTTGAAACCCACTATAATAGCTTTCAGATTTTGAACCTTAATATCTAGTAGCATAGCCTTTCCTATAAATGACTGCCTTTAGCCTATTTTGCATGGATTGAACAAGTTTTGATGTTTCTTCGGCCGTTATTTTGTTCCACTCTTTCAAAATGACATTTTTTAATGACTCTTTGCTAGTTATGTCATACTCTCGAATTTTTCTTTCAAGTAAATCCCACAAATGCTCAATTGGGTTTAAATCAGGTGATTGAGGAGGTGTACCTAAGAGTTTTGGGACGTTGTAGGCCAACCAAAGCCTATTTCTTTCAGCTGTATGTTTGGGGTCATTATCGTGCTGAAAGAAAAATGCGTTCCCCAGCCGCAATTTCACGGCACTTTGCCTAATATTATTTTTTAAAAGATTAAGGTACCCGTATTTATCCATTGTAAATTCTATGAAAACGAGTTGCCCCACTCCACTGGCTGCCATACACCCCCAAACCATCACACCGCCGCCACCATGCTTTACAGTGGGAATCAAATTTTCTTTATTGAATTCTGTCGAGCGTTTTCTCCATACTAATTTGCGTCCTTTTCTCCCAAATATACAAAACTTACTTTCGTCCGAAAAAAGAACGCTTTCCCAAAATTCTTTTCGCATATTTACATAATTTTTGGTGGAGTCCACTCTCTTTCGGCGATTCCGTTCCGACCTGAACGGCTTTTTACGTGCGACTCGACCATGGTAACTGCCTTTTCTGAGAATTATGCGCACTGTTTCATCGCTTATTGTTTTATTGTATTTCTTTCTTATATCCTGCGCAATTCGGAACGCGGTTAATCGGCGATTTTGTTTCACAGCATTAATAATACTCCTACGTTCACGTGCTGTAAGTTTGGGAGGACGTCCTGACCGATGCCGTGAAATAATCAAACCGCTTTCTTTGTAATTAGCAACAACCCTTTGGCCCGCGGAATGGGTTCTCCCAACTAATTTTACGATTTCACGAAAACTTTTCCCGTTTTCACGCAATTTTACTATGACTTTACGCTCACTAACACTGATTTCCTTATTTTTTACTTCCATAATAAAGAATAGTCTTTTATTCACGCAAAACACACAGACAATTTTCCAATGAAGTACTGTCACGCAAACAATGAAAAAAAATGAAGGCATCAACATTGCACATTTCAGGGAATCCCCAAATTTTGTGATGTGTATGCAGACTTTTGTGGGGCTGCTCACAGACTTCCAAGTATTGAAATTACTACATATATGTTTGATGATTTTGGGAATTTTTTAAACAAACCTGCTTCAATACATTTCTTGCAGTTTAGGCTCTTTTATCGAAATGATTAAATCAAGATCACATTATTGATTCATACGATTCCATCATAATTCAGTTTGTACTAATGAGATGTACGCAGACTTTTTTGAGTATTTGTATGTATAACAAATATTTCACGCAAAAAAATAATATACAGGTATATATATATATATATATATATATATATATATATATATATATATATATACATATATATATATATATATATATATATATATATATATATATATATATATATATATACTCGTATATATAAATATATATATATATATATATATATATATATATATATATATATATATATATATATATATATGTATATATATATATATATATATATATATATATATATATATATATATATATATATATATATATATTTATAATATATATGTAATATATGTATATTTGGCTAACATATGCCAAATATGTCCGACAGATTTTTAACAATTTTTATTGATAATCAAATCGTTCAACTTTCGCTAAGTGTAGAGAAGACAAGCATTTTCAATAATTTAGTTCAAAATGAATTATGCAGAAGCCCCACATACTTCTGCCATGTCAGTAAAAAATGTGCAATTTAAACTACCCGGGTTGCGTATTAATTATGAACACGAGGGAGAAAGTACCGAAAGAAAGGCAAAATAAAAATCCAATAACAAATAACTACATCCGCAGTTAAAAGCAAATTTATGTAAATTCCGCATGAAGGATCGCACTACTCATTTGCAAGGCGGTAAATTTGAACACAGCTCCAAGGTTAATCCGCAGATTAATTTTAACAGCCAGATGTCCACTCTTGTCCGTGGTTATCCATTCAAATCAGAGCCGATGGGCAAGAAAATGATGATGACGATGCGATGAAGTAGCGTAATTTCTTGACCTGATAATCAAGTATGAAACCTGGTCAGGTAAAACGAAGACGAAGTCGCCCATGAAGATAGCAGTCTTTTGTTTCAGTGGATTTATTTTTTTCCAGCGAAGTGGACAGCCTCCTCCTGGCCAATGGACAGAGCGAAAAATGTAGCAGATGTTCTCAGTGATGAGCTCTAAATCCTTTAATCTTTTCTTCAACGATGGGAATATTTTGTTTTCGCGACCGCGATTTCATTTTTGGAGATGAGGAAGAGAACTATTAAAATGAATTAAGGGATTTGTCCCACTTTGAAAGCTCAATTGATACAGTTGTAAAATAAGTAAATTGTCAAATTTCATTTGGACTGAACGTTTATTTTGATTAAATGGTTTCCAGAATGGAACTATGCGGCATCAGTCGTCGAAATAAATCATGTAGCTCTCTACTTTTCCGGATATCCGGGAGATGATTACATTGCCAGGTTAGTACTGCAGAACTCAGATTTGTATTTGGACTATAAAAATTCCAGCACTATTGATTCTATAAAACAACAGCAAAAACAATTTCAAAACTAATTGAAAAATGGCGTAAACATAACTTACGGTGGCGTTAGAACTGAACTTGCCTTTTCACCTCTTGATTGTGCCCCTTTTACTTTACAAGCAATACTAGTGCAATGCAGCATTATATATATTATATATATATATATATATATATATATATATATATATATATATATATATATATATATATATATATATATATACATATAATGTATGTTTATGGATTTAGGGATGAATCTGGGAAAATTGAGCTTCACTGTGTTTCACTGTAATATGGGGTTATTTATTTATTATTTTACTTAAGTACTTTGTTACATTATTATTTAAGATTTCTCACCTGTAATATGAGAAACGACATTTAAAGCTATTTCCCTCTGTTTTGTCTTTTGAAATTACTTTTTATTAGTTAAAGATTATCTATCTTGTTCTCTATAAATTCTTCTTTCTTAACCTTCAGACGACCGGCTCTTGTCTGTCAGTTAAGAAGAGTCGTTGTATTAGAGGTAGAACAACGTGAGTCGTTGTATTAGAGATAGAAATACGAGAGTATCTACCATAGATGTATGAGAGAATGGATACGAAATGCATCGAGAGAATTGAAGCACTTTATGATGTAGAGTGAAGTTGGCGCGTTATTAGCTGTTGATTCGAATTTCATATAAATTTGACGTGACGTCTCCCACTAATTTTCGCATATTGAACTAAATCAATTTTCCGTGCGGGTTTTCTAACTTGAACGATATAAAAGATTAAACATGACTTACCCTACGAAGGATACGTCCCTGATATGCTTCCTATAGCTGTTTTTATAATCCCACACACGACACTACATTTTTCATTTTTCGACACAAAAACACTCGCGATCCGTAACAAACTTCTCAGTTTGGTTAATTATCACATTTGCAACGCTTTTGCACTAGATTCAACACGGTTTATCTTAAAAAATTTATTTGTGTACAATTTCAAATTCAACTTGATTAGACGTTTCCCATCAATGTTGAATTTTCACAAATCACATGTTTTCAATCATATGGTTGATATTTCGTTGACAATTCGGGGGTTAAGGTATAAGAAGAGTGGGATTTTCGTGAGAGCAATTAGAGAGCGACTTGAATGTGTGGATTCTCTAGCGGCGTGAAAGGCAGGGGGATTTCAATTCGCGAGAGGAAAGGATGTATGTAGTAAAAGTACTTCACTCACGTATGGATGAAAATAAACTCATTTCGCGTCCATTACTTTATATGTCTTTGGTATATACCTTATCGGCTTATCGCGCGAACTTTCTTATATGCGTATTACGCGGCAGGTTTGAAATGGATTAATTAAAATAGTATAGCTATTTTACATCTCCCTACACGGAAAAAATTTTGGCAACAAACTTTTATAAGACCCTGTAGTAAATATGTAAAGTTTCAGAAGTCCGTTAAGGATCCACTACGAAAAATTTTGCACTCACGAATTTCTCCTGGTCAAGCTAAAACGAGGCGACCGAAGCCGCAAAAAGTGTAGGTAACTACACCGAAAGTAAAAGGACTTGTTCCGAGAACAAGTGGAACATGTAAAAAGGAGCGGACTTAGGGCAACTTCGTCGTTACCCGACGAAGCTCATGGCCCACAAATGAGAGAAGGGCAACCGGGTGGTGATGGAGCCCCTTCGCACCCACCCAACCGGATTTAAATCCATATTTGTTGCAGTGGCCAGGTATTCCTCTTCTGAGTGGAAAACTCATACAACTTGACTTGTATAACCTTTCCCATCAGAAGGGAAGTACCCTGGGACCAATTTATGCCATAGAATTATACAATTCGATTGCATAACTCTATGCCATAAAGAGGCACTCTGCTTGGGCCACTCAACCCGCGACGTGACCTAAAACAAAAAAAGAATTAAATTGTACCCGGCGGCTGGCTCATGTTTTATGAGGGGAGCCTGCCACCGTACCGGGTCCTATACCCGGTTAGAGTCGGAAGAAAGGAAAGACCGATTTTGTGGGAAAATTTGCACTCCATTGTATTCACGCACATAACATATTAGAATAGATACACTGTGCTATCATAAAATTCTCCGTTTAATGTAAACAAATGATAACTATGCGCGGCAAATCAGATAACTCAAAAACTTACTAGATCATACTGTTTCATTGTTTAAAAAACAAAAACGTTTGCCGTTGCTTTATATTTTTCGTGAATTCACTCCTTCTTTTTTTTAAAAAAAATAACCATAATCGTAGCATAGGTATAGTTACGGAATGAATGATCTTTTTCTGTAGATTTAAGACTTACAATATAAAAAATGTATTTATGTAACATGACATGCAAAGAAAAATTTGATAAAAATGGTACTTACCCGGACCTCCTCCTACGAGCGCTCGTGTTTGGGGCGGGTAAGGGTCTGAGATTATTTTGGCAATTATTAAATTTTTTTTTAAATTTAGACTGGATCTATGTAAATCAAACCCCTAAAATTTCCAAAAAAAACTGTACGGAACACACTCGACAGGCGGCGCCGCTGCTGAATAATGATTTCCTCTCAAGTGCCCCGAAATTGCATCAAAGACAATCTTTAGCACTGGTTAATCATGTTTCCCGCAAGGTGGGTTTGGTCTTGATTCTAAAAATTCAAGTATCGTCTAGCGTTTGCATCAGAACTTAATCACAACTGAATCTTAATTTGGTGGTAGAAAATGAGTGATTTTTAATGTGAAGGCTTATCAATCCGGTTCCTATACACACCACATATTTTCATTAACTTGAATATCTGAATTCATAGTTAAAGTTACCACTTGGACACTACTAAGTTTACATGTTTCATACAAGATCACACAAGATCAACAGAATATATACTTTTCGATGTGAAAAGCACAAAAGGATGTGAAATGCACTTTTAGAACGGTTTTACATCACAAAGTAAAATTTTTTTAAGATTTCTTGAGGAAATCGCAAACGTTGTTGCTAATCAAACATAATGACGCTCGTTAAAATCACTGCACCCGCCAAATCGAACAAATTCCAATTTTCCATAACAGAAATGTGATTTTCGCTCCCGCACCGGCAAATATCAACATTTTGCCTTCCCATACGATTTCCACACTCCAACAGCATCCGGGCTGGTGCACAATCCCGAGCCGACTCCCGTTTTAGTTGTATTTAAACGTTTCTTCACTTTCCCCGTTTTACTTTTATTCAAACGTTTCTTTATTTTCTTTTAACTGGCGTCAGCGCTACAACATTGCACATCCGTTGCACAATATCCATCCTGACACCATCCCGTTTTACTTTTCATTCGTCTCGTATGTTATTATTTTCTGCACAACCTGGAGCTGAATGCACATTTATTCTCTATCTTATGGCAATTCACGCATTACCAACTATTTTTTCACTTCACGCGCACACGAATCCTCCTCATCACATCTACTCAACACTCCTCACACGCAGCGTCCGCCTCCATTTTCGATTTCAAGCAGACTCCCCTTCATTTATCACTTCACACACTTTCATCTTGCCACCAGCATGTCATAAATGTTTTTCTGGGTCTCTTTTCTCAGCTGTATTACAGTATTGACATAAGTATACTGCATAGAAAAACCAACAGTTACGGGCGGAACTTTCTCCTTCTGCATCCATGAATTCCATTTTAAAGCAGTTTCTGTTTGAGCATTCGCTATTTGTGTTAGTGCCATGGTTCCTCCAGCCATACAGGCTGGTCTGATTCGCATGGTATTGAGAAGACTCTATGGATGTATTGCGCATGGTATTGACGGTGCTAGTCGACTGATTGCATGTAACCGGTATGCTGGCTTTGCTGAATGGGTTAATTTTAAAGTTGCTGCCTATCTGCTGTGAAGTATTTTGGTAATAATGCCGCTGTAGAAGAGCCTTGGCTTCCAACATATTCCTTACGGTTGGCTTTTTGTTCGATGGTTTACTTAGGGAGGTAGACATGTAGGAAGGTTGATTGGCTTGCAAATTATCTTTGCTGGTGTTGCAAGGTTGGACGGAGAATCGTTACGTGCGCATTGTGTCGTTCGCCTCTGATTGCTTGTGGGCAATAGCGACGATCTTCTAGCAGCATTGGAATGAGAAGTCGATTGGGATTAAGCTTTCTCCATCAACTGTACAAGCTTTGCTGAAGTCATGCTTTTTAACTCCTCTGGCGATAATTGAGCCAACAAATCTTTCAATTTCATATTGCTTTCTGATTTGATCAGTGATCTTGGTTTCCGAGAAAGACCTTTTTCTTTACGTAAATCTTTTTCTAGATTTCGTGGCCCTTCGGCCTTGTCTCCATTGTTTTGTTCTGCAACAGTAACACTTAGCTCTGGTATCTTAGCTGTTAATTCATTGCTTGTGAAAAAGTTAGGTTTACGGTTTCCGGCGCAAAAGCACCGCTCTTCCGAAAAAACTGCAAGTCTTTATTCAAAGCATAGTTTCCATGTTGATCTACGGTTTGAGTAGTGAACGACTATTATTCTTTCCGCTTAAAAGTTGGCTCATAGAGTAATTCTGTATGCCTGTAGCGCCAGAATACCTTTTTTTTTATGTTCTAATGATAAAACAGAAGTTTCCTCCCTTTTTGGAGATTCTAAAGGGTCCTGCTTTGGTGCAATATATTCCCTGAATTGGGCAATATGCTGTATACTTAGCTGAGCCGGATTTGAGTAATATGACATCGTATTCGATGAATTTTTTTATTTTTGCTGGTGCTGCTACTAGTTGGTATATTGGAGCTGTTGGTATCATTATTCGAAATATTAACGGGAGTTATTGTCGTTGTATTCGTCAACTGAACTGATGGGCCAAATTCGGTTTGGTTTCCATAGGACTCTCGCACACTAGCTTTTTCAGCCCTACCTACTCGATTACTACAACCCAACTAAACGTGTATCTTCATTGTTTTTTTTTCTACTGGAATAGGCTTTGTGATATGAAATAGATTTGATTGTTCTTTCTTGTTTCCTGTATCTATTTTGTAAATGGAATTTGAAACTTGTTCTCTAATTTTAAATGGGCCTATTTTTAGTTCATCTAATTTTTTTTTTTGTTCTATATAATCTGTTTCCGTTTTCCTTTTTTCTTGTTTTTCTCCTTTTCTTGTTTTTGTCGAATTGTTTTTTTATTATAATTATGTGATTTTTAAAGCAAGTTGTCTATCTTGATTTTAGTCGATTCTTGTTTCTTTTTGAATTTCTTTATGTAAAATTGGTGTATTTTTTCCTTCCATTAAATAAGTTTGTGTGAATCCTGTTATTGTATGTTTTGTTTCATTATATTTTTTTGTACATTCTTGAGCTATTGTTGTTCATGATTGTTTCTGTTTACCTTCATGGATGTTGCATCTTATTTTATTAACTTGAGTTTGGTTATGTCTCTCACTTAGTCCATTAGAAAATCGTGAGTGAGTTGCAGTGAAGACTATCGGGATATTTCTTTCTTTCAGGCATGTTTTGAAATCTTTGGAATTAATGCCTGGATATTGATCTGATAGGTTTAAACCTATTTTGTTGTTTTCGGTTACTAAATTTAGTAGTTTTATGTAATCAGTAGCATTCTGTGTTTTTGATGTTAAAATGTATGCATGTCTTGTAAAATGATCTACCAAGATGTGTAAATACTTTTTTGTAGATCTTGAACCACCAAAACCTCCGATTGTATCAATAGAAATGATTTCAAATGGTGTTTCTGCAGGTCCTAATTGTGGCATTAATCCATATTTCATAAGTCCTCTTGATTTGTTTTTAATACATATTACACAATTTTGACAAATTTGTTTTATGTTTTGTCTCAAATTTTCTGCTGTATAGTATGGCGTAATCTTATTTTGCATTTGTCTTATTCCTATGTGGCAATATTCTTCATGTATTTTTTTATAAATTCTTTACTACATTTTTCTGTTAAGATTATCTTTTGTTTCGTTTTATTTTTTTTTATAGTATATTTTGTCTTTCAGTATTACTGTATTATTTTCTTGATCTATAATAATGTCTTCTAGTTTTATTAAATTTACTGGTTTTAATATTTCATTGTTATTTTCATAAGCTTGTAGAACTGGGTTTCTACTCAGATAGTGAGCTTCTAAGTTGTTTTTTCCTGGAGTATACTTAATTGTGAAGTCGTATTGTGATAGGTAATATGTTAGATCACCCAGTTCTTCATCTGTTCTTGATTTTATGTTTAAATTTTCTAAAGGTTTATGGTCTGAAAATACTGGAAATGATTTGCCTATTAGCCGAAATTGCCAGTATTGTAGCGCTTCTTTTATTGCAAAACATTCTAAGTATATTGATTTTATTCTTTTGACAATCATTTAATTTCTTTGAGAAGTAAGCTACTGGTTTTTCTTCATTATTAGTTTGTTTCTGTTTCATGACTGCTCCTACGCCTTGTAAGCTTGCATCTGTGTAAATATAAGTTGGAATATTTGGGTCATATTTTTCTAATACCGGTTGAGTGCACAGTTGTTTTTTTATTTCATCGAAAGCTTTTTGGCATTCTATAGACCAGATAAACGGTTGTCCTTTTCTTAGCAAGTTGTGCAATCGATCCATTAATATAGCTATATTTGGTATATATTTATTGTAGAAATTTAATTTCCCTAAAAACTGTCTTACCTGTTTTTGTGTGTTAGGAATTGCAAAGTCTCTTATTGAAGCTAAATTATCATTCATTGGCCTTATCGCGTTGTTACTTATTATGTATTCGAGATATTTTACTGAATTTTCAGCGAATTTTCATTTGGAAAATTGTAGTAATTGGTCGTAATTATCACTTATGCAGAACTGAAAAATTGTCTCGAAAATGCTTTTTCCGAATTTGTTGCACATGCGGCCTCATAATAATAATTGTTTTACATCGTTAAGGAAAAATAAGACAAATTCTTAATTTTCTCTTTTGAAGAAGATGAAAAGCGTCTAGATGCGAGGATAAAACACTTAAAAATTTTAAGAACAAAAATTACAAGCATGAAAACACAAAAAAATTCACAAAAGTAAAACGAAACGAAACAAAACAAATGAATGAAAATCTGCATAACAATTACAAATGAAACAAAAGCAACTATGAGGCAACTTAATCACCACCAAAACCGGCACCGCCGAATTCAAGATTGATTAAATTAAAAATAAATTGAGGAAGTTTAAAAAAACAAAAAAGAAAGAATTATTAGCTAATACATGAAAACGATACCGCGATTATAAAGTGGAAGATTCGAGCAATTGAGTAAAATAATGTAATTAAATAAAAAGCACTAAAATTGGTGCATACACATTTAGCATTGTGAATAAAACAAATAATTGTACAATACAATGCGATGACTACGACTTCGAGTGTGCGAACTGAATGAATTTTTCACACAAGAATTTGTTTTAGTAAAAACATCTGAATTTTACAAAAATTTAGAAATTCTCTCCTATTTCAAAGTGCTACAGGTTAGCCTCAAAGTACAATTTACACGCAACGAAACGTCTGATACTATACTAAGCTCATTAGTTCCATTTTTATGTCGTTACTTTCAAGTGATTGAAACGATTCACGAGGGGTTCCCCGACAAAGAATTTACGGAAAATGATTTACTTGTCAACGTACAACAAAAAAATCTAATCATCATTTACAGCAAGATCCAAATACATACATCCATACTGTTTATCATTAGAAACAATAAAAACTGCATTCCGCTGATAACTGGGTATTATTTTAGTATTTAGTATTTTAGTATTTAGGATAGTAAAAAGATTAGAGAAGACACAATGGGTAATTCAAGGGGAGGAAGAGAGCAGATAAAAGAAATTCAAAACCAGAATAGAGTCTGACAATAAAATCACATACTTTCGCATGTTTTCTTAGTGTGAAAATGTGTTATTAGTTAGTGTATTTTAAATATACGAGTACAAATCGTTAGGGAATAATATTTTTAAAGTAGGGTAACAACAGAAAGTAACAAATACTAAAGCAATGAATTAAAAAATTGTACATTCATCGCCGAACAATGTCTATATTTGTTATGGTCGCACTTAGACTTCTATATGTTGCGTGCAATACCCGTCAATACTTTGCAGTACACGAGCACATTGAAAGCCCAAATCAATACACATTTCGAATGACATTTAACACGAATGGTGTTGATGGGGTATGAGTGGCGGTAGTGGGAGTATGACCGGTTGGTGCTGCTGGTGCTGTCGCCGAGAGATTTCGAGGAGTCTGCTCGAAACCGCCACACAGCGCGGACGCCGCGTAGAGGAAGAAAAAGAAGAGAAAACTGATAAGCGGTTTGGTGAAAAAATTAAAGTGACGAGCTATTTCGTGCGATTGTAAAGATAGAAAAAACGGAAAAATTGAGGAAAACGAAAAAGTGGAGTGAAAACTGTGCGAACTGGTGAAGTGCCTCTTCGAGGATCCGGCGCGTAAAATTCGCTTTGGTTTCAAAAGTTAATTAGAAAGTGGTTCCGCGTGCGGAAAAAAATACCGGTGGTTTGTCCCTATCCTGCGAAGGAAAATGTTTTATGCCTGAATTGCGATACAGTTTGTGGAAAACCGTTAGTTTAGAGAAAATCTGAAGATAAGCGCCATATTGAAGAGCTGGTCAAGGCAAAGTTGACGTTTCGCTCGGGTTGTTTTATCAGACAATTTAGACTCCTGTGAAATAATTATTAAATTTTTCGTGACAAAGTTGTGAAATTGGATGACACGTCGTATTACCAATTGATGAGTTTCGAATAAAAGTCCAGTGCAACAGCCGGGAAATCGGAAGCAGTGTGAGACTCCTCAATTAGCCACCGAGCACCTTTCCCCAGACATAAGTGAAGCAAACTCGCGATAGTTTGCGTGTGGTGCACGATTCGCTCCCGCTTGCACAGTGGCAGTTTTCCGCCGATTGGCCGATTGAATTGTCGCGTTTCTCATCTTTCTGTAGGAATTTACTGCACCCCGAAGTGAAACGAGATTTTATATGACTTTTGACGGAATCAGCGGAACGCCCGTATTCCAAAGAGCTCATTTGTCTCCACCGATAAGAAGGAAGTTAGCTAGGTCGTGTACGAATTCACATAGGCAATATTTGAGTCATAGGACTTCAAAATTTTCCCGTAATAGACATTGGAAACTTCAGCCGTTTAGGGAAACGTGAGGCAATCATAGATTGCATTCGATTAGGTGCCCGTTATCTTTTTTTAAAAATTTATTGAAATTTGTGAAAGTTAATAATTATTGCTAATTTTTTTCTGATAATGAGTTATAGTTAAATTAAACAAGTTAGTGCGAGTGGATTTTTTTCGGTTATACAAGTATGGTACCACAATTGAAACGAAGAGTTAACCATTCCGTTTCAGGTTTACCCGCCCCGAACACGAGCGCTCGTAGGACGAGGTCAGGGGTAAGTACCCTTTTTATTGGCACGGTTTATTCTAAATTGCAATTGAAACTCGCCCTTAACTTTAACAACGTTTTAATAATAAAAATTTTGCATGAAAGAAAAATTTAGAACGTATTTACCAAACAAAAATTTTAGTTACAAAATTTCGATTGGATATTTACTTGTTTTGGACTGAGAGGTTTTGTTTTGCTTTAAGCGGTCCAAATTCAAAACAACTTACGTTTTGTTGTATTTTGGAAGAACTACTATTTACGGAGGAAATTCTTTTTTTCTTGAAACATTGATATAGTACAGCTGAAGTAGCACTTTTTGTAAGCGCGTGATGAAATAAAAAATGGAAAGTTAAGTTAATAGTTCGGTCTTTCCTTTCTCAACATTCTGATCGGGTATAGGACCCGGTACAGTGGCAGGCTCACCCCATAAAACATGAGCCAGCCGCCGGGTACATAGCTAATCCTTCTTTGTTTCAGGTGACTTCGCGGGTTGAGTGGCCCAAGCAGAGTGCTTCTTTATGGCATAGAGTTATGCAATCGAATTGTATAGTTCTATGGCATAAATTGGTCATCGGGGTACTTTTCTTCTGATGGGAAGACTTATACAAGTTAAGTTGTATGAATTTTCCACTCAGAAGAGGAATACCTGGCCACTGCAACAAATATGGATTTTAATCCGGTTAGGTGGGTGCGCAGGGGCTCCATCACCACCCGGTTGCCCTCCTCTCATTTGTGGGCCATGGGCCTCTCCGGGTAAGGACGAGGTCACCCTGTTTCCACTTCTTTTTACCTGTTACTCTTGTTCCATGAACAAGTCAGTTGTCCCTTGTGTAGCTACCTACACTTTTTGTGACGTCGGTCGCCTTATTTTTGTTCGACCCCAAGAAATTCGTGAGTGCGAAATTTTTTGTAGTGGGTCCTTGTGCTGGGGGAATGAACCCGCCCCACGACACCACAATGCTAGCCTGCCAGCGCATTCACGCGTCCCCAGACAAGGGCATTCTCGGAAGATATCTCCATCTTCTTCTGCCGAGGCAGCAGACCATCGCTGCAGTCCTTCACGGACATTTTGAAACTTATAAATCACTACAAAATTTTAATCTAAATCCTTCTTTTCGTATTGCTTCTAATAATTGTGTTAAATGTTGAATATGCTCGTCGATAGTTTCTGAAAATATTAGTATATCGTCTATATAGTTTACTACAAAATTTGTGAGTTTGTATTTTCTTATATTACTCAGTATTCTTTGAAAAATTGCTGGTGACATTTTTAGTCCGAACGGTAAACACGTCCATTGATAATGGCCTTCTTGTGTGACAAATGCAGTCTTTTTAGGGTTTTGTAAAATAATTTTACAAAACCCTACTAAAATCATGTCCTGTCTGTCCGTCTGTCTGTCCGTCCGTCCGTCCGTCCGTCCGTCCGTCCGTCCGTCCGTCCGTCCGTGTGTCACGGCAGTTTTTCCCGGAAACTACTTAAGCTAGAAACATCAAATTTTGTATGTAGGTGTAAACTGGTGTTCTCTTCAAAGTTCAACTACAACAAAATTTTATAAGGTGTTTAAGCGGGGTCTTCCCATATAGGGGAGTGACCCCCCGAAAAAAAATTTCATTGAAAGTAGCCGATATGGGTATCAAATGAAAGGTCTTGATGAGAAATTTTCAAAACAGGTCTTAGTTTGGCAAAGTTTGCTTCGAGGGGAGGGGAAACACACGAAAAATTTGTGTCCCCCACCCTCGCGATTGGACACTTGTGATCCGAAAAATCTGAAAAAAAAATCAGGAATTAAGGCCTTGGTGAGTACAACAACAACAAATACGTGAGAAGTCACAATTCACTCAACTTTGTTAGTAATAGGATTTATCGATTTTATGTTTTCTTGAATAAAATCTTATCGGTACCCTTAAATTCAATTAAATTCAGTACACAGATGACTATTTATAAGGTTAATCTGTCCTGAAAGTTTCATAAAGATTGGATTATATTTAGCAAAATTTTAGCGGTTTGAATTTTCCTGTATTACTATGGAACAATATGCGCTGCATTTATTATTATGGCAACATATGGCTATGGAACAACATGCGCTTTTTACCGACTCAGACACTACAGTTTTGCTACGATTTGCATGAAAGTTTCAGGAATGATAGGTGTCATGTAGATCTTTGAGAATCGGTTCAGCTAGTGGTATCAGTAATCGTAAAACAAAATAGTGGCTGTTTTAAATGCGAAGATTGGATAATTTTGAGTTATTTTTTCCCAACTTCAACGTTTAAGGTGCATGCTTTGAACACTTGATTCAATTTAATGAATGACTGAAGATGAGTACCTACAATGAATGCTCATAGGTGAAACAAGTCAAGGAGGCGGGAGAGAGCTCCTAGCAAATGGGCTTTGTAACCATTCTAGGATTCGAAAAAAATGGCCATGAATCGATGATAATAGTACAGGAGAGTGGCCCCTGAAAAAAAATTCATCAAACGTAGCCGATATGAGTATGAAATGAATGTTTTCATGGGAATATTTCAAAACAGTTCTTAAACTGTCAGTTTTTGCTTCAGTGGGGGCACAGGGGGGAAATACATGAAAAATGTGTTTCCTCCCTCGCGAATGGACGTCTGAAATAATTATCAAAGGAGACATTTATGAGTACAACAGTAACAAAAACTTCAGAAGTAGAAATTCGTTCAACTTTGTTAATAATAGTATGCTCTTCGTATTTCATATTTTCTCCAATAAAATCGTCTTTGACATGTATCTTGATTTGATTCGATCTGGTGACTGCATTTTGTAAATTGAATACAAAACCCTTCTGACATGAACGTAGGTCTGTTTACCCAACTTGTTTCTATCTTGTATTCTTAAAGGGATTGACCAAAATGCTGAATTGATATCTAGTGTCGAAAAAAATTTACAGTTTCTAGCTTTTAATACTAGATCTTCTATTAAAGGAAAAGGTTGTGATTGAGGTAAAACTATCTTATTAAGCTCCCTAAAATCACAGCATAACCTTGTCTTCTTATTATCTTCTCTTTTAAATGCTAATGTCACGGGCGCCGCGAGTGGGCTGTATGACTCTCCTACTAAATTTTTCTGAAGTAATTTTGCAACTTATGTTTCCATTTCTTTTCTATCTTCTATATTGTATTTATATGGTCTTTCACTGCAATATTTATCTACTTGTAGGTAGATTATAGCTTCATAATCTTTTACCGTACCTACGTCATATTTATCTCTGGCAAACATTGCACTATATCTACCTATTAATTTATTTTTTTCAGCTTTCTTTTCATAATCTAAATGATTTACTGAAATCCTGAAATTTTCGGTGTTTATATTTTCATTAAAGTAAATTTGTAATTTGTTCTTTTTCTGGATTTCCTAAGGTAGACTCTCTTTTTATAATATTCTTATTTTTTCTTTGTTCTATCTCTAATTTTTTATTTTGCATTAATTGGAATATTTGTATTATATCTAACCCAATCAAAAAATCATATTTAAAATTATCTTTTTCAATTGCAAAAATATCTACTGTTCTTTCCATATCAAAGATTTTTACTTTTAATTTTACCATTCCTTTGGTTTTTTTTCACACCATTAATCGTTAATAACTTTGCACTTTTTCTGTTATTTAGTTTTCCTATTTTGAACTTTAAAATTTTTTTAATTAATTAGAGGAACATTTGAACCTGAATCATATATTCCCATTAATTCTATTGTGTCGTCCAACAGTAATTTTATTTTGATTATTGGTGGAATTACAAGTTTTTTGGTTCCACCTCAAGTAATTCAGATTGTATTTCTGTACTGTTCACAAATTTTATGTGACTCTTCTCCTTATTAAACCCATCATCCTTATTAGACCCACATGAAGATTCAGGGTGAAATTAGTTCATTTTACCTCTTCTTTCGCAAATTTTAGAAGGCCTTTTTTGTTGTTTTTTTCTAAATCGTTTTCAGTATAGATATTAGTTCTATTTTCAATATTTTTCTTTTTTAACATATATTCCATACTGCGTAATTCTTTAAACAGATCTTCGGTTACTTTAAGCTTTTCTCGGTCAATTTTGTTCATTATAAAATCTGGTAGTCCTACTACAATCAGATGAATCAACGTACGCGTATCTATCGATTTATTCATTTCTAATAAAATGTTTTCTTTTTTCAATGCATAATCTAAGATTGAACCGTTTATATATTTTAAAGAAATCGCATATATAATTTGAGACCACCCTTTGTCTGCATGAGTTTCACAGAAGTTGTATTTCCAAGTCTCCCATTCCGATGTAAGGGAGTGCTTTATCAGCATAGAACTGTACCAATCTAAACAAGAGCATTATAAAAACAATCTAAGAATTTCAATTTTTTTTTGCATCTTTTTGTATCTTTAAACGGTTACATTCATTTTCAAACGTATCTAACCATTGGCTACCACTAAAATTTTCACCTGAGAATGTTTCAATTACAAATTTTCCTGTTACCTTTTTCAAATTGGTATGGCCTTCCTGGTTTTGGTTATCGATTTATCGATAGTGCCCTCAGACCGGGGAATCAAACGCGTCCCCAGGGTTGCGGATAGGGGCAGACCTTTCTCGAAAGGTTCGCTGCGAATAACCAATAAGCAGCCCCGGACAATGGTCAGCAGTGAAGGGAGAGTCTCAGGACAAATACCTGAGTGTCAATGATCTTCACTGTGACATGACGAAATATATGGCGTCATCAATTATCCATATATCCTGGCAGTAGGTGAAATGCTATGGGAACGGAAACCCAGACAGAAAACCAAACCATGCAGGTCCACAAGGGGAACCAAATTACGGTGCAAGGAGTCGGATCCCCAGTACGGGTGGCAGAGGGTAGTGAGCGAGCAGGCTCCCGGCCATCGTCATCCAGCGACTGCAATGTTATAGAAGTGGTGAACTTGGCTTCTGTAACAGATATAACAACAAGCACGAAGGACGCTAGCACGGAGAACCCTTTCAGGCAAAAACCGCTGTTGACAAGAACACCGATAAAACAAGTCACCGATTGCGGGGGGAGGCAGCAAACCCCAGAAACACTGTCAAAGTCAACATCACAGGTTAAATCATCGGAGACAGACCACAGACGGACTAACGAACGAAAGAAGGCAGAGTGCATTGTGCAACCTGGCATCATTGAGGCCTTTGGGCGCAGTAGAAGGACTATGCGCACCCCGGAGCGTCCAGTGCAAGACGTACACAATCCAGATCAAGCTGCAACACCAACAGAAGCCATTGTAATACTGGGCGAGGGAGAAGTTTTGCCGTTGGCCGATGCCACTTCAAACGTCACCCAACCGATAGAAGCAAAAGGGCTAGGAAACGGGGGCCTCTCCCAAGAGGTGGTGCCAAATAACACAATCACCCTTGACCGCGCTGAAGAGGAGCGGCTTACTAGGAAAGCGGGGACTATCGTCAAACAACTGAGGGCTGCCTGCGAAGTGCAGGAAAACATAGGCAAGAGTGTCACGAACGGCATTCTTGAACTGGAGGAGCTTTTCGGCCGCATAACGCACTACAGGCGGAGGTGGCTTGCAGCCAAAAAGCACCAAAAAGACACGCTCTCAATCGAGGCATCAGTGGGTCCTAGCAGCAGCAAAAGAATGGCCGGTAGCCCAATTGAAGGCGACCGTGAGAAAAGGAGGAAGGACGAAACCATAAACGAAGTTGTCACTCCAGGCGAGGAGTTTCATGTGGTGCGAAACAAGGCAGCGAAAAAAGCGGCCAAAAAGCTACTCCTAGAAAAAACAGACAAAGAGCTCAACCACGAAAAGAAGAACAAAGAACCTCCCGATATACCGCAGAAAACAAAAAGTGAACCGCGGCGCAAACCCTTGCGAGAGGCACTGCTTATTAAACCCACTAAGGGCCGAACCTACGCAGATGTCCTCCGTGAAATTAAAAGAGCGGTCAAGCCAGACGACACCAAAACTGCCATCAAAGCAGTTCGACCAACCCGGACCGGTGGCCTGCTGGTGGTATTCGGGCCAGAGGCCACAAACAAAGATGCATTCCATGACGCAGTTCAAAAGGTTCTTGGAGATGCGGCAACGGTTGCCTCGCTCGAACCAATGGCCACCCTGGAAATCAGGGACCTCGACTGCGTCACGGACAAAGCTGAAGTAGAGGACGCCATCAGGAAGGAATGCACCAACGAGGCAAAATGCATTCTTTGCAAGGATGCTAAGCTAGCACCCGGCGACCTCAAACATGAGCCGAGGACAGGGAGATGCTGGGTTTTCAAGGAGGCCCTAACTAAAGCCAAATCGAAACTCAAATGATCCGTATCCTGCAGGTCAATTTGCACCGAAGCACAAACGCCCAGGACCTACCTGAGCAGTTTGCGAGGGATAAGAAAGCTGACCTCCTGTTGCTGAGCGAGCAACATGCGAGTACTCGGCTAGTGATCACCAGTATATAGCGGTTGAGATTCACGACGGTGCCACTCTGCGTGCATATGCCCAAACTTCAATCCTCGGATGGAGGACTGGGAGGATGGACGTTGAGAGGTTCGCTGACGTGCTTACAGCAGGCATACAGTTGCTGGGAGCTCCGCCAGGGAGTGCATATGTATATGCATATGCCCAAACTTCAATCATCGGATGGAGGACTGGGAGGATGGACGTTGAGAGGTTCGCTGACGTGCTTACAGCAGGCATACCGTTGCTGGGAGCTCTGGCAGGGAGTGCCAAGGACTTGGTGGACTCAACTATGAGTACCGTCATAACTGCTTGCGAGTCTTCCATGCCCCGTCGGAGACCCCGACACGGTAAGCCTCCAGTATACTGGTGGTCAAACGAGATCGCCGAACAAAGAAGCGAGTGTCACAAACTT